>JAWWEE010000085.1:17839598-17851211 GCA_035221455.1 Xenops minutus | reverse complement strand
TGAACTACTCTATTTTAGCTTATAAAACTGGGAATAACTTGTCAAATGATGAGGTATTTAATTGTTGCTGTCTTCCTCTTTGCTTTTCTTCTTATTCTTCTTTTTCCAATTCCTGTAATCCTCTGACTGTACTCCCACAGTTTCTTGATGTACAGGTGAAGTCTATTGTGTTTCAGCTTGTGCCCGTTGTCTCCGGTTCTGTCACTGAGATCCACTGGGAGGAGCCTGGCTTCGTTCTCTTGGCACCTTCCCTTTAAACATGTAAATACACTGATGAGATTTTGCTGAACCTTCTTTCTTCAGGTTGAATATTCACAGCACTTCCAGCCTCTAGGCTTCCACCTCTCCTAGGAGAAATGCTTCAGTCCTTTCTCCTTGGTGGCCATTCACTCAGTTCTCTCCAGTGTGACCATGTATATTTTGTACTGGGGAGCCTAGTACTGAGGAGCCTAGTACTGGACAAATCACTCCAGGTATGGCCCTCCAGGTAAGGCTCAGAAGAGGGGCAGGAACACCTGTCTCAATCTGCTGGCAATTCTTCCCCTATTGCTGCTAAGGGTACCATTCACCTTTGCAACACAACTACACTGCTGGCCCATGTTCAACTTGGTGTTCATCAGGCCATTTTTAGCAAAGCTGCTTTCCAACTCAGAGGCCTCAAACCTATCCTGGTTCCCAGGGTTGTTCCTCTCCAGATGTAGGACTTTGCACTTACGCTTCTTGAGCTTTGTGAGGTTCCTGACAGCCCTTTTTTTCAGCATGTCAAGGCTTCTTGGATGGCAGCACAATGGTCTGGTTTATCAGCCCCTCCTTTTAGTTAGATGTCATTCATTTTTATTTTTCTTAAGTTGAAAACAGTTTGTCAGCTGAATTTTTAAATGGACAAAGTGCAATGTGTTTTTTGCATATGAACTCAACAGAAGTTGTGTAGCTCTGGAGATATCCAGATGTGCATTAGTGGAAAACCTCCAGCTCTTCCCTCACAGGGGGTATGTACACAGCCCTGTTTGAAGCTAGTCTTATCCAGTTTCAGGTAGCATTAGATCCTAAAGCACTTTAGTCAGTCAAAAGTACACCACAGTTCTCAGAGGAGATACAATAATGCTGAGATCACATCATCAGTGGCACAGGGTCAGGTGTAGACAGTTGTAGGAAATATATCTAAGTGCAAGCAACTCCCTGATATAATATTAAAGGTACAGATAAGAGATGGGAAAGCTCAGCTGAAGGTCTGTTTTGCTCTTCCCATCCCACTGCTGTCGACTCTTACTTCTCTGTGGTATGTTAAATGTGCTGGCAGCTGGGATTACCCTGCTGACCCAGCTCTCCCTTCTCAGTGTTTTCATGAGATGCATGTTTATCAGACCCTGGAAAATTCCTCTGTCTCAAGAATGAAAGGACAAGGAATTATCTCTGAAGCCTCATGACAGAGCAAAGCAAATGTAATGAACAGCTGGCAAGAGAGAGGACTCTCATGACCCTTAAATAAAATGCTCAAAAATAAAATGATTAAACATAAGTGTATGCTTTAGAAGTGGGCCCACAAAAAACATTCATGAGTCAGCATGGAAGAAAATGCATTCGAATTTAATGTTCTACACCACATAAGATACATTTACATACATGACAAAAACATTATAAGGAATATTAGAAAGAAAACTTATTAACATTAAGAAAAAAAATCTGTAACCAGGACATATTCAAAATAACAATAATTCTGCTAGATTTTCTTGATTTCTGATGATAACTTTACATTTCCAGGAACTGCATATGCCATGATACATTGTTTCTCCTGCTCAGTCTCAATTACTTCTGTTTCTCAATATCCAAATAGATCCAACTTCAGTGATAGACACTAAGAAGGAAATATCAGCTTGAAGAGTATTGAGAAAAAGTGCATAAGCACAAAAGTAGGTAATCTGTGAATGACACGTTGACCCCAGAAGACTTCCCTCTGTATTGTCAGTAGTGAGGCTGAAATTGTTCTCTAAATGCAGTATTTAATCTATTCTTTGTGTGTTAATTTTAACAGAAAAAAAATCATGTGACAAATCTCTTCACATTCAATTTTTTACAGTGGTATCCCATTTTGCAGACATATATAGCTAAATCTTTGATACACCATTTGTAAAGAGAAATTAATAAGCACTATTTTGAATGCATTAATTCAAAAATTCATATGGAGTTTTTGTTTAAAGATTTTCAGTTAGTTGACAAATATTTTTCATTCTTTACTCAATATGTGATATTAGGATGGCTAGTATGAAAACTGTCCATTTTAATTCAATCATAACAGCAGCTACAGAGGAAGCTTCCCCAACAACTGGCCGCCTAGACTGCTGGTAAAACCAGAACATCCCTGAAAACCATCTTTAGTACTGAGAGCCTGTTTAGTCTTCTCTAGAAAATCATGGCCCTTCTTATTTTCCTGAATATTTTAAACATGATAAAGTAGGATTTTTACTTAGTTCTTATGTTTGATCAAGCATTCATTGCTATTACATCTGTAAAAGTACTTTACCAAATTTATTTTTTTTTCCATGAAGGCACGAATCAAGTTTCTAACATCTGACATCTCTGAAGATGTAGGTACCAATAACTGTCAAGTATCTAGGAGATCAACAATTGTTGGCCATTAAGGCTTCTCTTGTAGATAGTGCACCTGATAATGAATTTCAATAAGTATTTTCTTCTTTGTGTTGCAGATAGTTAAGTTCTTTAGCACTGTGGATTTTAGAGAGATAAATGACAAAGTACTTTTCTTTCTACTCCTGTGAAGGAAACAACATTTAAAAAGTAGATGAAATATGAAGTTCTATCCCAGTACTCTATATCCATTCTTGGCTTTCATTTACATAGGCAGTTTGAATTGTGTGAAAATATAGAAACCCCATTGTGACAAGTGAGAACCACTGTGAGTGTTTTTTAACGTAAATATTTAAGCTAAAGCATTTGAAACCTGTTAAGAGCAATCTGCATAAAAAGGGAAAAATATTCAGAGAAGTTCAAACTTTAAAGTTAAAAAAAAATTGAAAAGGTGTGTAGTACAACTTTCTTAATGATTACGTTTTACTGTTTCTGTAGAAAGCAGAAAAAGAAGGTCAAAACCCCTAGGTGTTTCTTTTTCATTATGTTGACTTTTAGAATGGTTGATCTTTGTTATTGGGTGCAAAGGCTCCTATATTTGGCTTAGTCTCCTTTTTATTATGCAGATGATAACAGTGCTGTCTCCTTCAGTGGTCTACATGGCGGAAGTTGTGTTACAATTGAGCCACAGCTTCTTATTTCCACCTTTCATCCCTGCCATTCGTTCTGATTTCAATCCTCATGATAGCAAGTGCTCAATCAATATCACTGCCTTCGTGGTCTTCATCTTCCATTCCTTAGACTCTTGTTTGACTCTCTCTGCTCTTTCCACAGAACATCAGATCCAAACCTTAATGAAGCTCAGGGAAAATCAGCAATGGCATTAATAGTTGTAGAAGGTGACAAAGGTCCATGCTGTTTCCTTTGCCTTAATGGTTTTTGTCTTTCTCTCTTCACAGGTAACCCTTCATATGAATGCTGATCCCTCAACTAAAACTTATGTCCTCCAAAACATCTAAAAATAAACAACATT
This sequence comes from Xenops minutus, assembly GCA_035221455.1. NCBI lineage: Eukaryota > Metazoa > Chordata > Aves > Passeriformes > Furnariidae > Xenops > Xenops minutus. The sequence continues at coordinate 17,847,592 of JAWWEE010000085.1, read as the reverse complement.
TCTCATTTAGTGTTTTATTTTCATCCTGTGCTCTCAGTTCACACTTTATTTTCATTTTTATTTCATTGGCTATATGAATACTTCTAAATCTATTCCTTAATCTCTTACAATTTACTAAAAAAATGATGTCCTCTTTTTCTCTCACTCTGACCTTTTTTATAACCCAAAGATGGACTTAGTGTACCAAAAAAAGAAAAAAATGGTAATGGTCTTATTAACATTCTGACTATGCCTATCCTGCCTACAAGTCTTCTTATCAACTTTTTAACTCTCAACTTTCAATTTGCTTATCTAAATTTTGTCTTCCAAACGGAGATCGCTCAACTTGCACTGCTTTCTGTGATGCCTTTGACTCCCTCTGTCATTCCCTTGCACTTCAACCAGTCTGTTCAGTGTATTCCTCACTTACTCAGGTCTGTTTGCATGCCCCAGATCTCTTCTTTTTCAAATCATTCAACGAAATATTTTTCTCTAAAGTCTTTAATTTCCAGCAGGTTTTTCTAGTAATGTAAATAAATATGAATTAAAAAAAAAAAAAAAAAAAAAAAGGTACAACCTAAGGAAGAGCAAGCCATATGGATGACTTAATCACTTAACTGTTTTCCTTTTCATGGTACCCTTCACCCTTCTGTTTTTACATGTGTTTTTAACTAGCATAATATTTATTCAATTTTCCAGTGCATCTACTTATATATCCTGCATATCATCCCTTCCTCCTAAAAATTTTATTTTCCACATATATAGCACAGATCAATTAACTCGTGTGGTTCTCCATTTATTCTGTAGACTACATTTATTTTTACCCATGTTGCTTATTTTAGGAGCAAAAAAGTGAATAATCCTTGACAGATTCACCTAGTAGGTGAATCTCAGCTCCCTAAAGCTTATATTAATTTGCACATTAATACATTTTGTAGATTTAAAGGAGAGTGTTCTAATAGGATTAGAATTGACATGTTTTTTTGAGCACTACAGTTATGTTAATTTGTGTGAGCAGGGGGCACAATTAAAGGATAGGTCATTTGGACAGATTGCCTTAATTCTCCAGCATTTCTTGACTTCTGAAAACAGCCCCTGGGGATGGATGGAATTAAGCCTTTCTACATGGCAACATACAAATGGGGGAATCTGAGTAAGGGGGCATGGAGTGGGAAAGAACAAAAGGGCAAAGGAAAGATCAAAAGACATTTCCATCATCATCTCTCAGAGCAAGATGGTCCTTTCAAAGGTACAATCTGAAGTGAAAAGAGAAAAATTTGTAAATATTCCCTTCTACAAGAGTTTTTATAGAGTTTTATACACACTTATATTCATGAAACCTGTATTTCTTAGTAACAGTGTATGTTTTTAAGTCCTTTTTCAGTCTGTATAAACCTTTTTGAGATTGTATTAAATATTACTGTCTAGGAAATGTCTTCTTTCACTTTCCCAGGCTTTGAATATCTTTACTAATAGTTTACTACCAAGTGAAATTCTTCTGTCCTATTCTCATGGTTTCTAAGTATGCAGACCCTCTAGAATGTAGAATTGAAAGACTTCTCCACAATTTGTTTTCATAATATGAAATTAAAAACTAATAATAAAAATTTAAACCTACTACTTTTACTGAAATAGTTTTGCTTTCCATTTGCCTTGTGAAATTGCAATTAACTATTGTTACATTCAGGCCTTCGGATTCTGGTTCTCAGTCTCATTTTTAGTTTAATACCTAGAAAGGAAAATAGATTAGAGTGATCCGCATATATCACTTTTTGATAAAATCTATGTCTACATAAATATATATCCAGACATTTATAAAACAAATTACAAGCACAGAGTTATTTTAAAACTATTCTTAACTGTGGCAATATTCATAGTAATTTTCTTCACTTATTAAAATACTGAGGGAAATATAGATGATTTTTACCAAAATATCTATGAGGAAATGGCAATTTAACTATGTTTTCCTGACTTATTCACTTCTGTAGCTAAGTCTGAAACAAATCAAATGAAAGGTGGCCATTTAGACTTCAGTTTCAATGTGGAAAAACCTCCCAAAACTACAGGCACTTAAATGTAGCGATATGCAGACTTTATCTTTCAGCCATTAAGAAGTCTCAGAGTATTCTATTTAAACCCCCACTAGTGGCAAAGTTTCTATCTGTCCAACAGGCTAGACAGGGCTTGTGTTTGGAAATAAAAGATGCTCTTAGCACAGCCAAGTCATTAACATAGAAAAAGATCTGGTCTTCAGCTGTTCCCTTTATGGGATCTCATAGCAAATTCTCAGGCTCTCGTAAGTAAATCAATAGGCTACAACACCATTCAGCATTGGAGGAATTTACCAGTTGTTCAAGCTCACACAGCCTGAAAAAATGTAGGAAGGAGGTCCAGTGCCAACAGAATGGAAAGCCCAGCTCCTGGCTTCTGGCAAAGCACAACAGAACCATGCACGGAGAGGCCATCCGCTGCCCAGCGGGGACAGAGGACACCACAGGACACCCTGATGGAGTGTGGAGGGGAAAAGCTGTGAAGCTTACAAAACTTACAGCAAGCTGTGGGAGTAGGTTCATAAGAACTACTGAAGATTTGTTGAAATGCCTGGTCACATTTGAACCATTTGGATAACCCTCAAACCCTTGACTACTGATTTGAGCTATGCCTGTTGATTTTTGTCCACTGCCAGTGTCTGTGTTGTGGAGAATGAGGCTTGGCAGGGGATGAACTGACAACAGAGCAGACTAGCTCTGGCCTTCACATTAACACATCCTGTGCTTTGGCATCACACAGCATTCCTAGAGTGGGAGTTTGGGGAAGAGACACTTTGTGCTGCTTTCCAGATGGGATTCAGAAGACTCAAAAAACAACAAAAACCAACAACAACAACAACAACAACAACAACAACAACAACAACAACAAGAAAAACCACATACAAATAAACAGAACAGAAAAAAAAAATAGTGAATTAGGGAATTTGTTTAGGTTGAGAAATCCTTTCTGCTCCTTTCTTTGACTTTTTAAAATAATAATCATACCTGTTATTAGAAAACAAGGCAGAGAGAGGCCTTTGAAAATATGTGCTTGTACAAAAAGACAGCATTTGAAGTTTTAGATCAAACACAATAGACAGGAAACACAACTAGGCCACTTCACAAAAAGACCTGAACTGAAGCCTATGAAGGTTAACAGTTTTACCAGTGGGCAATATTTAGCAAAATAGCTTATGAAATAAGATGTTTTACTTTCCAGGACTGGTAAGTGGAATTAGCTGAACACTAAGTTAAATTGTGACAAGGCCAGACTGAGATCCTTCCCATGTTTCTGCCAGTTGGTGTATTATTTACCTACACAGCAACTTAATGCTATGAGATTAAAATATGTGTCATGTGCAAGACAGGCATGTCTTTTGGTCCATTGAATCACCCTGACAGCTGCTCTTATGCAGCTAGACAGAGTCATCAGGCATTTCTGTAGGATGTTTGGCACAGATCTTCACACAAGAGGGAGAAGAATGGGCTTGGTGTTTTCTTGGTTTGTTGTTTTGTGGTTTTTTTGTTTGTTTGTTTGTTTTTGTTTTTTTTTTTTTAACCCAGTGTAAAACCAAACACACATGTATTTTCCCTTTACTTCACAGCCCTTTGTCTAGGCTTCTGTCTGTGGACCTCAAAACCCACTGCTGTATCATGTAGCAACTATTAAGCTACACAATTAGTCTGTCATTAAATTGCCTTACTACAAAAAGATACTGTCACCCTTGGTCTACCCTTTAAGACTGTGTGCTGACCCTGACCATGGATCTGTGGTAAAACCATAACGAGCTATAGCAAGCAGCAATTATACTGGTCAAATAACAAACTACAATATGAAACAGGAAAAATAGCATCAGGATAAGAATAAGAGGAAAAGTTAGCATAGAACTGTAAAACTTTGGAGGAGACAAAAAGGAAATAATTTTTTTATTTTCTTACCAGGGCTATGTGTTTGGGGAACTGACTAGCTTGAACATTCGAATTTTATGATTTCTGTTATATAAAGAAGAAAGCTGGGTTGAATTTGTAATAATAACTTTGTGTGCAGTCAGGTTAGCCAATAAGTGACAAAAGTGCTATACAATAGTTAGACAAACAGCTGAGGGGAAACTAGAATTGCAACTCTGTTTGCTAGGTTAGTTATGACATTGTGGCTTATTAGAGCAGAAATTTTCACACACATCCTGACTTTTTCCAAAAATAACAATCAGAAACTCGTATGGTTTTTCTGATTCTTAATTATTTTTATCATGGAATCAAAACAGGTCTAAAATACTATGACTACGACAATAAAATCTTCAAAGGACACAATGTGATGTCTGCTGTTATAGGAGAAGCTCATAATAAGATAATTCAAATGATTTTACCTTGTTGTAAGATGTGTGGCTTTCTGGAAGGATATAACTCTTTAATACATATTCATATAGATTTATTTGAAAAAAGCACTTGAAATTATTCCACAACCTACTTACAGTTATCATGTTAAAAAAACACCAAAAATGCAACATCCCACTGTATGTGAAAAAACCCTCCAAGTCCTCCCATTCAAATTGAAGTCTTTTTCCGGAAAACATTTTATGTAATTTCAGAATGCAATAGACCAAAGCACTTCTGCATGCTGTGCAGAAATCAGAATTGTACCGTAAAATGTGGGAGTCAGTTTCAGGATCATTAAATGAGTCCAATTCTTTTCAAATATCTATGAAGGCATGCACATATCTATATATACAGATATATATTACATATTATATATATACAAAGAGCATATACTGTCTCCCTTTTTTCTCACAATGACTCAATACATGATTAGATACAATAAAAGCCTTGCCTTATGAAACTGATGCATTTGAGAAGATTGTCAGCGATAGCTGTGTAGAGATATATACCCTACAAAAGAATGCAATTCTCCCTAGTTTGCTCTCATAAAAGATTTATTTCTATCATAAAACATCACCTGTCTTTTGGTCCTCTGACATTACAATACTGTCACATTCAGCACAGTGGGGTGGTTGGTCTTTTTTCTTTTTTTTTGCAAATATGAAGATTGACAGGCAGTTGACAGTGCTAAATAACAAGATACTACCAAATACCTAACATTTGTACCAGCTGAATAGCTACTGCAAAGAAAGCAATAAGCTTGTTCCTTTTTTTACCTTTGAAAATACTCATATAGAAAACTAGTCAAATGAATGTGGTGTACATGAAAAAAATCATCCTGGATGGACAGGACATCTTATCATAAAATGCTTTCTAATTGTTACTATAATTTAGTACTTTTTTCTCTCCTTCAGCTCTTTTCTTTCTGTTCAGTGCCCATTCCATCTTTCTGACATACACTGTTTGTCAGAACAAAGAGAGTATTTTTTCTGCCTTCTCAGCATCTAACTGGTGGTGAATCACTGCCTTGACCGTACCTGTCACTGTTAACTGCAAAGGAAATTTAGATGCCTTATTTGGCCCTCTTAATTGTACCTAAGCAAGACTCCAAAGTAAAATGGACATGATAAATACTCTGCAATATGTCCTCTGCTCTGAAAATTGCCATGAGATGTTGTTGATTGTGGTCTTTACCTTTTTTGACGACATTCATTTTGAAGGAGAATATTAATGACAGAGTATTTATACAGAAGTCTCCTTATCATGACCTTCTATATCCTTAATAGTCCTGGCAATCTAGTCTCCAGGGGTTTGCATAACCTAGTAAGTACAGATGGATTTCCTTTACAACTGAGGGTCAAAGGTAAAGAAGCATGTTCTTAGACGTGTCACTACATGAATTAAAATGTAGTAATGAATTTGTGGTGTACTCTGTGACTTTTTGTTAGACCTTGACCTTAATATCACATTTAACTCAGCACAATCATAGGTCACAAATTAGAAGGGTTTAAGCAATCTTTTGCTCTATCAAGGGAACCCAATTTAATCAGGTCTGATTTAATATTCTGCTCAGAGTTTAGGGAGCACTAGACTAATATTACTAAGAAAGAAAGTGTCACCATAGTTACATCCATGCTGCAAAAGCACAAAAAGGCATTGAGGGGGCAATTCTAGCATTTTGAAGAATCTTACAGTTAAGCATTAACATTTTTTTAATGTTTCTCTTTTTTCTTTTTTTCTTTTTTTTTTTTTTTTAAGACTGCTATTTCACTCGCCCCCCCTCTTCAAAAGTCTTCTAGTACCAACTGTTTACATAATAATTACAAAGAATTTTATCAATTCTATAATATGTTTCAACAGTCACTGAGAGAATACCTGGGGAGAAGCAAGCCACCATATTGAAAAGCACACAAAAGAGCAGGAGTGAACATATCATGCAATCAGCAGCTCAAAGCACAGCCCTAGAAGGGACTGCAGAGAGATCCTGAGTACCTCAGAGTGGAAGTAGATGTACAGAGTCGCTTCATGCCCCTGAAAGTGGCAGCATGGGACATCCAATTGTACAGATCCAAATTCCATTCCTTTACAAAGCGAAGGAGGAAGGAAAAGAAAATGAGGATAAAATGTGTCAGCAGCCAAGGGCATGACTTAGGTTGTTGAGCCCTGCTTTTTTTCAGGTGAACTGTGACATTCAGCAGATGTATTCCTAATTATTCACCTAAAACTCCTTGTACATAAATACACATAATCCACATAAGCTTCTAGTCATCTGAGAAAAAGAAAGCCTGCCAAAATACAAGGCTGCACACAAAATATAATACTCCAGAACTGTAAAATTACACCTCACACTGTGCATAGAAATAGATAAATTTACTCCACAAGGCTTTAGATTAGAATAACAAGGCTAATAATTTTGCTGCTTTATATGTCCTTAAATATGCATTTAGATTTAACATAAAAGACATATAATACAGATACAATCTGAACACATCTGATGATCCTGCTACTTTATGAGGTATAGGAAAACAAATACACTTAGTTCCCTCCTGCATCTGCTCCAAGTCTGTTGATGAAAAGTTGATTTTCTTTCTTGTTTAAAATTGATCTGGTTTACAGTATCAAATTACAGTATTTGAAGATGTCAGGTGAAGATAAACTGATTGTTACCTACCATTGTAATCCTGAGTTTGTGTCCACTAATTTAATCTTCATCTATTCTCAGGAAATACAGTGTTTACTTTTCTTTCTCTTTTAAACAGGGTGATAAACATTAAATAATTCCATCATGGTAAAAATGAGTTTGCAGTGATGAAACAATTGTGCATGTGTTAGTGATGCTCTAAAATAAAACCACTGCATTCTATCTTAAAAATGATGCTGTAAAGAGAAGATATTGGTCTTAATTTGGAAGGTCCATGCAGATAAATGTCCTAGTGTCTTAGTTCAAGGGGAGAACTAAGATATCTATATTGGCCAATAAAATAATCCCTCTCCGTTAAATTTAGAAACAGAACTTTACTTAGAAAAAAAAAGCAATATATATGAAGGATAACAGTTCTTAATCACAATACACAGATATATATATATATATATATATCAAGAAAAGAACCAACCAACAACAACAATTTGTAATAAACCCCTCCACCCCAAAACAACAAGGCAAACAGTAAAAAAAAAAAGGGTCCTTTGACTACCCCCAAAAGGGAGAGATGCAATTATCTCCACAGACAGCAGGTGGCGCAGTTGCACCTCAACTGCTGGACCCTCTCTCTCTCAGGGGTTGCAGTTATATTTACGGACAGCGGGTGGCGCTGTCGTGCCCAGCCGGCTGGGCTCTCTCTCACGGGAACAGCAGGAGCAGAGGTCGGGTCAGGTCCCATGGAGTAGGTGACAAAAGCAGCAGAAATCCAACCTCTGCAGCGTAGAGAAACAGGTGTGTTTTCTTCCTCAAGATGGATTGGGGTGTCCACGGGTGATGGGTGAAACCAGAGAGCAAATGACCCAATCCAGGTCCTGGAGCGATGCTGGACCCGGTGTGTGTGTCCTCTGTCCTCTGCCGAGCCAGTGAACTGCTGACCCTGCGCAGAAAGCACAGGAACCCCAAACCCT
>JAWWEE010000085.1:17807042-17828902 GCA_035221455.1 Xenops minutus | reverse complement strand
TGCGCTGGGCAGGGCACGTCTCCAGGATGGGGGATCACCGCCTCCCTAAGATTGTGCTCTATGGGGAACTCACCACCGGCTGCCGTAAAAGAGGAGCCCCAAAGAGGAGATACAAGCAGTCCCTGAAACAATACCTCAGCCTTGGCCGTATTGACCACCATCAGTGGTCCACCCTGGCCTCCAATTGGGACAAATGGAAACACACCATCCATAATGCTGCTGCTTCCTTTGAGAACACACAGAGAATCAGTCTTGAGGAAAAAAGGCAACAGAGGAAGAACCGTGCCTTGCCAGTAGTGCCGATGGACACTTTCCACTGTGGCTTTTGCAATCGGACTTGCCAATCTCACATTGGCCTTTTTAGCCACCAACGTGCTTGTAGCAAGCGTGGGTAGAGCCCTTGCAAATCTTCGTTGGCAAAGCCGAGCTATGATGATGAATATTGAGTATCACCAAGAGGCTATATATTTTGTCATTGTGATTGAACATAGTCTGTATTGTATTCCTTTTCATCGGACAATGGATATTTTATGACCATTGTGTGTTTTTGCTTACTTTGAGCAAGTCTGTAATTGTATGTTGAAGACTGTAGAGTGAAAAAAGGCTCTGGTAAATACTACAAAAAGTCCTACAGCAAAGTATGGGAGATTTCTATCCCTTGGACTATAATGCTATAAAAATGCAGTTTTGTGTTTTAGAGTGTTTCTTGTTATGATGTTGGTAAAAGAAATGTTTCCATTTTGATTGGGCCACTGTAATTATTTATACAATCAAAGCTTTCTGGCTTCTACACATATTTGCTACAGTGCACTTGCATGAGCAAATGAAAGAGATTTGGGAGCCATCATTTAAACAAAATTACACTCCTCAAAAGCTATAGTTACTGTATTATGTTGGAATTTAATAACCAGTCTCAATAACTCATTTGTTTCTGGATGCAGAGATGGTTTTGTTTTGTGAATGGTTCTGATATTTTTACTTATATCAGCAGGATTACTACCATCAAGATGAAGATAATTTCTTGTATACCAGATCCTCAAGGGACTCAACGTTTGCCACTGTATTACACTTAAATCATTCTTAGGCCAATGCTACAGGGATGTGATGTGGCCCAGTTGCATCTATTGGAAATTATGACTTCTGTCATTTCCAGCATCTTGCCAAACAGCACACAAGCTCAAAGGCTTTTAAAGCTATCTCTGTTTCTCATACAACTTCTTGAACAGAAAAGAGTGGCAAAGGTAATTGATGGCTACTTTTCGTAACTTCTACTCTTCTCCCATAAAAAGTCATACCTGTGGAATTTTTTTAATTTGCCTCGTTATGCTCATTAATAGTGGATTTCTTTAGGGAATATTACCTGTAACTTTCTGAATGCAGAAACAGACTCTTCTAGAAGCAAATGAAGAAATTATCAAATTGCTGTCAGCATTATTATGGAGGCTTGAAATGTCATGATATCTTTAATTAGCTCCATGTAAATATTGCATGAATAAAAACAGTGAAGTTCTAATTTCAAAATAAACATGTCCTCAGGCAGTAGAATGAATGTTGAATTTTCATGGTTACAGTGGCTACCCGTTCCTACCAACAGACATAGCAACTAATAAGTGAAGCAGTCACTATGACAGATTAAAATATGACACATTGCACCCCTTAGAGATACACAATTTAAAACATGTGATAAGACTGTCTCAATTTTTAAAAGCCAATTTCACATTATACCATTAAGAAATGTATAAATTAAGTTGGTTTTTGAGGCTTTTAAAGATCTTTACACATCAATTTAATGGCATGTCAGTCTTGAAAGAGAAAATGTGTCAGACTGATTTGCTAAAAAAGATGTCAGAAGTAAATTTATTGAGAAATGCATAAAGAATTATTTTATTATTTTATTTTATTTGTTAGGTGGGAATAAGTAGAAGCAGGGAAGAACATATTTATGTAAGCTGTGTAAATTACATTGATTTTATGCTATAACTCACTGATGCTGTGCTCACATAAAGAATATATATGTCAAATGGAAGGATTTTATGCACTTAATGTCCTTATTTGCCACCTCTTTTGATCTAACTAGAGCTTTTCTTGTTTCATAACCCTAACATGCCAACCTCCAAGGTAAAAAACATGAAGGAAAAATCAAAATGTTGTCCTTGAAGTTTCAGTGAAACAAATGGAAGAAAACCTATTATAAAGGGTCACAACTTTTTGCATCTTACATTACACCTATTTAATGCAGAGGGAGAGGTGCTCATTTAGGAAATAAAAGAACTCCCAGCTTACAAAGGAAGTTAACTACAAGCCTGAGGACATGAACAGTTGGAAAAAAGAGAATAAAAATGAAAAACTTTGTCTGGATCAGACCGAAGGCTGGAGATTTACTGCTTTTTAAGTATTTCCAGCAGAATGTTAAATTGAACAACCTGAAATGTCCAAGGTAGGAAATCAAGGTACAAAGCTAAATTGTATGCGGTGTTGAGCTACTTCAGGATCTCGTGGACCAAAGAAAGACTTACACAGGTCCCCTTTCAGACTGTGCCCTCTCATCATCCTATTTGGCCAGAGGGCTAGGTAGACTATCAGCAAACAACTTTTGGAACCCAAAGCTCTCTGAGAGATCCTGGGTTTGTTGGGCAAGACTGAGTGATGTGATGTTCTCACATGCTTCACTAAGATGCAGCATGCGCTTCAGTCAGTTTGTGGTACCAGAGGGCATCCTGAACTCATTAATTATGGTCAAGGGATAATACAGGGAAAAATTCCTTTCTTCCTGGCATAGGGGAGTTATTGGATTTTTTTGCCCCTCACATTTAAGTTTAATTACATCTGGTAGATGTGTTGGACAAATATACATGAGATCTACTCATTTGTATCTGCTTTAGTAGTTTAGCAGATATCTGTTAATGGTAGTAGAAGGCAGGACTACCACCTCTTTATTGTTTTTTCCAACTGTATTGAAAAGCAGCATAACCATGCTGACAAAGGCAAAGTGAAAAAACATCTGAAGTACTGCATCTCACTAAGAATACATACACTTGGATTTTTTTCCAATGACATGGCAATTTTACCTGTCAGTTTCCCTTCCCATATGCTTTACTAAAAGCAGACTTAAAGGTGGATGGTACTTGAAAGTAAATTTTCCAGGCTAAAGAGCCTGGGTAGACAAACAAATGGTGACCAGAGGACATCACAAGTCAGTCATGTCAAACAAACAGGAGAGCTAGCAGAATGGACACTTCAGGTCAGTGTAGATCCAGTGAAATATCACTGTTAGCATTCTCCTACAGCCTTTGACTCTGTCTGAATGTCCAGTGCCCCACTCACACAGAGCAGCAACTTTTTTACTTTGTACCATGCATTTTGCCCCTTCTTCACCCGGACAGGCAGCCTGGCTGAAGAAACTATTCACTGGTGCAAATAGCCCTGAAAACTTGATTTTCAGTAAGATAAAAGCAAAGTCAGGATGGCACAGTTTTTAAACATTGTCACTTGCAGTAACCTCAGGAAATTAATTGTTCTCACATGGTGCTGAAAGATGAAGCCTTCATCCCCACATTACCGTAGCTTTACAGAAATTCACTCCCATACCAAAATAAATTATGTTTAATTTAAATCCTGTGGGTTTTTTCAGTGTTCTCAACTTCTTCTTTAATTAACAGAAACCCATTTAATTTTAACCTTATTAGTGAGTGATGAAAACAAGAACCCTTAGCAACTTAATTGCCAGTGTATTAACTAAGATCTTAAAAGTCTTTTTATGTCAACTGTTTGATGAGAAGTAGAAGCATCTACTTTCTGCCAGAAGAACACATCACATGCTTGCACTTTTGTCCATGGGAAGGGCTGTTCCTAGCACTACTTATCAGTCAAAGTTCCCATACCTGAGCTCTGGAATCCCTACCTCCCTCTGAAGAAGTACAAGTATCAGATCTTGCAGAAAAGAGATCTGAGGCTGTTTACATCTCTCTGCTTTCCCAGGGGATCAGTGAGAAGGCTGTCACCTAGGACAGTGTTTCTGATCACTGTTTAGCCTGACTTTGAGCAGGGTACACAGCTGCCCAGACTACACTCCATGCTGTCAAGATGTGGGCTCAATGTGATATGCTGCCGGACAATTAACACTGAACAAGACAGAAGTGCCACCTCAAGGTTCTTCATGTTTTTCTATTAATATCATCAGAGAGAGTAAGGAAGGTTCATATCAACTTTTTGCACATGTGACCATATTCAGGGTAGAAAAAAATCTAAATTAGCATACATTGACAACATACAACCAAATCACAACAGAAAACATATTTTCATAATAATAAGAAAATATGGACAGATTCTTATGCATAATTTGAAAATTATTATTTTAGAACTTTGATTTAAATTATTCATTAAGATACATATGTTTGCATCTGAACTTCCCCATTGTCAATGCTTTAAAAGGCCCATCTTTTGGGTAAAGAGTTCTGCCACTTTTTTGACATAATTTATTTCTCATAAATTCCTTTTATCTACTGTATTTCCCAAATCTGTTTGAAGTTCAGACAGCTCAAGACAGATGAAGTCACTGGTATGTATTTAAAAAAAACCCCTGCCTTTGAAATATAATCAATAGTTTCTGCATGATTCAAGAAGGAAGCCTCTAAAGAGGAAATACAATTCCTCTGTGTTCCCATGAATTATGCTTTTATCTGTCTTTGTGACCAGTTCCAAAGTTTGCACACTTGACTTAGGGCAACTGAAATAATATGGCTCATATAGCTCAATAAATCTTCAGGAAATGTAAACAATACACCTACTTTAGAAAAAGGAGACCTTTATAGGTGATGTTTGGGCTTCTGGAAACATCTATGTCATACTGGATATTTTTTTAATGTTCACTAGAGGTCTTTATTATACTTTCTAAAATAGACTAACCTCATTATCATAATCAAATTTATATCTAATGAATACAGACTATTCTGTATTTCAGCACCTTGTGAACCATCATGTACAAATTATTAACAGTATGTCCCCTTTTATTGACTACAGAAAGTATTTAAAAAAACGCCCATGTTATTTTATTCCTTTGCATTAAATTGACTTACTACTAAAAGACTTTTCAAACAGGAGGCATTTATTTGAAGGTAAAGTTAATTGGTTGTTAGAATGCAATCCTGCTTCAGATGTGTCAGGGTAAAGCTCTCAGGCACTTTATGGCAGCAGGACTCAGCTGTGACAAGTCAAAGAATCTCCAGAGAAAGGGCTCTCTGGGCTTACACAAAAAGACAGTTCAGAATAAGGCCTTTTATGATTAAATAATAACATTATTGTCACACTAGAAACCCTCACTATTGTTGTTTCTAAGCACACAGAACTTGAGGTTGTTGCTTACTTGGACTGTGTAAAAATATTCAATAAAGCAATAAATGTACCCACAACAGTTTCTTGCTTACCTCTCTCTATCACTCTGGTCTATTCTTCCAGCAAAGAATATCAGTCATTCACTCCTAATAACCATGAGTGAACATGATGGGTTAGGGAATCAGAGGAGGTGCTGCTTTCCTCAGTAAAAAGTGGTCCAAGAGCAGCTGTGTAATTTATGGCAGAGATAACCACAAAAGTGTGTGATGTCCTGCTAGCTGGCCAAGCCAACTCAAGCCAAGTGACCTTTCCAAACTGTGTTGTAAATGTCTTCCTTACACAAGTTCTGTGAAGAAAAGTTGATGACCATGGTCCTCCTTCACTCGGGTTCTACTCATTTCTGTCAAGGCTGAGCTTTCTGACTGACCTTCAGGGTGCTTAGAAACATCCCAAGCTGCACACACCAACTCGTGTTTGATGCCCTTGTTCTCCTCTGCCAGTATCAGTACTCTTCTACAGTTTCCGTTTTGCTTTAGATTCAGAATCACAACTTCTATGACTGTAATAGGGCTTTTGTGGGTTTTCTGAATTACTGGGAGGCAAAATGCATTCCTGAAGTGTTTGCACTTTCATTTGTGTAAGGAAGCAAAACCTAAGTGCAGGCACAAATTGAACAGATGCAGCAACCAAAATTTCTTGTCTGTTAAATCAGAGATCGTGCATCAGAAATGTGTTTCTACATCAGCATCTGCTAGAGAAAGCAATTTGACTTCATGCACTGCAAAGGTCAAACTGCTGAAGTTTGAGAAATCATGACTTGATCATAACATCTAGCTTGTCCTACTTCCTGGAAGAAACCATAACACTTCTTTGTATCTCCATGTCCCTTGCTAAAATATTGAACTCATATTTTCACAGTTTTTAAGCTAGGTTCATGACAGTATCCCCCCACCAACATTAGCAAGTACATTATTTTCTAGTGTTTAGAGATACATCAGTGAAGCCCAATGAATATTACTGGAGGAAGTATTTTAATAACAAGATGACATGGCAGCATTAATAAGAGCTTCACTCAAGCAAGAACGGGAAAAGGTACCTCTCATTCTCTCTGCCTTTGGGACATGTTCAACTAGCCTTTCCTGAAGTGCAGATTTATAGACAGGCCTCCTTATTTGTTTTTGCTTCTCAGAGTACCCAGGTATGATACTTGTTCCACACTAGATTTTAAGGCCATGATAAAAAAATCTATTTGGAAGTACCTGAAGTGGAAATGTGCAAATATTTGATTTATTAGGTTCGAGTTGATGTAATGGGATAAGTTGTGTTGGTTTCATTAAAAAAGAGAACTTTCTCCAAGAGAGTTGGAATAATAAAGGCAATTGTGTGACAGTTTAAATTAAATTAAACAACTTAATGTGCATTTTATTTCTTTTTCTAATGCTTATTCCTCACAGGAATAATATCCTTCTGGAAAAACAAGGAAGCAAGCAAACAAACCCCTCCCCCACACCTAAGAAATTACACTGAGGGTTAAAAAAAACAAACAAACAAAAACCCAAGAAACTCTTGCATATCATCTGTAATCATGGCAAAAATGTCATTAAGACTTAACACTGCAGCTGAGAAAGGGTAGGCTTACAGAAATTATTTATGTTCATGTGTTTTAAGCATTTATAGCTTTTTTCTTTTGTCATTGATAACAAAGGAAACAAAAGATACTATATACATCAGTTGCATTTTTCCTGAATACAATCTGAGTAATTATAATTAGTGAGCTTTTCATTTTTATGAGTGTTGTTTAGATGAAATTCAAAGTATGACAAAGTTAAACTGTGTCAACATACTCACGTACTATCACTGGCATAGGCAGTTTGCACAGATGTATTTGCCATACAGAAAAATTCCCTTTACTTCAAAAGAGTCGGGTGATCTACAGACACAACACCAAATTTTTCTCTTGCTTCTAAATGGTGCAATTTCAAGGATATGATGTAACATAGAGCATTAGATCTCTTTTAAAGAATGGATGTGGTTACAATATGAACCAAAAAACATACATTTGTGTGTGGTTATAAGTTTGAAATTCAGCCTGCTCCATTAAAAAGTTCTTGAAAGTTCATAAGCCTACACATCCTTTTAGATGAATTAAGAATAATTTATTATCTGGCACCAAAACTAATTTTCATATTTTAATGCAAAACATGGCAAACAATATTATTGTTTTGCATGCATTGAAAGCTGACAAATATTTTTTGAAAAGGATCAGTAAGTTTAATCTTTTTTCAGCTAAAACCTTTGCAAACATTTTTTATCTAAAAATTGAGCAGCTGTCTTCCTAAGTTATTTGTAGAGAAAGTTGTGTAAGTAATTATTTATCTTGGAAATGGTCCAAAAATATACTGTGGAATTGATTAAAAAAAAAAAAAATTTGAGGTGTTTTAATGTATTTGAACTTTTAGATCTATTATTTGCACAGATGATTTTATTTTCCTGACTGAATTAGTATGATTCTTAAAATGGTATTTTGTACCTTGCATATTCATTATTTTGAAATCAGTTATTCTTCATTAATATTTATTAATCAGTATTTTATGTTGGAGTATTTTCTTTAAAATAAAGTACAACAATTTTTTATTCTTAAATAAAAATTATTAATAAAAGTAAATAAATAATAAATAATACTACTAGTAGTAGTAGCAATAAAGTAGGTACATAGAATGAATTCCTGAAAAAAATTTTAATTGCTATAGGCTTGCTTAAGCATCCCCCTTAATAACTTGAAGGTGTTTCTGCAATTTCATGTGAAATGAAATAAAAGAAAACCTTCATATGAACTTTTAAGAAGTAAAAGTACTCTATTTCTTACATTTGCATGTTAGGCAACATCCAAATGGCTTAAAAGGTTATATCTAATGTTAATCCAATCAGTCTAGGAATCAGCTCTTTATTCTCTTGGATTTTGTCCCACAATTTTCTCATTTCATCTAGGCTAAAGTTATTATTAAAATTTCTTTGCATGTGGTAGTTTTGCTAAGACTTCTTCCTGGACCAAATTAAGCTTGAGCATATGCAGACATTCAAATGAAAATATACAGCCGTCAAACACTCATAAAGACGAACAATTTCTCATGCAACAATATTATGATGATACAGCTATGTAAATAGAGAAAGTAAACTGTGTTCTGTATATGAAGTTGAATCTGAAATAACGATCAGAGAAAGAAACAATATTTTTAAAGCAAAGATGAGTTATGGGGGTTTTAATCTGTTTAGCTTCTATTTTGCAAATATATGATAAGACATTCATAAAGAAGTCTTTTAAAATCACTTTATTTATAAAATCATAGAATTGTTAAGTTCAGGAAAGACCTTTACAATCACTGTCCAACCATCAACCTAGTTCCACAACCCTGTTCATCATTAAACCATGTTCACAAGCACCATATCCACATTTCTGGAACAGTTACAGGGATAGTGATTCCCCCTCCTCTGTGGGCAGTCTGTTTCAACAGTTTACAACCTTTCTGTGAAGACATATTTCCCTAATATCTAATCTAAACCTACCCTGCTGCAACTTGAGGTTATTTCCTCTTGTCCTGTCACTCTCCCATCACCTGGGATATGAGATCAGCCCCCACTTCACTACAATCTCCTTTCAGGTACTTGCAGAGGCCAATAAAGTACACCCTCATCCTCCTTTTCTCCAGGCTGAACAACCCCAGCTCCTTCAGCTGCTCCTCATAATATTTGTGCTCCAAGCCCTTTACCCACTTTTTTGCCCATCTCTGCCCTCCCCTCAGCATGTCAATGTCCTTCTTGTCATGAGAGGCCCAAAAATGAACACAGGGTTCAAGGTGTGGCTTCACCACTGCTGAATAGAGAGGGACAATCACTGGCCTGGTCCTGCTGGCCACACTGTTTTTGATACAGGCCAGGATGCCTTTGGCCTTCTTGGCCACCTGAGCACCCTGCTGTCTCATGTTCAGCCATTTGTCTGCCAAGAAACCCCTGTGGATTACTCTTTTAGACAAGACACGCAGCACCTTTAGGGTGGCTTTTTTATTTTGTAAATAAAGATACTATTTACACAGGAGGAGTAACAAAAGCAATGCAAAGGATCTAAAAATCAAACCAAAATATGTTGTTCTTATACCTTTGGGACTATTCACAGTGAAGGTTTTGTTTCAGCCCATTTCTAATATTTTTGTAGTATAGACTGTAAATTTGCCAAACTCTTAGAAAAATTAGGCCTGTTTATTCTGTAAAATTTCATATTTTCAGGGAAGAAGATACATCCAAGTTCCTTTGAACAAAATATTAGTTTGTAAATTACAGATGTAAGAATTTGTGTAGTTCTGCTTTATATCGAGCTGACAACATTAAAAAAAATAAATCTTCATTCTTTAAGATGTTACTTTATAACATTTGAAGTTGTTGCTTTATAGGATAGGTTTTAATATTCAACTTATTACTGTCATATAGGTTTGCTTTATTTTTTTTTTTTTAATTTCTAACATAGTTATCAAAAGAATTTAAATACTTTATGTAATTAGGGGCACCAAATCCCATTAGTATATAAAAAGGTTTTAGATTAATAAAAAAATAATAATTCTAAATTCTCTTAAGATTGAAGTTAGAGAACTGGATACTTCAGTTATTTAAGTTTAACCTTTTGGTCCCAGTTAAAAGCTTATTGCTGTCCATTCAAACTCTTCAGGAATTTGCAAAGGCAAGACCAATAATGTTGATGTCAGCATGACAGTCTACTACAGACCACCTAACCAGAACCATGACAAGGATGAATTTTTCTTGAGGAAATTAAGTACACCTTAAGTTTACTTAAAGTCGTCATGGCACCAACTTTGCCAGAGTTCAGTAAGTGTTTGGACAATACTCTCAGGCACATGGTGTGATTGTTGTAGTTGACTTGTGCTGGCCTGACAGCTGGACTTCAATGATCCTTGCGGGTCCCTTCCAATTCAGGATATGCTATGATTCTATGATTTTTTCCAATAGACATAAGCTATAGGAGAGACCTGGAAAAATGAAGTAAAGACTAGGAGCACAGATGTATTGGGTTAAAACCAGGCAATGTTAGAAGTTAAATACATGACTGTAAAAAGCAGCAAGTCTTTCAGGCTCAAGGAAAATCCCAGGATCAAACATCCAAAATAGAACTCTACAACTGAAGAGAGTTTCAAAATGTCATCTGCGCCAAAGTAGGGGCACACACATAGGCATTGGGAGTACTTTGCCTGGTGACACTCGCCCCATTCAAATCATCCTGTCATGCTCATGACTAAAGGCAGCTTTGGACCTGAGCATTGTTCAGCTGCTGGAGAGACCTCATTGCTTTTTTGGCACCACCAAACTGAGGCCATCTGAGGCCTGGCACTGGTACTCGGATGTCATCAAGTCCTTCTTCCCAAACCGTGGGAGGCTGGGTGTCATGGGACCTGAGAGGGAGCAGTCATGATTTTTCAACCTGTTTCCAACCTGAATAAGAATCAAATCCTTCAGTTCTCTGCGGTAGTTTCTAAGGTCTATCTTTAAAGAAAAGAGTGGATGAAAGAAATTCATGTAGTTCATAAGACAATGAGTTACAGTGGCTAGATTAGATTATACCACAGGAAATTTTATTAGTTTGAATGTGGGATTTACAGTACATGAGAGAAATCTTTTTCCTCAAAACAAACAAGCAAAAGACAAATGAATGCAGTTAATTTTGAAAATATGCTTGATATAAATTGAAATATTTTTAATAGGAGAGTAACTTCACATGCTATAAGATGCTAATTGATTTTTTTTCCACTGGATCATATAGGAGTCTTTAAATATAAAATATATAATACATTTTGAAACCAAAATAACTTCCAAGTCAAAGGCCTACGTATCTTAATAGAACTCAAAAAAAACCCCACCAAAGTACTGGGACAATGAAGTTGTACGAAGCAAGCTACAAATACTAAATTGAAATGGAACAAGGGCTTAACAATTTATTTCCACTTAACTAAAACTTCAACTGGAGAGTGTTAGTGCACATGGAAAGTAGAAAAATACTAACTTTAAGGACTTTAAAGTAAATCTGTTTCATAATGATCACTGTCTCATCAGACAGCAAAAATGGCATAATTGTTTTAATTTTCTGTCAGACTATGTAAAAGAACAAATCTCTTCCATCTTTTGCAAAAAGGGTTTGCTTTCAATTTAGTGGGGTTTTTTTGGACATTAGTGCCTTACATAACCTTGTGTATACACTTGTTTGATTAACATTAATTAACATTAATTAATCCTGTAATTAATACAGGAAAAACATTTTGGCAATGGCAGGATCTTTTTTATTCTTTGGCATATTGCTTCATGCAGGTTAACTGTAACTAATACAGGTATTTCTCCTTAAACTAGTCCAGCTCAGTTAATACAATTAAAAGGACTAAACAGTCACAGCAGAGCTTAGTCTGTGTTTACATAATAGATTTGGTGTTAACATTTATTTTTCAATCCTAAAGTCAGTAATGTTGCCCCAAGCTTAAGAAATGTGTTGGTAAAGGTAAAGTTGGCTAAAACTTGATTGAGATTCAGGATTTTTACTTCAGCATTGAGGATTTTGGTCAAATCAATTCTTTATAACCAAGAACCCAGAAAAGTGGTCACAGCACCAAGGCTAATAGAGTTCAAGAAGTGTTTGGACAATGCTCTCAGGCACATGGTGTGCGATCTTGAGGATGGTCCTATGCAGGGCCAGGATTTGCACTTGGTGACCCTGGTGGGTCCCTTCCAACTTGGCATATTCTGTGATTCTGTAATTCTGTGATCATTATTGTCATGGGAAAGTTCCTGAATGTCCTAGTTTGCTAGGACATATAGCATATAATAATGTAATATTTTACATATAATGTAAAATATACATTAATGTATATTTAATGTAAAATATACATTAAAATGTATATTTTAATAAACATTCCACATGTCAAGCAAATTAACCCCTTGCTAAACTCTCCACATTTTCTTTTCAATATTGCAGAAGGTGTAATTACAATATTAAAGGAGACTGAATAAAAATCTGCTTCTTAAAATATGAAAATAGTATAAGAAAATCTAGAAAAATGTCCACAAGATCACCTAGTCATTGAATGAAGTTAATCCATATCAGCAAAGGCTTTCTTTTCAAGAATGGAAAAGTGGTATTATTCTACTGACTGGAAACAACAGGCAAAGCAACACGATAATTGGGTCAGATAAGTACCATGGTCAGTCTTAGAACAAGATTAATGAAAGATGTTTAGAGCAAATAAAAGTATGATGTCTAAAAAAAATGGATAACAGAGGTAAAGTCATGATTTAAGGCTGAAAGGAAATAAAATCTCAAGGAAGTAAAAAATCACAGTTCAAAAAATCCCCACTGCCAGTGAGTGGAAAATCAGGCCCCATTTGAAGAGGTGGGTAACTGATAAAGCTAGTTTCGAAATTCTTGGCCCAAAACTATTATTGTTTTTCTGAGGTGACATCCTGAAAAGATTTGAAAAACATTGAAAAAATGTCTAAAAATATTTAGATTTTTTTATACATGCAGTTCTGCAAAATAGGATCTAGCACAGATGATTGAATTACCTGATGAGGTTGAATTATAGCCAATGGAACCTGATAGCAGAGACATTTGTAATTTTTATTTTTCAAGCCAGAGCTGACTTCCTAATTTAAGGTTCTTAGAAGCACATTACAGTCAGTCTCTATTATATCTAACTAGACCTGACAACTGTAGCACTAAAGATACCCACACACACTAGTCACAGGGGCTTTTGTGTGTAAGGCAAATTTTCAAGCAACCAGAAGTTTAACAGAACAGATGTCTGAATTTCTGTGGTATATTGAAGATCATAGGTATTATTCACCGAGGAGATACAATTCATACCTCACCCATTTTTGCCAGTTTTACTTGTAAATTGCTGTAGCCAATTTAGAGTGCCAACCACCTCCCCTTCCAGAGGAAAATCCTCTTTGTAAAGAGACAGATTTTTCTGTTTCCTTCTATTTACATAAGGAAAAATTGTACTATTACAAAAAGAGAAGGCTGCAGGGTGATGTAATTGCATCCCTCTTTACCTGAAGGGACCCTACAAGACAGATGGATGGGGATTATTTACAACAGCATGTAATGACAGGACAAGGGAAATGGTTTCAAAGTGAAAGAGGTCAAGTTTAGATTTAGTATTAGAATTTTTTTTTTTTTTTCTGTGAGGGTGGTGAGGCACTGGAACATGTTGCCTAGAGTTGTGAATTCCCCATCCCTGGAAGTGTTCAAGGTTAGGTTGGATGAAGCTCTGAGAAACTTGATCTAGTGAAAGGTGTCCGTGCACCTTTCATCAGGGTTGGTACTAGAGGATATTTAAGGTCCCTTCCAACCCAAACCATTCTATGATTTTATGATTCTATAAACTATAATGAAAATAATTATAAAAATTAAAGAAGCCCTGTGATCAGCGATGATAGAAAAGCAAAACAGAACCCTGGTTCTGCTTGAATAAAATTTAGGTCTGGAAGATCAATTTCCAGTAAAGATGTAGTGTAAAAATACTAAGCATAAATGTAAACTACCATAAACAGCATAAAGTTATTACAATGACTGCTGTGAGGATTACTTTTTCTAATGCAATAACCCAGCTGATGCAAGCATTATTATGGGATCCCATCATGACATCACAGTAAGTTTCATGGACTTCTCATTCTATGCTGGTAATATCATAAAATTTTAAACATTACAGTCCTTATAAAGTATCAAAATCCTATACGTAATGTATCCTAATACCTATATGCAAGTATTCTAAAACTTGTCTACATAAAGTATCTTAATACATATATCCTGGAATTCTAGTAAGATAGAAAAACTTGCTAGAACCTGTCTTGTCTTGGTGTAAAGACAAATACTGGGACAGGAACTCCAAAAAAATGAACTCTCTCCCCTATTTATTCCTCCCCTCCTACCCAATATAGAAAGACAAAGTGAAAAAATAAGAGTTTACTAACAAGGAAAAAAAAACAAAAAAACAAAACATCAGCACCTCAAAGATAAAAGGGAAACAAATTACCTATAAGAAAAAAGAGTTCACCTCATCACATGGTCTCCAGGAACAATGGGAAAAGAGAATGGAGAGACAGAAGTCCCACTCCTGTCTGCCCAACAAAACAAAAGAAAACAATGGAAGAACAGGAGCAAAAGCAAAAACTCCGGAAAACTACCTTGCTGACAAGGAACCACACTACCAAACTGGCCACTTCGTGCCACCTGGTTTAGGTTCCAGTCCTAACTGTAGTGGTGGTACCATTTTGGAGTCTCTTTGTTCCCTGACTGCATAGTGGCAGCAAGGACTCTGGTATGGGCAGTGGTTCCACGTGTGCTCCAGGAGTGGCCCAGGGCAGTGGTCTCAGGTGGGCAGCAGCGCACGAGCAGCAAGCAGTCTGGTGTGATGGTCCATCAGGCGTGATGGCTGGGTGCAGCTTTTCTGCTGTCCTGGTGAGGCAGCAAGTGTTTCCAACAGTGGGTGAGACCTCAGAACAACTTTTACCCATGGCAAACCGCCCCCACCTTCAAACTCTCTGTGCTGGGAGGGTGGGGTGGCCCTATTCAGATGACATAATGGAGTGAATACTCATTGCTATTAACTTCCTTCCCTGGCTTGTAACCATAACATGTCTATACTGGCACCTTGCATGAGAAAATGTTCAGTATTGCTGAGAGCAGCTAAAACAATCTTTGAGCACAGTTGTATTCAGTGCTGAATTTAATCTGATCACGTTAAACTGCAGCTTTCCCAACAAAGAGGAACACTTTTGTGTGCATTATTACATTATCTCTGAGCCATGGCTTGTGAGAATAGAATGGAAAAAAGAGTCAGGCTGAAATTCAAGTCAGAAAAGAAAGCCAAAATTAGCAGCCGACTCTACCACATGGCAGCTGATGGCTCCAGGCTTGAAACAGTTTAGGAAAATTACTAGCAGTAGCCAGCTTAAACCCTCTAGCACAATTTTAATACGCCCCCTCCTCTTTCTGTATTGTTTCAAAAGCAAACATCTATAACACAACATTTGTATATTAACATAGGAAAATCTTAATTTGCAACATCTACTATAAAATTAACAAATAAGGAAAACTATCAAGTGTCTTTTTATGTTAGACAAATTTACTCCATGCAAATTGCTGAAGTCTTAAATGTTGAATTAGCAATGAATAATTCTCTAATGATTATGATATGCTGTAAACTACCTAATGAATACTAATGAGTGAAAAAATTCACTTGAGTTTTTCAGAAAATCAACGGAAACTGGTACCTCAATGACTTTCAGACTACTGCTTTCTAGAATTGTGGTTCTTCTGGGAGGAAATCAGATTTTTAAAATAGTGAGCAGGGTTTTTTTTCAGCCATCCGTATGCTTTATAAATGTTCTGGTCCTGCAGGGCTTCCTTGGGAGTGGCATGGGACAGAGGTAGTGGCATCAAAAATGAAGTGATGAACCACTGGATAAGCTGAAAGCATTCAGGATCACAACTAGTGGGAGACTGCTCCCTTTCCCTGATCCACATGTAGCCCACCGGAACACTGCACGTTTTCCCTTCCCTACAATGCTTGACTAATTGTACTGTGAAATTTGCAACAGGATTTTGCTGGTCATGTCCAGAAGTGATCACACTCACCACTCTATCCATGGGAGAAAAAGGCATTGCTATAGGACCTAATTAGCAGTAGTAGTCACATTAAAAAGGTCATCTGATGATAGGTTATAACATCCTTATCCACTCAAAATAGAAGAACTATTGATGCAGATTCTCCAAACACCTCAAAATGGGAATACTTAGCTTTCCCAGGGGTTCATTTAGTTTTAGCTCAGCATAGGCAGTAATGACATGCTTCTTGAAGATTACTACTGAACATAGGGCAGCCTTACTTACTATCATTCTTCTATTCTTGAAAATGAGTTCAACATTTTGTTTAATGGGACTCACCAATCCAATTTTACACAACGTTTTTAAGCATTCAGTTTGAAAATAAAAATGCGGTCACTTTGTTGTCTTTATAAACTAAGGATGCTAGAGGTAGTCTGTTCCTGAAGTACTCAAGAGCTTTTATCCTTTGATTCAGAGGAACCCCTCCAAATATATGCAGGCTTTGTTCCTCCTTCTTAAACATCTGTTCAAGATTATTTGTTCTGTTATGCTAATTATCCCACATTTTTCAAAAGTCACAAGGCTCAAGAATAACATATTTAGAAATAGGCCTTTTAAACTACTCTGAGAGGATTTCTCCCCATACACACCATAATTTTTATCAGGCAGCACTATAAGTATCACAGAAAGGCTAACAGATGCTCACACTTGTATATTATGGGCCAAGAAAATGCTGAACCTTCTGATAGATGTAGTAGCAAACCCAGCTTTAAGTAAGTGGAACATCCCAAATAATCGTGTTAAAGTTCTTGTTTATTCTGGTAGGCAATAATAGGATTTAAACACAGAGTGCTGCTGAAACTGTAAAACACACTTCAGTGACAGGGGAAGAAAACGTCATTACTCCTCCATGCAAATCATAGGAGATTATGTAATTAGGATCATTTCATCCTTTAAGCAAATAAAAGAACCTTAGTTTGTTTCCTTCTGCCATACTTCTTTCTGCTTCCCACCATCAATTCTCTGAATCACTTTGATCAAAAGCATAGTTTAAATCCACATCATATGCTTTCACAACACTTACTTTACACTTATTAGTCATTTCTAAGCTTTTTCTAAATATAAGAGGGGGCAATAATTTTGACCATGTCTTCTGGAAATAGATATGTTGTTAACATTTAATCTTGCTTTCTCTTATTTTCTGTCTTTCTATGGTCAGTTATCCTATTTTCTGCACTTATTTCTTTTACCAATCACAACAGTTTACAGCCTTGTTCTAAAGCCTGTATTCCACACTGTTAAAATCTGATTATGCATTTATACTGCTAATACAGACGCTCTTCAGTGTAGACGCTACATCTTAGCCATTACAGTAAATTCAGTGCCTACTTCTATGCACCTTTTGTCCTGTAAAAGCTTTGTCTTAAAATGGTAGTAATCTTCATAAGTTATTTATGCTTTGATATGTTATGAATAACACAATAACTAATTATTATGCTAATGCAGGTATTTACAAGAGTATCAGATATATTTTTTACATCTAATGCTACTTATGTATTAATGATTATCAGGAAATTCTCACTGGACCTTCAAAGGCATATTATCTCAGTACACAGACATAGGATTCCTGTAAGTCTTTTCATTTCTGCCTCATTGTAATTATTTGTTTTCGTCTTTCCTTTGCTTTCATGCTTAAGTTCTGATCAATTCTGAGACATTGCTTTCATAATACTTTTTTCTCTCCTTTTCTTCTCTAAAGAAAAGGAGAAGTAATCCTAGAGGCCAAAATTCCTTTTCATGTTTCCTGCATTACAGAATCAAAAAGACCATTGCTTTGGTATGTATGAACACCTTGTGCATCTGGGTTGAAGAAATGACAGAAATTGAGTTAGGAAAAAAAAAGACTGAATCAGATTTTGTGCAGTATTACTAAAATATTCAGTACGATTTTACCCAAAGGGTGCTTTTTCATAAACAATGCAGTAACAAGCACAATCACTACAGCCAGTCAGTACCATTATTTCCAGGTACAAGATCCAGGTACAGGAAATGGATATACTGTAACTTATCTTCTTTAGTAATAAGTACTGCTACGTGCATGACATCCAAGAATCATCTAAAAGGGAGACTGAAATCAATATACCTATGTAAATATTCTTTGAAGGAAAAAGAAAAAGTAGGAATGTAAACATTCTGATACATTGCAGGAATGCAATATCTGGAAATAACAAAAAAAAAGAGGAATAAATTTTGGGTTCAGTCCTAGAACTTTCTTGATTAACTTTTTGCCCACTGACATAGAGTGTGGGCCTGTGCTTCCAAAATTCTTTTAGGAAAAGTTGCAAGTAAAATTAATATTTTAGAGAAATATTGTACTATCTTTTTAATAATAAGTTGCTGCAACATTTCCATGTAATATTTTTTTTTCTCAAAATAATATGTAATAACAAAACTGAAGTTAATATGTGAAAGATGTTTGGTTTGTGGCTATGTGGTACACAACAGTGTTTTATAGGTCTATTATGTCAGCAATTATATATTTATGGCCAACATAAAAAGTATTGTCCCGGTTAGGCAAAAATTCTTATTCAGTCAGAATAAGTCTCCTTGAACAAAACTTGTCAACAAAAGGACAAGTGGCCTGAATTACTAGGATAAGGAGGCAGATGACTCCCTTATGGTTCTTTATAAACACAGAGTGAGAAAGACCAGCTATGTGATTTAATCTTTCTCTCACTGTGGCACTTATTCACTCACAGGCTTTGCAAGAAATGTGATCCCAATGGAGAGCAGATACAGAATAGGGTGGATACTGGACAGATAAATATATTGCAGACTGGGACACTTTTGGAGAACTCAGGACACAAATAAAGGCTAAAGGCCTATACACAAATTACAACGCTCAATATAGAAGTCTGGCATGAGGCTGAATTTTTGCAATATTTTTCTGTCCATAATGGGTTAGAGCTCATTGTGAGGAAAGAAGTGAATGTCTACATGTACTTGGTTGATATTTCAAGAACACCAGCATTTAAATGCTCCTGTATTTTCATTTGTCAAACCATTTAGTTCAGACAAAAATACATTATTTAATATCTGTTTAATCTAGGTGGAGGAGATGCATTTTTTATAGGTTCTTATGAATGTCATCCCGTTTGTTAGGGCTTGGCTGAACACTAGATTATTGCAGTGCTTAATTAAGAAGTCATGAAAGATAATAACTTCTTGAGTGATCTCTACAGTGGGAACCTCACCTCCAGGGTGGATGTTGGGCATACCTGTAGGCAGAAAGACAACCTCCAGGGCTTGCACTAGACTTGTGATTTCTGAATTGTATGCAAAATGAGAGAATGAAATTTTGAGATGACAACAGTAGTGCTCAGAAGTAATTTTGCATACAAGGAAACCTGTTCAAGAAGTCAAGACCATTTTCTTGACCACAAATTGTAGGAGCAGTTGCATATATTTTTCAGGTTTCATTTTTTGGCCTTGAATTTATTTTGCTCTGACATGCTGTTCCAGGAACCTTGCCAGGGATACTGGAAGAGTGTATGATTTCTGGCAGCAGCTTTTCTGCCAGCCCTTGCCAGTCTGAATAGACCACACCACCCTGAACAATTGAGGAGTGCAGATCCCTTTAGGGCAGTTCCTCCTCCTGTCTCCTAGGAGCAGGAGCAAAGGATGATCATTTCTTGTATTGTGTCAACATTTCTTTGAAATTCAGTTCATTCTCACTTTTCTGTCAGACCATTTGGTGTCAACAAATTAAAAAGTATCAGGGTGTGTATAAAGAAAAAAAATACAAGATCTAGAGCACACTCTAAAATTTTGCTGAAAATGCTAGCAGGAAAACCCCCAATTTTAAAGTAAGTTTTCAAGCAGATATGAATCTTATAAAAGAGATCAGTGATAGCTGCTTGTTCTTCATTCAACCATGTGAAAGTATTGTTTAATTATGGATCAAGTTCAACCTTTACCTCTTTGACCAGTGTCGATTATTCTTTCCATTTTCTTCTGTGGGATCATGCTGAGCAAGGTTGACGCACAGACAAAATTTGATATTATTCAACACTTATATTCTCTAGAGAACATAAAAAGACTATAAAACTAAGGAAGAGGTAAAAAACCCCCTTGGAGTCCTTTGAATTAAGAAAAAAGATAGAATAGCAAGAATTAGGTCTATAACAATAAAATACAGCTCTCTCCACACAAGAGATCTGAGAAACATGGGCAATGCCCAGTCTTCTTAGGCACCTAAATTAAAAAATATATAATTATTTGATCAAAATATATAAACCAGAGCTTTTTTGTTGAATCAAAGAAGCCTGCGTCTGAATAGAACTTTTATAATTTTTTGTTTGTTTGTTTGTTTGTTGGGTTTTTTTTTAATATAGACAGAGTAACTTGAAGGGCAGTTGTGAGGCATATTTTGCCCTAATATGTTTATTCAGCACAAGAAAGCAAATTGCCACATATGAGGTATCTGGAACATTGTTAGTCCCTAGAGCGATGATGGGAAAGGGAAAACAAGGGAAGTTTGCAATGTAAAACCATATTTTTGACCAAAATTTCTACATGCCTCAGCACGTGCTGTGGTTTCGGGGCTTTGGATTTATTGACAATTCAGGAAGTCAATATGATATATCAGGATCACTCCTGTACACAGCATCTTCTAGATAGAGACAGAGGAAGAGCTAAAATTGATACTATGCACTTGTCTCTGAACTTCACAGAATTCCTCTACATTACATTCAGTGCTTATTTCCTCAGTGAAACCATGGTTCAACACGATTTCATCAGATGTGTTGATTTCCTGTGAGGTAAAATATTTTTAACAATGCTTTGCCCAAAACATATTTTAATTATTATAAGTGTGAGAAAAGAACTATTAGGAAGAGTTTCTGCATTTTAACCACAAGTAAGTAATACCTTTTTTATACACTTGAACCAAATCTATATGTCTTGATTAAGAGTGTCAACTTGGCCTGAACAATTGACAACAGTGTAGTGAGAGCAACTGAGAAAAAGCTGAGTATAGGTCACTAAAGCTGATAAGCAGATGTATCTAGTTGAGCATCTTGAATAGTTAACATACCATTTTGTCCTTCTGAAAATCATTGGTGGTAATGAAAACAACAACCTGGACTAATTAAACACTAGTTTTTACCTATATAGGAGAACAGGAACTGTGTCTTTTTTATTGCATCTCTGTGCTATTCTTCAGTTCACTGTGTGTATTGCATTGAAAACACCACAGAATTTAAATGAAAACATGACCAAATGTCCTGCATTCACTGTGCAGTGTACACAGTCATGATAATGTACTCATTAGTAAAATAAGAATTCTTAATTACAGTTATTATCACACTATAACCGTCGGTCAGAGCTGCAAATTCTGAGGAAAAGACTGGTATTTTAAACCTGGAATGACATGCTGACATGACATAAGGAAACTCAAAAACCTACTCTAAACAGCAAGCTCTATGTTAACCTGTAGCCTATGTCTGTCAAGCCGCAGTGTGAACACGAAGATATCACTGGAGACTAAGAGAGCAGAAACAACTGTTGGAATTCCTGCCTTCAGTTTCAAAATGTAAAATTCCAAAGATGTCCTTCATAGAAGTACGGTTTTTTTCATTTACACCCCATTGCATAGTTTGCAAATCACTCAGAGAAAATCTTTTGCTTCACTTGAGGAGGGCTATATCGTACTTTGTTTTCAATGATAGTGTTGCCTTAAGGAGAGGGGGAAAAAACTTTCCAAGACAACTTTATGTGGGTAAAGTAGAGAGGAGTTCTTTACTTATAGGGATTTGGGGTACAGGATATAAAGGAGTATAAAAGAGTATAAAAGTATAAAAGAGTACAA
>JAWWEE010000085.1:17795489-17806913 GCA_035221455.1 Xenops minutus | reverse complement strand
GTTGTTAGCTGCTCTATATGTGAAAAACTGCATAGAAGTATAAAAATCTACAAATTCATGAAAACCTTACAGCAACAATAGCAACAACAATTCCACAAGTTTTTTTGTCTGTTTTGCTATGACATCAAAAAGTGTGACTACTCCAGCCTAATAAACATCAGCCTAGTAGAGGTAAATCCAGGAGCAAAATTTTCACTGCAATGTATAAATCACTTCTGCAGCATTCTTATTTTGAGGTGTGTCTGCCTGATGTAGTCACAACTCACTTTCTCCACCTATCTGCCACCCAGCATAGATCAGCTGCTGTGAAATGCACCTAGCTTAAGTTATTGACAACTAGGTCAGTTATTACTTCCTATGCAAAACTTTGTTATCTGTGCAGAAGTGCATGAGTAGAGGTAGTTCTTGCTGGAAGCTTAAGAGTCTGAGTAAATGTCACAGCTTTCTCTGTAGATATGTAATTAGTCGTCTCTTAACATTTCAAAGGTGGAAGCCAGTTCAATCTTTTTTGCCATCCTGGCATGCATCCATTTGCTAAATTTATTGCTACTTATGATATGTCTATTCTGCAATCCAAGGGGTGACTGCTGATGAGTCAGACATATTTAACTTACCTTTTAGAGGGAAGAATAATGACAAATGTGGCATTAATCTTTAAAACTGCTTCAAGGGTAATACTGAAAATTACGTAGTTGAAAGTCAGACTTCAGACCACTAAAGTTTGTTTCCAGAAAGCTCACCAAAAAAACTCCCACAAACAAACAAAGAAAAAAAACACACACACACACACACAAAAAAAAAAACAACAACAACAAAAAAACCCACTACTGATCAATGGGATCTATTATGTGACATATTGGGAAAAAAAATTTTACTTTTGTAGGTGGAAATAATCACTAGTATAGCTACTAGATTTTTTCAAATAAGTCACCTAATAGGTAAGCCTGAGCTAGCAAATGCTGTGTAGCTGAACCTTTAGGTAAGTTTTCAGTCGAAGGCCAGTTCCAAAGGTGATACAAGATAGGAGAAAAGACAACTCCAAGAAATAAAAATGTATGAAAAATAGGGAATAAAATATAGAAATAAATAGTCATTTTTATCAAGATGGAGGATAACACAAGTTTGTTACTGAGATCTATGCATTTTACATATCTATAAATAACCAGGAAAATAAGACAATTAGAAAGGTGGTTCAACTTTCTGACAACATTAGAGGCACAAAATGGAACCCATAAAAACCAACTAAACAAAAAAACCCCACCCTCTCAAAAAAAAAAAAAAAAGAAAAAAAAACCACCTCCCAAAAAAACCAAAACAAAACTAAACCCCCAAACCAAACCAAAAAAATCCCAACTAAACAAACAAACAAAAAACTTAACAAAAAAACCAAAGCAAAACAACAAAACAAAAGCAAAACTAAAACCAACCAAACAAAAAAATCCTTGCCAGGATGCTTTATCTTGAAAAAAAAACATGACTGAGGGATGACAAGTGTGGAATGGTTCCAACAAAAGTATTGAGGAGCAAGTCTGACAATCACTCAAACAGGAACGCATTTATTTCTAAGCTTTCCAAGGAACATACTCAAGATTTGCCTACAAAAGCAAAGTCCTCATGTGCAGATTCTGTCAAAATTGTCCTTTGAGGGACACTGAAAGAAAATCTAGGTGTTTATTCACTTGATTAGGTACCTGAAAGAAGCTACAGCTACCATGCGGAGAGCTGAAAACACTTCTGCAATTTCCCCTCAGTCTCGAAGGAGTAACTCTGGCAAACCACACTAATGGTGACTGGCTGCATCAGCATTTCTCCCCCATAGTTATCTCTGCAACCAGCTTTTAAAGACCAGGGACAGATATGTGCTTTGGGGAACAGCCTACTAGCTGGCTTGAGACACATTTAACATTGTTGATTTACTCAAATAACATTTCCATCATCAACAGCTCAGATTCCACCATCTGAATTTAAAAATGTATCAAGACCATTTAGTCTCTTCAATAAGATCAGAAAAAAAGAGTAAGAAAGAGGTTTAAATACCTAATAATACCATGGAGAAATATAAACTCAGGGCTGGGGAAACTTCTTCCATCTTGTGGGAACATCTTGTCTTAATATGTGGCCTTAACATCTTTTGTACTCCAGTGCTGTAAAAGAAGTGAATCACTTATTGACCTACACCTAAAGAAAATGACAAAATGCAAATATTTCTCTGTAGACTACACATAGACCATCTGTAAGTCATACCATCTTTTCCCTTTCTAAATCTTGCAGATTCTACTAAGAAAGACTAAGAGCTCTATCTTTCTGTTTGACTTTCCTTAGAGCAAGCCAAATGTCTCATGAAGCTATCAGCAGGGTTTATTTTTCCTGGCTTGAATGCAAACCTCCAGTTATTAATACAAAAGTGAGCTCTGTTAGCTGACAATTTAAGATAAAGTAAATTGGAAGTGACATAAAGGAGCGTGTGGGTGTTAATGTGCGTCACCAGCGTTCCTTTCTGACATCCTGAAAGGTCTTGTCTGTATGGCCAGCACTAGCAACCTTTACCAGTGACCCTATGCTATTAGGAGGTAGGCACTCTCATTGATTTGTAAAAGTGACACATGCTGCATGTGCTTGTAAATTAGCCATGTGAAGTCAGTCTCCAGAGATTTCCAAGCAATTTTTTCCTTTGCAATGATTAGTGTTCTTCCACTTGCCAGGCTGCATGTAGCAGGGCACTTAACTCTTTCACCAGTCATCTTATTGTACTTCACTTTTTTTCTGAGTTTGAGTTGGTTTGTTTTTTTTTTCCCTTCTTCCACCTTTCCTCAGTTATTACGATTCCTAAGGTAAAACTTCTGCCCAGTTGTTTCTTAAGGTGCTTTTCCTTTTCTCACCATAACATTTCTGAAAAAGGCTACTCTAATCACATCAGGAAAGCTGAAATGTCTTTCAAATCCTTAACTCTAACTTTTATTTACAGATCTGTATATATGTATGTATGCATAAATATGTTCATTATTTTTTACCTATAACAGAGTATCTGTTGTGGTGAAGACAAGTGAAGGCTTTGTTAACTGACTTACAGTCCCTGCTCCCATACATTTGCAGATACATACTGTATGAGCTTCCATGTGTCTTCATTCCTTATGCAGAAAGCCAGCTGTGACAGAATCGCACATCTAAAGACAAGGCCAAGTCATCTTATATAGCAATAGTCGTATAATGCAAGGGATGATAGCAAGAAATAAGTGCTATTTTCTAGGCTCAATCACATTATTCTTTTCAGTGTTGTAACAGGTATCTACTGTGATTGCATGAAATTAAGATTTATGGGTGACCTAGAACATGGTCCATCCCTACCAGGCAGGCAATAGTTAGAGCACACAAGCTGCCTTCTTTTAGTCCATCTGAGAATTTCTTTCCATAGAATTCCAATCACACCTTTGTAATGCCAATTTTAGATCTGAACTTGCATTGTAACTTATCTGCTACAGTAAATCAGAAAATTAGCTAAATAACCAACCTTCTAATAATCAAATTTAGGGCATCTAAACACTTAGAAGAAATATCTATGTGCCATTGCTACAAAGCCAAATGCAAAGCAAAACAAAAACATGTCAAGAAAAATTATTCCCTGGACTAAATATCACAAGCTGCAAAAAGCACCATGACAAAATGTGCAGGTTAAAGGGCCATGACCTCATAAAACTACTATTTTAACTCCTTATCCTAAATCACTTCCAATTATGTATGGTAAGGTCTTCCCATTTTAAGTAGAAAATACTTTTTCTGAGAACTTCAAGCTGGCCTTTCAGAATGGATACAGAGGTGAAAGGTTCAGAGTTTTAGCTGCTAAACCACCGAATGTCTTTTCTCTCCTATATTTTCCTTCCCTTTGAAGTTATTTGCAACAGTTATTTCTACAGAGTATTCATTCCACGGGGAGGGCTTGTGCAGCAGTCGTGGTAGACTCTCTGAAACTGTCTTCCAGGTTCTTTAGGTTTCTGTCAGTTCCAACCATAATTATTCTTTTGAGCTTCAGCCAAATGCAGTGGTGGTTGAAGCTGAGATTTTGGATTGGGTAGGGGGAAAAAGTTCTATTAATTTACAAACTTTTTTTGCATGCAACTGTCATGTGATCACTATTAAATCCTTCTGCACTGAGATCTTACTACACTGAAATCATACTCCAGTGCCTGTCCAGACCACCTCACTGTTATCACATGCCACTCCAGCTCAGACATTAAGGCAAGATCACTTCCAAAAAAAAAAAAAGAGGAACGATTGCAAAAATTACAGGACTCTTTAGCGAAACTTTAGTACCAAGTTACACTCCCATAATCTTCACAGTTGAAATCACAGCCTCATCAAACTGCCAAATCTCAGGTCACAGCATTAATGTTTTATGTTTTCAGAAATGCTGTTTAGAGTGGTTTTGGAAGGCTAAGTTAACATTGTAAGGGGCTAGAAAAGGTCTAGGGTTTTTCAGTTGTGGGTGGTTTTGGGTTTTTTTCCCCCTAACAGCCCTAAATGTTTTATAATTGTTCATTTTAAACCCATTTCCTGGTCAATCACTCTCAAACTACTCATTTCCACCCTCTAGTAAAGTCCAAAATTGAGTGTTACTATGGAAACTGCTACAGATGTAACAGCTGCAATTCACAAGAAAGAAAAAGAAGAAAACGGATGAAGAAGTGTCACTTGCATTATGCAAAATTCATAGCTATGTATGAATTGCATGCTGTGTAGTGCTGTGTGTAAGGTTCTTTGTGAACCCAAAACGTTAGAAAGGTCACTCTAGCATTAGAGGAAATTATTCCCAAGTTGGTAAGTGAATTGCTTTCAATATTCCAATGTAAAAAAAAGGGCTATTTATAATCTTTCTTTATAAAATCCATCTGTGTTTCGTAGAAGACAAAAAGAAAAAAAAAAAACAAGATTATTTTTTTTCTTTTTAAACTGTTTTTACCCTGTAACATGACTAGGCATTCTTTTTTTCTGTTGTTGGCAACCAGAAAATTGATCCTAAATTTCTTTAGGTCTTAAGCTGCTTTAAGCACAACAGACAAGCCAGTAGTGTTTGCATATTTGAAAGTATTTTCTCCTACTCTCTTGAATACATCTGTGTATTCAGCAAAAGAAAATGAGGCTATGAAACCCCAAAAGAATAGAAAGAGTGTAGTAAACAAAAGCTATGAAGGCATGTACCCAGCCTGTTTCTTTGATCAGCTACAATATTTTTACACCCCCATAAATTCCATTGACTGCAGGCAGGTTTTTGCAGACGTGGTCTGGAGAGCCTTAAAGAGAGCAGGGAGAACCAGGCCTTTTGTCTAGTGCTCAGAAGCCATCAATTATTTAGGAGCAAAATTATGTGACATTTTTCTTTCAATTATGCTGTTTAACAAGGCTTGGGAGTTAATACTGACCAGGAGATGTTTCATCCAAGATACGCTGTAAAATGCTCTGTTCTCTGTAGAATATATCTCCCTTGGCTCTCAATTAATGACTACAGCCATGCAGCTGCATTAAACTGACTAATCGCACTTGACTGAATCTGAAAGCACCTCTGTGTTTTTTAATAGATAATACTTCTCTAAGTGTTTTGAGAAGAACTGTTTGTTCTGGACACACAGTAATATAAATTTGTCAAATCTGACTGAAGACTTGGCTTCTAAACACAATTCTTCAAAGAGAGAAGTGTGTTAAAAACAGAAGGCATGCTGTTTATTATTACCATGGGGACTGTGTGATCTTGTGCCTGACTAAGATCTGTTTAAGATGTAAGAGTGGTGATGTGAGCCTGTATCCAACACCATCCTTATTGTTTGTCATCCAGCAGTTTAGTCTTTAGCCTGGAAACTCACTCTTGTCTTTTGCCTTTGTCTTCATAGTTCAGCACAAGTAACTGAGTACATTCCCAACCTGTGCATTTTTCACATCCTAAACAGTAAGCAACCATTTAAATATTATGACATCCACTGAGGGATGCATCAGATGTAAAGAGAAAATGCTTAACAAGTATATTTTTAACAAAATCTTATTTCCACATGAAGCTCTGCCTGGCATCACAGCTTCTAAAAAACATTAATGACTCACTCATTGGAAAACTCGATGCAAATGTAAATACAAATACATTTGCTGGATTTGACAATCACCTGCCCCCTTTACAGCTCCATTATTTGATATTTGCTAACTTGATCATAAATGTTGAAGCCCCTTTGAGAATTAACATAAGTTATTCTCTTCAAAACTTATTTTTTGCCTTTGAGTCCAACTATTGTTGCAGTCAACCTCAATATACTTATATGACAGGTTTTGCTGTCTTTTCTTCAACCCCAGGAGCAGTAAAACATGCAGCATGTTGTTGCAGAGTTGCAGAGCTGTCCATTTGCGTGTCATTGCCTATTGTTCACTTATGTTCTACCACAGTTTTCAGATCAGCACTGAAAAATCCATCCTGACACCAACCAACCTAGTATTTCTTGATGTTTTAGTAGCCAGAGAGGCTACAATTTCAGGGAAACATTAAAATCTGTGGAGAATATATGTCCGCAACTCTGTTCAAACCATTTATATTTTGCAGAAAATAATCCAGTCTATTCAGAAAATCTTTAATCTCCATTACTTAGGGGTTTTTTTCTATTCTTCTGTCAGTTGGAGTCCTTAAGAGCCAGAGTGATTGCTTAAAGATGTTGCCTCTACCTTTGAGCCATTGTACATATTGGTCAAATCCCGGATTAAGTGGCAAAATGGAAGAACTGGAGAGATTAATGTGATTCAGCAAAGTCAGAGAAAGTTAATTCAATACAAATTTGATATCTCATCAGATTGATTCAAAGTTATTTAAAGTATGAGCTACAACATAAAAAACAGATTTCAGGTAGAGCTGTTTAATAAAATGATTCATACAGCATTTGGAGTTTTCCATGTTAGGAATTTGTGCATGTTTTTTTTTTTCTGATATTTCTTCATGGACCTTCTGCACTTCAACTAGAAAGGCACTTAAATACATGCAAAATTGTTGAATCCATGTAGTCAGTTAAAGCTTGTTGTTACCTAAGATCACATCTGCAACTATGCCCTGTAGAGGCACAAAGCTTTCAGCCAAGGGAGGAGGCAGCCAGAAGAATCACTTTCAGCCTCATTCTTGCTGGCCTGGAGAGGTCCTCAGCATATCTACGGCAGCCCTAGGAGCATGCCCGTCTTCCAATGAACATATGTACCATGATCTGCTCTGATGTCTAGCAGAGGCAGCTTGGCCCTCCCTGTTTGCTGCCCAGCTCCCATCAAGTCCTTTTCACTACAGCTTGCCTGTCACAAGGAACTTCTTCACAATCCTTCTAGAAAGAGGGGGTTTAGGATCCTTACCTTGAATACTGACTCTTTCATCCCTGAGAAAAGGGACCAACATTGAATGAGGACTTTGCCTTAAGAGTTTGAGCATCCTGCCCCTACGTGATCCAAGGAAAAAAATCTCATAAACAAGAGTAAACAATCAGCTCTTTCAAGACTTATATCCAGAAAGCAAGGTTTGACTTTCTCTTTCTCAGCTGAAATCACAGCATGGCCCTATCTCTTTCTAGCCTGAGGAACTTATCAGCAGTTCATAGTGTGGCAGACAAACTATCAGCAGACAAGGCTCTGTGAAATCATCTTGCTCCCTCTACAAATATGTCACATATTAAGTTTCCCTTGGAGTATCAGGAACATTGTTTCCTTTCTTTATGAAATAGTGATTTTTATTTTTTCTGTAGCAAATTAGAAATACACAGGAGCATTTCAACCTCCAACTGGTCTACATAATGATCCTTTCTTCACTTTTATGGCTATTTTCTTTCAAACTAGAAATTTAAAATGTGGTCACAATTCTTTTAAACTGTCTGATTAGAACTACAGAACATGGCATTTCACACAGTAGTGTCTTTGCAAATATTTATGTGATTCAATGGGAAAAATTTCCATTATCCCAGAGGAATTTTATGTAAGAAGGAAATCTCAGTGCGTGAAGTAACAAAAAATCAAATGGAAATTTTTCCTCCAGCAACTTTTTCACAAAAAAACAAAACAAAACAAAACAAAACCAAGCAAAAAATCATAACAAAAAACCAACCTCTGCCCAAGAAAAAAACCCAAACAATCAAAACAAAAAAAAACCAGACCCAAACCCATAAAATACTGTTCTCTTTTAAAAGTCTCTGTTGAAAGCAAAACCTTAAAAAGACAGAAATAAACCCATATGTAATAGTCATGGTTTAGGTATTTAGCTTACCTTATATTTATGAATTGTTGAGCTATTTTCTTTTGTACTAAATGGTGAATAATTGATCTTTCTCCATGCTTCCAGCAGTTTGTTCCACATTCTGTGTACGAGCTATTTTATTTTCTTTTCAAAGAAAAGCCAGCAAGGAACTGATTGACATACTTTGGCTATGGCTATGCACAGTTTTATGTAGGATAGATTTCAGAGACCACAGTTTTTTGTTTTGAAAGGTTTTGTTTCTATTGAAAAATAACATACTTTGCTATAAAGATGTCTTTTTAATTATTACCATTCTTTTCTCAATCAATATCACGGAAAAAGACTCTACAGCACCGGCAAAATTTGCTTATCTTCACATACATAACAAGAAATACTTATGCTGTTCCACATAGTGTGACAGCCAGGAAAAATGGAGGTTCACATGGTAAGCCCAGATGAACTACATATCCATATCCTCTCTATGAAACACATCTTAAAATGGAAAGCAGTGTGTATGTATTTTAATGATGCTGGCCTTGGGATAACCTCACTTCTTATTAATATCCTCTTATTCTTCTTCATAAAAAGGCTAAACTGCAAATGTTACTGAAAGTTGTTACTGAAATTACATTACTATCAAAACCAACTAAAAAATTTCCATGTTCACAAAATAAAGATGAGATTATGGACTATGTAACCTCATCAGAAATAACACCAAACAAATTTAGAATATCCAGGAAGAGTGGAATCGAAAATTAAGAGCAATATTATGATTTTCAACTAGTCTACACTTTGCAATATCAACACCTCTTTGGCCATCCTCTATGCTTCACCTAAGTAAACTAAACTCCATAAATAAAAATAAATTAAAAAGAATTAGAAAACAATAGTGGCCTTTCTTATGTGATTAGGAAAATCAAGAGAGTGAAGAGAACACCATTCAACTGTGAAACACATATGACAGATGATAACTAGGAAAAACCAAATAAGAAGAATCTGAAGCAACTGTTGAAGAATAGACATGATTTGTGGTAGAGAAACAGAACAGCTGTAGGAATAATATATGAAGTCCTGAGGAGAGAATAAATATTTAGCAGCAAACCTGGAAGCATATCTGACCCCTGGTATCACTTGATGCCTTAATGTCATAGGAAGTAAGTTATCTCAAGAGAATAGCTCCATGACTCTCCAGATCTTTATACAGCCAACCTTCCATGGAAACAGATTATCATGTGACAGACACTCCAGCAACTGTCTATCTTCAACAGAAATAAAATAAATATTTAAATTTTCTAAAGGCAATAATCTGTCTCTTTCAATCACAAGGCAACCTGTTACTACATATCTTTTAGATTACAATGTTGACTTTAAAAAGTTACAGCATTGGTTTAAACTTTTAAATAATTGAATTGTTGAAATGAATCGAGTGTGTAGAGGAATAAATAATGACATAAATTCAAATTTCCTTTCAAGAAATATTCTAATTTTTTCTGCAAAAGTAGTGCACATTATTAGTATGTATGATTTCCTGACATTAAAAGATAGTAATTTAATAGAAATGTGTATTTTTTGATTTATTGATCAGAAGCTCAATTTAGCGATTGGAAGCCTATCTCCAAAACAAAGTTAGTATTAGAACCATATCAGCATCAGTTTTGAAATACTTCTTAAATACCAAGCTACTAAATGTTAATCTATTTAATTATTGTTTCACATATATAACTTAGAGTGTATTTCAAGTAAGAATTTATGCTTGTTTATAATGAAAAAAAATCTAATAGATGAACCCAGGAATTAGAGAAGACTTGTTAGGGTATTTTTAATAAAAAACATTTTCTCTAGCTGTCTCTTTATGATGGGAAGAGCTAATGGCCACAGAAGTCTAACTACATAGTTCAGCTAGAGATAAAAAAAAACACAAAGCAATGATGTGCTTGTGCGCAATGTTATGAAACCTTTTTACCTGTACTTGTCAGACATCATAATTCATGACAGACAGCAAAAAGGATGTATGAATAC
Organism: Xenops minutus; assembly: GCA_035221455.1. Classification (NCBI taxonomy): domain Eukaryota; kingdom Metazoa; phylum Chordata; class Aves; order Passeriformes; family Furnariidae; genus Xenops; species Xenops minutus. The sequence continues at coordinate 17,796,667 of JAWWEE010000085.1, read as the reverse complement.
TGTGTTATTGTGGGCTGAAAACAGATTACAGTATTTAGATGGCTTTTATGTCCAGTAACAGGTAACACTATATATCAATGCCAGGATTAGGACATTGTAGAGATGCTATACCAGACTCAGTGAGAAATCTCTACACATGAAAAGCTGTTCCTGTAAAGTGTAATAATTACGAAGGTGACAGGTAATCAACACTTGGGTTCAATTCACCCTTTACAAAAAAATATTGGGTTAGTACCATAAGTTTTCTATTTCCATTAAGAAGGGAATGGACAGGTTCTCTATAAAATACAAATTTCCTCTCTTTAGCAGTATGACACAAAAGGGCTCTGTCTGGCAGCTCTGATTTTTTTTTCCCACTGTGTTTACAGAAGTTCAACACCTCAAGCCTGCTGGACATGCTAGAGCAGGGACACATATATCCTGGCTGCAAGGTTATGGGGCAGTGCACATCCATCTGCCTTATGCTGCTGAAGCTGGTGGAAGGAGCACACACAGCAGGGATGACCCAGAGTTTTTCAAGAAGGCTCCAGTGAACTTCAAGTCATGTCTGTTTTGAGCATCCTTTGAGCACAACCTTTGACATGTTTTCCTTATATATTACTAAAATTCAGCATTTTTTCATCCTCACAAAGTAGGTCCAGAATCTGAGTGTACCCAGCATGACCCAAACCATTGTGTATGGATTCCTGGCTTAAAAAGGAAGGGTTTTTCTCACTAGAAATGCCTAAAGAGGAGAGAAGCAACACGTCTCTCTGTGAGGCAAGAATGGTTGAGGCTGACAGGACCTCTGAATGTCACCTGGTCCAGACTCTCTGCTGCAGTAGACCCACCAAAAGCCAGTCACACTGAACTATTTCCAGACAGCTTTTCATATCTCCAAGGTGTAAGACTCCGCAATGTCTCTGGACAATCTGAACCAGTTCCTAGTCACCCTCACAGGAAAAAAAACATTTTCTGATGTTTGGGAGGAACCTTCTTGTCAGAGTCCACTCCAGGTTCTTTTGGATATTCCATAAATGGAATGTGCAACGTTTAATAGCAAATTTCCCTATTTGAAGATACTTGACTTTACATGAAATTTCTGGTTTACTAGTGTTGCCATAAGGTTTTCATGAATTTGTAGATTTTTATACTTCTATGCAGTTTTTCACATATAGAGCAGCTAACAACCTCTAACC
>JAWWEE010000085.1:17776888-17795389 GCA_035221455.1 Xenops minutus | reverse complement strand
ATAAGTAAAAGAACTCTTCTCTACTTTACCCACATAAAGTTGTCTTGGAAAGTTTTTTCCCCCTCTCCTTAAGGCAATACTAGACTGGTACAAAATATATTTCATAGCACAATACAAAAGTAAGTTACACTTAGTAAAACACATATTAGCAATTGCAACAAACAGTTGAGTGTTTATACTCCATGCTGGGCTGAACCACTTGTTCTCTCCCCCCATGCTGCCCTACCTACGTCAGGAAAGCATTCATACTCTGAATGAACTGAGGGAGAAACCTTTCCACCAGCTGGTCACCATTTGGCTATTGATAGCCATTTATCTATAACAAAGTCTTTTCTCTTGGTGTTGAGATCAAGTCAGCTTCTTTGCAATACCTGTGGTCAGTCCAAGGCTGCCTTTCTTACCTGAGATTCATGAGCACATTGCCCTGGCCCATGTCCTCTCAGCCTTCCTCCATGGCAGGGCAGTCACAATGGAAATGCATAGAAAGCAGGAAGATGAGGGTGGGCACCTGTGTGAACACCTTTGCATTGTGGACACCCACTCTTCCCTCAGGAGACCTCAGTATTGTGTATGATATGGGATGCTCTGAAGTGCGGAGTAAGTGCGGACACTGGTCTCAGCTTATGTGTTAAATGTTAGTAAAGCTTGATTTACTTCTTGTGGTTTTGTTTTGTTTTGTTTTGCTTTGTTTTGTTTTAGGGGACTTTAATATATAAACAAAATATAAACGGAAGTTCTCCTGATTCTTCCCCACATTCCAAGGGAATATTCTTGCTCACTCTGGAGGTTTGTGCACCCCACATGGCAGATCAGGAGCTGAGAAAACTGAAGTTGGGCACAATCTGTGTCTCCATGACAGAAGACCACTCTACAAGGCCAAAAGTTTCCAACATCTCGTTCAGTACAAATGGTGTCTGCAGCTCTGGCTCAATATTTTTAACAGTAATGATTTTGTTCCATAGGTTTTGGTAGGAAGGGTGTTTCACTTTTGAAACCTATTTAAACTCATTCTCACCATTATTTTTATAAGATTGTATGCAAAAAAAGCTCTCAAACATCACCATGATGTTCCATGGTGGTGACATCACAGCCTGGAGCCTGTGACCTGACATGATGATTCAGGAGTAGAGCAGTAAATCAAGCTGCTGTGAAAGACTGTAGGCACTGGCAGGGCAGTGCAGCATCCCATTGCCAGTAGGAGCTGGAAGCCAGGGACAAAGATGGAAGGCTGTGGCACTAGGTATCAAAGTGCCCCACTGTGTTGGGCAGCTGCCTTTGTTCTCTTTGCCGTAGTGGTGTTCCCACTGGAGAGCCTGCTTGAGGCAGAGTTGTGATGGATAGGGCTGGGGCTGCAGACAGTGCCCAGCCTCCTTGGATTGTGGGATGGCTCTTTCTCTTGACATTGCTTGTTGTTGGCCAGGTGGAGCCTTCTGTCTTCCTGTATGTTTCTATGAAGAGGATTGCATTTCCCAAACACTGTGGGTCAAGGAAGATCAAAATATCTTCCCAGTTCCTACTTGTTTCTTCTTTAGCCTAAGAAGGGTTCTGTGATTTCAGCATCATTCCTTATGTCCTAGGCTTCAGCAGTCTCCCACAGCTGCTCTGTAGGATCAACTAGAAATAAGAGACTAAATACATTTTTAAATTATACAGATGGGAGATACAAAAAGAAATTTTTTGAATGTATTTCCATGCTTTTATATGATATTTAAAATTCAGAAAGCAAATTGTCAAAATTAGAAATTTTCTTTTCATTTTCTGAGTCAACGTGCTCTCTACTGGATCAATCTTTTTTGTTCTCTAATGGACAAGTTTAATGTAGAACCAGTGGGAATCAGCACTTTTCCTCCCTTCTCCTTTTGGATCAGTCCCTGGGAGGTTTGCAACACCCTGAATTTTTTGACAATAAAGGTGAGGAAAATTAAGCCTTTGGACCCTCCAGGAGTTTGAGCCGAGCAGGAAGGGTGTTGTCTAAGTGTCAGAGCATTCCTGAAGGCCTGGAAAATCCTTGGCCCAGGAAGATGCAAGTTGGCAATCGGCTGGCCTTTGCTGTTACTCTACTGTGTCATCCAACTCAACAGGCTCGGAAAGAAGAGTAGTATCTATGGGTCAAGAAAGTGCAGGTGGCCAAGTTAACAGAAGACAGCAAGGGACATGGGTGTACCAGCTATTGAAACAGTAGATAGTACAAGAACTGTACAAAAATAATAGCTACTATCAAAAACTTGTACAAGCAACTTGCCTAGTGTATTTACTTTACTAAAACTCATCATGCAAATGTTGCCAGATAAAAGCAGTGCTGAGGCAAAAGACTTTGGCTGTGAATATGTCTTGTCCTGTACATCCTTCCTGTGGTGGCTTACCTTATAAGAAAGGCATTCATTGTTTATTTTCTTAAAAAAGCTCAATCTAGCGAATACTATAAATGTGTTAGAAACATCTGTACTTTCAACAAGCTGTCTAGCCAACCTCTTAGATTTCATCATTTGTTCTAGTGCTTTTTCCTTCCAATTTTCAGCAATATTTCCTAGGCCTCTTGTAGCACTCCTCTCACTATTAAATACAAAATATGAAAAGACCCTGCTAGAGTTTTATAGTTAATGTTGATGAAATGTTGTAAATATAACCCAAATAGTAAAAATGTGTTTCCTGATGTTCAGAGAGAGCCTCCAGAGTTCTAGTTTATGCCAATTGCCTCTAGTCCTGTCACTGGGAACCACTGAAAAGATACTGGCTATGTCCTCTTTGTACCCTTCCTGGAGATATGTATATACGTTAATAAGATACCTTAAATTAAACTGACACAGCTCTGTTTCTTCATAGCGGAGATGTTCCTACCCCTTCATCGTCTTTCTGGTCATTCACTGGACTCTCTTCAAAATGTCCGTCTGTCTTGAACTTGGAAGTCCAGCACTGGACAGAGTACCCCAAATGTAACCTCACCAGTGCTGAGAAGTGCCTTTTCTGCGAAGCTGCTTTCCAACGGGATGGCCCCAACATACAGAAGTTCACGGGGCTGTTTTTCCCCAGGTGCAGGAATTTGCACTTCTCCTTGTTGAACTTCATGTGGTTCCTGTCAGGCTCTTTTTTTTTTTCAACCTCGTCACCTGGTACTAAGTCTTATAATCCTAACATTTGAACAGAAATCAGAAGTGTTTTCTTAAACTAAATCATTCATTTTGTTATAGAGAGTATAGTATTGATTGAAGTGTACAGTGTTGATTGTTATGGCTTGTCTTTGTAGAATTTTTATTATAATAAATCGTATAGAATATTTCTCCTAATTTTTGACAGTTTATTTATAAAATATAATCACATTTACAGAAACACCATCATACTGTTAATATACAGCAAACAAATAATTGTTTTCCTTAGAAGTTCCCTTTTTGACCTCTCAGGCTTCTACAAAGTACAACAAATACTTATCTGACAATATTTTTCTCACCCAGAAAAGTCACCAAGTTGTTCTGAGAACCTTTTAAGCATTTTAAAGTCATCCTCCATCTGTATCTTTACCAGCACAGTACAAGGGCTTCTTTTCAATTTGCAGTTGTGTTGAGGAAGTGTTTTGATTCTTGATTTAGACTGTGGTCTCCCACAGGTCCCAGGGTTTCTGGCTGAAAGATAAAGCTTCATGCTTTATGTTTCCTTGCAGCAGAGCAGTAATACATACCACACAGTGTGCTCCAGTCCATAGATTTTTGAAAGTAAGTATGCCTAGTACTTATTTTGTGTGTCTTCTGACACTTGAGCACTGTTTCCTGAGGGTAACAGTACAGTCAAGCTGTACATGCTTCAGCTCTTCTTTGTCACATAAACTATGTGGCACTCCCAGGGAATATTTACAGCAATGTGAGTAATGGACAATAGTATTTATATAGAGCTATCAGAATATTTGGAACCTGGTATTATATGCTGAGCATAAATCCATGCTTGAATTCAAAAAAATCCTATGTTATCTAGCATAACCTACCAAACACCAGGTGCAGAATTGAATAAAGCCCATCAAGCACTGGTTATTATGGGGGACTTTAACTACCCTGACATCTGCTGGGGAAGTAACAAAATTAATATCAAACTGTCCAGGGAAACACTGACAACTTCTTGACACAGGTAGTGGAGAATCCCACAGGGAATCTTGTGCTGCTGGGTCTTATACTAAGAAACAGGGAATGCTTGGTTGGAGATGTGAAGGTTTGGGGCAGCCTTGGCTGTAATGACCATGAAATTGGGGAGTTCAGTATCAGGCGAGGAGAAAGCAGAGAAGCAAATAATATTACAACCAGGGCCAATGGAAGAGTTATCTTTGGCCAATCCAGTGACCTTCTTGGAAGAATCCAATGTGAATAGACCCTGCAAGGAAGGGGGGTCCAAGAATATTCATTGATATTCAAGAATCACTTCCTCCAGGCTCAAGAACAAAGTCTCTCAATGAGAAGGAAATCGGGCAAAGAAGGCAAGAGACCTGGATGGATGAATAAGGAATGTCTGTCATAACTCAAGTATAATCAGAAAATACAAAGGAGATGGAAGCAGGGTCAGGCCACTTGGTATGAATGCAGATAGGTTGTTGGAATAAGCAGAAATGAGGCAAGGAAGGTCAAGGCCCATCTGGAATTAAATTTGACCAAGGATGTCAAAAACAAGAAGAAAGGCATCCTCAAATACATCAATAACAAAAGAAGGAAGAGTTACTGCACACATGCATCGGTCTTCACTGACAAGAGCAGCCCTAAGGAATCTCTGACTGAGGGGACCCAGGTAAAGGAATGTTGGAAGGAAAATTTTCCCTTAGTCAAGGAGGATTGAGTTAAAGAACAACTAGGCAAACTTGGCACCCACAAGTTCATGGTCCATGACAGGATGCATCCAAGAGTGCTGAGGGAACAGATGGACAACACGGATAGGTTACTCATCATATTTGAAAGGTCACAGAGACCAGGAAAGGTGCTTGAGGACTGGAAGAAAGCAAAGGTCACCCTAGTCTTAAAAAAGAGAAAGAAGGACTCAGGGAATCTCAGAGAACTATTGGCTAGAAAGCCTCACCTCAATCCCTGGAAAACTGATGGAGCGCTGGAGTCTGGATGCCACGTCTGCCCACATGGATGATAAGAAGGTGATCAGTAGTAGTCAGCATGGAGTCACCAAAGGGAAGTCATCCTTAACCAACCTGGTTGCGCTCTACAATGAAAGAACTACCTAAATGAATGAGTAGGGAACAGTAGATATTGGCTATTTTAACTTCAGCAAGACTTCCAACAATGTCTCTCACAACAACCTCATAGGCCAAATCAGGAAGTGTGGACTGGATGAATGGAGAGTGAGCTGGATTGAGAACTGTCTGAATGTCAGATCCCAGAGGGTTGTAGTCAGTGGCACAGAGTACAGCTGGAAGCCTGTCACTAGTGGTGTCTCACAAGGTACAATACTGGAACCAGTAGTGCTTAACTTGTCCACCTGGATGAAAGGGCAGAGGCCTCCTCAGCAAGTTTGCTGATGACACAAAACTGGGAGGAGTGGCCAATAGCCCAGAGGGATGTGCAGCCCTTCAGAAGAACCTTGACAGGTCCTTTCCAACTCAGAAGATTCTGTGATTCTGTATGTGTGACAGCTAGGAGAGATGGGCAGAGAGGAACTGCCTGAAATTCAGCAAAGGCAAGTTCAGGTCCTTCACTTGGGGAAGAATAACCCCACACACCAGTACAGGCTGGAGGCTGAGCTGCTGGAAAGCAGCTCTGCAAAGAAGGAACTAGGGGTCCTGCTGGATAACAAGTTGTCCATGAGCCAGCAGTGTGACCAAGCAGGCTGATGGTGTTCTGGGGTGCATTAGAAAGTGTATAGCCAGGACCAAAGAGACATGGAGTTCCTGGAGTGGGTCCAGCCGAAGGCAGCAAAGATGATTAGGGGACTGGAACACCTCTTTTATGAAGAAAGGCTGAGAGAGCTGGAGCTGTTCAGCCTCAAGAAGAGATGACAGAGCAAAGGCCTCATCAATGTCTATGAGTATCTGCAGGGAGGGTGTCAGGAAGTTGGATCCAGCTTCTTCTCAGTGGTGCCAAGAGATAAGACAAGAGACAAAGGGCAGAAAATGAAACAAAGGAAGTCTCACCTGACTATAAGAAAGAATTTCTTTACTATGCAGATGACCACACACTGTAGTAGATTGCCCAGAGAGGTTGTGGAGTCTTCCTTCCTGGAGATATTCCAAACTGATCTGGACACAGCCCTGAGTAACATGCTATAGTAACATGCTTGAGTAGGGAGGTCAGACCAGATAACCCACTGTGGTCCCTTCTAACATTACTCATACTCTGAGTCTGTGATTCCATGTGATTCCTTGCAGTCTGCACAATTTATCTATATGCTTTTTCAGTAGGAGACAGCTGGACACAAATAACTACCACATACCCTTTTTAGTCATAAAACGTCATTGTATTCTCTCCTTTCCATGAAAGATCACTTGTGCTTTTCATAATCAATATTCATATCAATTACATTCTCAAAATTTTGGCTATAGAAGTATACTGATATTCATCTTCTTGCGCAAGTAACTTAGTCAATTTACAATATTCATCCTCTGCTACCAAGTGCTTGTGTCAACTGCATATTTTAACAGTCATGATGGAGAAACATCTTCTTGGTCATAACATAGTGGAAAAAACTCCAAAACAAAACCCCATAAAAATATTGCTCTGTTCAAAAAAAATGGAATAAGATTTTCCTTGGGTTTGTATTACTGTCCTTCAATTATTTATTATATCTTTACAAATTATTGATAGGACTTTTCCAAAAAGTCATAGAATCATAGAATATTCCACTTTGGAAGGGACCTATCAGGATCATCAAGTTCAGCTACTGGCCTTGCACAGGATAGCCCCAAGAATCACATCATGTGCCTGAGAGCATTGTCCAACCATTTCTTGAACTCAGAGAGAGTTGGTGTTATGACCACTTCCTTGGGGAGCCTGTTCCAGGCTCCAACCACACTCTGGGTGAAAAACCATGTCCTGATAACCAACTTAAACTTTCCTCAAATCAGCTTCATGCCATTTCATCACATCCTGTCAATGGTCACAAGAGAGAGATGTGTTGCCCCTCCACTTCCCCTCATGGGGATGTTGAAGACAGCAGAGAGTCTCCCCTCAGACTCCTGTTCTCAAGGCTGAACATACCAAGTGACCTCAGTCACTCCTCATCCTTGTGGCCCCCCTTTGGAAGTTTTCTAATAAGTTAATGTCTTTTTTTGTGTTGCAGTGACCAAAACTGTACTCGGAACTCACGGTGATTCTCCCCCAGTGCAGAGCAGAGTGGTACAATCCACTCCCTCGACCGGCTGGTGATGCTTTGCCTGATGCCCCCCAGGACACAGTTGGCCCTGCAGGGCACTGCTGACTCACATTCAACTTGCCATCAACCAGGACTCTTAGGGCCCTTTCCACAGCACTGCTCGCCATCCTCTCATTCCCCAGTCTATACACACCGCAGGGCTGCCTTGTCCCATGTGCAGAATCCAAGTTTAACCCTTGTTAAACTGGCTGGTGATTCCCTTTCTCTCTGATTTATCAAGGTCTCTCTTCAGGTCTCTCTGTCTTCAAATAAGTTGCCAACTCCTTGCAATTTAGTGTCATTAGCAAACTTATTAGTAATCCTTCAAGTCCTATCCTATTATTTTATTTTATAAACCTCTAATTATATATAGCATCAAAGACACCTTTAGAAATATTGGTTTAATATTAGCCTCCTTCCAGTGATGTAGAATATTTGATGTTTCAAAAAATATGGAAAACCAGTATTAATGGATCAGAGAGGTCACCAGCTGGTTTTTTAACAGCAATCTTGTTTAAAATACTCCAAAACTCTAAATGCTTTAGGCCTGATTTTTTCACTGTTTAACATTCTTCAGAATTACTTAGAAAATGGGGGAAAAAAATCGAATCATGTCCACTACTACCATCAGATGCACCTTTCAATAAACATATACTCATATAATCTAAGTAAAATCCTTCTCTAATGTAATAGCCTAAAAAATTCTAGAATCATTGAGATTGGAAAAGACCTCTAAGTTCACTAAGTCCGACCTTTAACCTAACACCACTGTGCTCACAACTAAAACCATATCCCCTTCTAGTTCACATCTTATAACCAGTCTCTAGTTCAATTTTTGACATATGAACATGAAATATCTCACAGTAACTTGGACTTTCTTCTGATTCTGCATCCTTTGGGATCATACATTGTCTGATTTTTAATGTTATTTCAAAGGAACAAATCTTTTTCTGGCTCAAGACTAAATTAACTATTTTGGTCAACATTTTAAGCTATGTTGAAATGAAAAATGCCCTATTATTTTAATTAAAAATTTTGTTGTAGTATTTAAAATAAAAATAATGGGACCCCTGAAATAAATCATCTCATTTGGAAAATGTTGATGAAGTGTATAAATCCTAAATTAAAATCTTTAACTAAACAGCCTTCCTTTTGATCCAAGAGTCTTCCTATATGAATTGAACCTTAATAATTTATTTAGTATTCCAGCCCTACTCCCAGATATTAACAGTGGAGAAAACGTCAGAAACATTCTTTTTCTGTATACTTAATACCAAAGAAAAATATTGGCAAAAATTAGGAGCTAGAAAACACAACAACAGATACCTTACAACATAAAGATAATTGCAACTACGTATGTCTTTTGGTGAACAACCAAATTTTGATTGCCAGCAAGCATTAAGAACAGGATTTACAGAAGTCAACATTGTAAGCAAATCTACTGGGACAATGGATGTGAAGGAAATGTGGTACTAGCTATGGCATGGCATGGCATAACCATTCCCATATTTGCTTGCTACAGCCAGGAAATAGATAAGAAATTGGTCAAAAAATGAGGAACCACATGTTGAAAGTAAGTAAAATATTACCTTGGGACCCCTTATGACTTCTTTGTTTTGACTTCACTCCTGATGCTAATCTCTATAAAAGCAAATTAAGTAATTTTCAAGTTTTACAATTTCCCCAATACACAGCTGTTCTATTTACCATAGTAGTCACATCTTGACATTTTGTGATGTGAACAAGCCAGGTCTCATGTACTGGCAGTGAGGAGTTCCTGAGAAACAACTACTAGAAAACTGACAGTGTTGCTCTTTAATGAAGGACTTTTGCATCAAAAAAGCATGAACTGAAAAAGAATACCTTACAATAGTGTTGGTGTGTAAAAAAGATTTTGCAGTGTGCCCAAGGATAGATAATTATTTGTACAAAGACTAATGACAAATTCTTAGAACGACCCTCAAAAATGGTTATTCAATAGCATATGTTATTGAAGTGAGTGTGATTTAACAAAGGACCTGAATGCTAACAATACTGCTAAGAATGCCTCTAAATAGATCAAAAGTAACAATGAGGCTTAGAGCAAGGGTGAAGAAGTCAGAGGTTCAGATGGTATTTTCATTAATCCTTCTATCAAGGGTCAAAGGATCAAACCAGGACAGATTCATCCTACAGATGAAAGCAGGGTTGCACAGATGGTTCACCAGGAGGGCTTTAGTTTCCTTGACTTTGGGAAGGTGCTCCGTAAGTCATTGTTAGAGGGTGTCTAACACCCTATGTTCTATGTCATAAAAGGGATTTACACATCTTGCGTGGCATTCACTAGCTTTACAGAAGAGTCTCTTCAACTGGGACTGACTGACAACAAGAAAACAAAACAATATGGGCATGTCCCTTAAAGCAAGAAGGGTGAAGATATTTGTAGTAGTAAATTCAGCAAATGAACTCACTATTATACGTTTGTGATTTCTGTGTCCTGGTGCAAGCAGATTGGGAAACAATCAAGAAGAAGTATAAGAATTAGTCAAAGATAAAAGCTGTTGTTTAACTGACTTAACAGACATTTGTTATGAAGAGTAATGTGATTACAAGGAAATATTTAGAAAATGTTGATATATGTCTCAAGAAACAAGCAAGTCCTAGCTTTACAGAAATACAGACCTTCTAATTATTCTGGTGATGATTAGGGCAGAACATGGTAGCCCAGCAATCAACACAGTCACTTGAATGAACTGCAGGATTTCAAAAAAAGCATAGAAATTAAGGCAGTTAAGAAATAAAATATCAGAGATTATCAGAAAAAAATGAAATAGTTTTAACACATGGCTGTCACGTTTCACCATTCTGTGTTCTCAGCCAAGCAGCATCTACTGGGTTCATGAAGAAATACTGAAAGGCAATAAAAGGTACGCTAAACTGGAAAAGGCAGATCTTGGTAATTTAAAAGGCAAAAGATGTTAAAGAGAATTTTATTGTAGAGATGCAGCTTCATTCTTGAGGTAAGAAAAAAGTTGAACAAGCCAGACATTTTGCCCACATCATCAGAAATTACCATTTAAAAAGGCAAATCCAAAATCAACCTAAACAAGCAAATAAAACAAACAAAAAACAACAACAACAACAACAACAAAAACCAAACCCAAACCAATCAAACAAAAACCCGAACAAAACCAGAATCAAAAGAAAAAAAAATAACAGTCAGCAAAGATTTGTCAGGATCAAATTGTGTCAAACCAATCTGCAGCCTTTCTGTGACAGAATAACATAGTTTATGGATATGGCAGAAGCAAAAAATGTAATGTTTTTAATTAAGTAAGGCTTTTGTCTCATATAACAGTTCTCTGCTCCTCAGTATGAGAAAGACATGGAGCTTCTGAAGCAGGTCCAACAGATGGCTACAAACTTTTTAAAGGAACAGGAGCGTTTCTTTTATGAGAAAAGGCTGAGGGAACTGGGCCTGTTCAGATTCTAGAAGAGATGACAGAGAAGGGATCTCTTCAATGTCTGTGAGTATTTACAAGTAGGGTGTCATGAGGACAGAGCCAGGCTCTTCTCAGTTGTGCCAAGCAATAGGACCCAGGCTGAAACTGACGTACAGGAAGTTTCATCTGAACATAAGGAAGAACCTTACTGTGGAGGTGCACTGAAACAGATTGCCCAGTGAGGTTGTAAACTCTCCCTCACTGAAGATACTGAAGAACCACCTGGGCACAATCCTGTGTCATGTACTCTGGGATGGCCCTGCTTGAACAGAAGGCTGGACCAGATGACTCACTAGGTCCCTTCCAACCTGACCCATTCTGTGATTCTGTGAACTAATTCCCTCCAGCCCTCTCTGCTCCAGATTAAACATAGCCAACTCCCTCAACCTCCTCTTAGGAGCCTGTGTGAATGTTGGGGGCTGGGGTGGAGTGGTGGGATGTGAAAGCAAGCAAATCCACAAAAAGAACTCAAAGGAAAAAAGGTTGGAAAGTCCAGAGGACAGTAACTGAAAATAATCAGATGTCTAGAAAAGTGATCCATGGGGAAAGATTAAAAGAACTGGCATTGCTTAGTTCAAAGATAAAAATGACTGGGGACCAAGGCAGCAGTGTTCAAATACATTAAAAAAAGATAGGCAAAGGAAGAGGAGAATACCTTGTTCTCCACATCAGTGGCAGTTAGAACAAAAGGTAATGGACTTAAATTGCATAAGAGAGCAAAAAATTAGATTAGGAAAAATTTCCTAAGGATGAGGAAGGTGAAGTACTAGAATGGATTGCCTGGGGAGATTGTCGAATATTTATCACTGGGAGAGATTTTGAAACTGATTGGTATAGTTTTTGTCCTGACATGAGGCACAGAACAGAGTAGTATTCAAGTCTGATTTTCTATGCTTTTATGTACATAGCTGACTGGAGAACAGTTTTGCAGCCCAGAAATATAGCAACTGAACAACAGTAAAGGATCTTCAGTCTGATAAAAAGCACTAATCAAAGCAAATGTGTACTGGCTTCAAGGCAGGAACTACAAATAATTTGAGAGGAAGTAAAACATCAAGGTTTACTTTCTATCTTTATAAAAAATACAGGACATTTATGATAAAGGTCTTGCTTCCATCATTCTGTCAGAACAGGCAGGTATCATAGGAGGAGATGCATCTGCTTCCTCAATACACTGATGTTATTAAGATGAAATGTGAGTGCAGAAGTGTACCATATATAGGTGTGTGTGCATAAGAGAGGGAGAGACACCTCGCTGAGAATAGAATCACTCTCCAAAAAGATGCCAAACCCATTCCAGAGTAGAAGTCTGTAACTGGAATGCTATAGGCTCTGTACAGGGGCCAAATATGATCAAAGACTTTAGCCAGCTAGGGACCAACTAAAATTCACATGTGAAAATGTTAAAAAAACAGAAATTCAGTCACATCACTTTGCCATGGTGCCATACCAATCAAATGAAGAGAAATAATCCCCTTGTCAAAGAAGGAATTAAACTTGTTGATGTTCTATTAATGTCATGGGAGGCTTTGGTAGGCTAATACATCATTTGTACAGATGTGCAAGACTTAAATCTATCTCCAGAAACAGTGCAAGTGGCTTAGCTGGAAGGACTAATAAGACCAAAAAGTAGGGTAAGGGAGTGGATGAGAATTGGCAAGGGAGATAGAGAGATGATTAGAACTAAGTCCAGATATCTGAACAAACTTAACCATTTCCTTCTGAACACATCTATTTGTGTAGAAGACAATGTCTTCTACTGAACATATCACTACTGGTAAAACATTCGCATTTGAAAAAACCCCACACCTGTGTTTATGGCAAGAATTTGTGCTGTGGTGGACACTGACTTCTCAATTTGCAAAAAATTATTCACAGCCTCAGGGAAGAAAAAACAGATATAAGAACAGCCCCTGAAATATCATCACTTCAGCAGAATTAGAGGTAAGGCAACCTTCTGTCATGACAGGAGATATCCTTGCCCCACCTGCAATGTCCATTGAGTGCTTTATTCAATATATCAATGTGTGTTACAATAATCTTTCAAATTCCCAAGGATTTTTTTTTTTTTTCTCAGAAAGAATTACTTAGCAATGGTTTTTTTTGTTTTGTTTTGTTTTGTTTTGTTTTGTTTTGGGGGTTTTTTTGTTTGTTTGGTTTTTTTTATAAAATGAAGGCTAAAATATGCTTGGACGTCTTTCATCACGCATTCATTTGTTTGTTGGATAAGATTCAATATGGGTTTAACAGACACCCAGATGGCCTTCATTCAAATTGTGAAGACTCAGATGTGTCCCTTTTTCACAGGTCATCAATGAGAGGGCAGTTGACTAAGCCTTCACACCAAATCCGTGCCGTGTTCAAGAACTGCTTAGAAGTGAAGTTTTCAAAGTTTGTCAACCAGACCACCCATTAGGTAAGTTTCAGAATGTTTTCAACAGTTCAATAAACAGCCATTCAATTATCATTAAGCAAGTAGAAACACCAAATTTTAAGGTGATTGCTGTTTCCATTTGTTAGACAGTTTCAACTGAAGTTCCACTGAAACACTAGAAACTGGTTTTCCCTTTGTCAATCTCTTGAGAAAAGGCATTACAAGAAGGTTTTTTTAAATTTCTTTTCCTTTCACAGAAAGAATCATATCAAAGGAATGCAACATGAGGTCATCTAAAGCAGAGAACATGTACTGACTATTCATTTTAGACAGACACTTCTTGGTCATTTATACCACCTTAAAAACCTGAGAATTGTGCATTTTAACGCAGGTATTTAGATTAGAACATACACCATCTACTTAGAGTATATATCCCCTAAAAACAAACAAACAAACAAACAAACAAACAAACAAAACCCACACACACCAGAATGTTGTACCTCTCAACTTCAGCTAATCAAACCTCTGTAACATCAACATGTGTCAGTCCTTGCTTTATGTGGTGGGGTTTTTTTTGTTTTTCTGTTTGTTTGTTTGTGTTTGGTTTTGTTTGGTTTTTTTTAAATACATCTGTATTTTTTCAAGTTTTGGGAAAAAGCAAAACAATCTTAGTTCCTTAATGATCATCACATTGTCTCAATGGCCACACAGTGATACAGCAGGTTTTTAAGAGCCCGTGTGCACTTCAAGGTAAGAAGCCATCAGTGTCTTCCACCAATGCCTTCCCCCTTCTACATCTGGTAAACATGATCATTACAATTCACTGAATCCTTGGTTTCTGATATAACTGACTCACCCAGATCCAAAATACAATTACTATTAGGTTCCTAGATGAGTCTAAAATCCTCTAGTGAGCTTCAACTAGAAAAGTTAAGCCTCTGTTTTCTTGTCTGGTTGTGTTTCACAGGTTGCAGCAGTGAGTGAGGGATCCCGGCGCAACTGGAAAGAAAATGCTTTGAAATTTTCTGTATTTAAACAGATACATAAACCAATGTGGAACAATATGTAATTAATATACTCAGTCCTGTTGAAACTTCAGATTATGCTTATTGCTTTAAGTATAAGACAATTTACTTTTTTTGCTTGTTTATAATCGGACTTAATGTCAAAATATAATTTGTAATGATGTGACTTCAAAATCTCATTAAACCACAATAATTTTTGACTCTTACTTTCCTAATTTTAGCATGACAATGGGGGAGTTGGAGTGAAAAAAAAAAAAGACTGTTCTGAATAAAACACACTGAAAATCAAAAGAGGGGAAGCAATTTGAAATATCTTTTCTGAATGACCAATGTGAAGAGAAAACTTAGAAACTGGAGAGACTGAGAAGTAGGCATAGGGGGTATGTGTAAATAAAAATTATGAAAATGAAGAAGTTACACAGTGACTTTTTAGTGGAGCAGAACCTTAATAGAGCTTAATCAGGCAGCACTGCATTCAGAAGCTGTTGATCAAAGGAGCATGAAGGTATGTCAATATACTCATTCTGGATGTGGACTGATGTGAGAACATCTGTCAGTTCCTACTCTTGATTGAGTTACATTGGGCCTCTTTAATGGTGTCTATTCCATTTTTTTATCCTCAACAAAACATCAAAGTTAAGATATGAAATCATAATATTAATTTGTACAGGGCAAGAGAAGGCAGAGAACATGAAAATAGACAGTTTTAAGATAAATTTTAATTATGCCATCTGTATGATAAATACAATGGAAAAGATATGGCCTTCAGGAAATACTATATGGTTATGACTAATAAAATGCTTGCACTTCTACATTGAGTATCTGAAGAGCTAAATACTAAAGTCAAATGTCACAGTGATGTCTGTTAACAATCTAAATGAATTTATGGTTACCACATATTTGTTAGATACATGCATGCAAAGATGAGAAGCTCTTCTGCAGTAAAGGTGCCTTAAATGCCACACACCTTACATAAAATTTGCCAAGGGAAATATTCTGTTCAAGCAGGCATGTAAAATGTGGGTTTGAGCTCAGATTCTTGTATCCGACAGTAATTAGTTAGGATTTGTGGCTAATAGCTTTTGTTATTATAAAGGGAGTTTCAGTATTGGCAAACTGAAATTTTCGAGCACTGTAAAGAGCAGAGGTAGTTCACAATATACTGGTTTTCTCCCCACTTCAGAACATAACATGACAATAGTGAAAAAGTATGCCAGATTTTGATAATGCTTCTATTTCTGTATAAATTTGTAATGATGTTTGGTGTAGGTTTTCAATACCACAGATAACTCATCAAGGACATTCAAGCTCTAATTAATTTGAGTAAAATAAACATTTAAGTTATTAACAAGTTAATATATATTGATGTTCATAACTACTATTATGCCATGAAATCATTAAAAGACATTTTAAGACTTAGCTGTGTTTTCAAGAACTATTATTATTTCAGTCCTAATGAAGACCATTGTATTGGCTCCATCTGAGATGGAGTTCATTTCTCCATAGCAGTCCTTACAGGGCTGTGCTTTGCACTGGTATGTAGAAAGGTGCTGATAAGACACCAGTGTTTTAGATACTGCTGGGCAGAACTGACACAGCATCCTCTCCGCCCACCTCAGTTGGCGGCAAGATCCGGGGAGGGAACACAACCAGCAGCTGACCAGAAGTAACCATTCCATACCATATGACACCAGCTTAGAAAAAAAGCTAAGGAAAGGAGGAGAAAGGGGAGGCATTTGTTGTTTACAATGTTTGCTTTCTGAGCAATCACTGTGCGTGCCTAAGCCTTTCTTCCCAGGAAGTGACCAGACACCTCTTTCTAATGGGAAGCAGAGAATAAATATTTTCCTCTTTGCCTGTGCACACAAAAACTTTTGCTTTTACTTCAGTAAACTGCTTTATCCCAACCTACAAGTTGTTTTCCATCTTACTCTCTCCCTTGTGCAGCTGGGAAGGGTAATGATAGAATGGCTTGGTGGGCACCTGGCATCCAACCAAGAGTCAACTAAATACAATCATGCAAGGTTTTTTGAAGGCCGTTTTGCTTTGTTTTATATGAACTTCCTGTACCCAAAGTACAAGAAAATTAATTCAAGCTAGCTAAAAATAGTAGGAAATAAAAATATTTTATTTCCATTAAAAAAAAAGGACAAAAAACCCAAACAAATATTTCCTGCAGCTTCCCATCAAAAAGGCCCTCACTGTAGGACCTCTTTGGCGTTTTGCATGAATGTGGCCTCATCTGTTCTCAACCGTCAATAAGATAATGAATTCAGTGTCAAGAAAATGAGCTTATTGTTGATAATATGCTCTGATTCCTGTTCATTTTACAAAAGACATCTTAAATTTTAAAAATTATAGAAAATTAGCGAGTAATTATAAGAAGGAAAAAATAGATGACAAATTAGCAATTGTTTCATCAGATGTTTGATCTAGTGAGCTCATATAAAAATGGAGTTATAAAGCACACCTACGATGCAGAAATAAAACAGATTGCTAAAAAATTTTAGTATAGAGATTATAATCTTGTGGTATAGGATTTGCAGATTCCTGCTTTACACTGTGATTTTCAGGTCAGGTGAGACATTTGCATGTAACTATTATAATAGGGAGCAGGAGTAGATTTTCAGATTTCATGCGTACTAAATTCAAAGCTATTAACCAGACTGACATGATGTCTGGAGAAGTCATTTCAGTTCTTTCTGATTGGTTTCACCTGAGATGGGAGTGTGATTGACATTGTGAAGACAGTGTCAGCACAAGTGCTAGGGAATCCCCTGCTGATAGATTAGAGAGAACAAGATGAGACTAAAAGATTCGGTATCAAGCTGGCATCATGTCTGATCAGAAATCCATGAAAAGACATCCTGACATGAACATCTTATCTGATTATACACTAACTTCTCAAACTTCTCAACCAACAGTTAGTACTTGCCACTTTTTTTTTTTTTTTTTTTTAATCCAGCGGTATTCTGGAACTATTTGCTCTCTTCCTGGTAGTTTAGCAAATTTATTGTCAATAATGTTAATTAAAGACCCAATCAGTTAATTAATTAAATAATTTTCTAGAGGGACAAGAATAAACTTATATAGGCCTCCAACTTGAAGAACCCAGGAAATTTATGCAGAAATATAACTTCTGTTTCCCAGTCTGGAAAATGGATCCATGTATCCCATCTAGGTAATTTCAATATGATGAGAGAAAACTAAATCTCATCCTATGGAAATAATGGCAAAATTCATAAGAGCTATATCAGGAAGGTACATTTCATTTGTAAATATACATGTAAACTACTCAGAATATATATTTTTAGTATTTTGGTTTAAAACTACTGAATTCTGCCTGAAAAGATCAGACTAAATTTGAGCCCGATGTAATTCTTGAAAACCAAGATATATTATACAGAATTAGCTTTACACATTGCTTTTCATCTGAACTGTGAGAGACTCAGTTCTCTCAAACTGCTCAGACTTTTTTACTTCCTTAAACTAACCCTTTGGCGTTTTTTTGTGCACAGCAGTTCTGCTCTTACAGTCTGGGGATAGTCAAGTCTGCAGTAGCAGTGTTCATCAGCAAGATATGAACAGATCTGGCTTGGTTCCACCAGCACTGCAGACTGCATTTGACACCTTCACAGGAATTGCTTGTGGGGTGCTTCATTGCTGCATAATGCTGGGATTTTCATCCTGAAGGGCGTCTTCTGGTTTGTTGGTTGGTTGGTTGTGCTTTTCTCTCAGGCAATCATTTCAGTGAATGGGGAAGATGTAAGAGAACAGAGAGGAAAACTCACAGCTCTACACTACCAGGGTTAAATGCCCACCTAGGAAACCACAAGACTTGCAGAGTTTGTCAAGGGTTTAGGGAATAAAAAGCAAGTTGATTACAGGTGCTCAAGTAGAATTCATTTTATTCTTATTAGGTGAGAAATGTCTCTAGGGATTGCATGCTAATCTTCTCAAAAGCCGATAAATGGCTCTATTAAAAGAAGTGTAGTTTGTTCATAGCTCTGTAGTATCAGACTGTTTTATGAACCCAGGGAAAAAATATAAGAGAGAGGAAACTTCTTCCTCAAACCTTGTATAGATAACTATATTTGTCTTTGGTGATTCATAATCTTAAAAGGAATTTTATACATGGAAAGAATATTGAAGACTTGTGGCAATATTTCCCTTTATTTGCTTTAAGGGATAGGCATACGAAAATTGCAATCTGAATCAACTTTGTTTTTATAAGATTAAAGGGAACTAAAAACCTATAGAAAGAAAGAGGGGAAGGGAAGGGAAGGGAAGGGAA
>JAWWEE010000085.1:17754163-17776731 GCA_035221455.1 Xenops minutus | reverse complement strand
GAAGGGAAGGGAAGGGAAGGGAAGGGAAGGGAAGGGAAGGGAAGGGAAGGGAAGGGAAGGGAAGGGAAGGGATCAAAGTCAAAATGTCTAGAAATAAAAAAAAAAAATATTTCTTTATAGTTACACAAAATGAATTAAATAGTTTAGATTTTTCTCTAATCAACCAAACTAACTTTTTTCCAGGTGTGTTGGGTTTTTGTTTTGTTTTTTGGTTGGTTGGTTTTGGCTAAAATATTTTGAAAAGAAACTCGAAAAAAATAAGCTTTTTTTTTTTGTATAAGTGTACAATATACAAACACTGTATGCTGCATAGCAATCAAAAACGTATTTTGTATATGAAGCATGGACTCTGGTATATTTGCACTTAAGGATAGTTTAATATTTAGATAACAAGGCTTAAGACACTGGTCAGCTTTGTGCCTTTACACATGTGTGTGCAACTTCCACAAAAAACAATGAAAACAAAGCATGTCTAGAGTTAAAAATAGGTTTCGAAGGCCAGATGTAAAACCTCACTGAAATCAATGTAAATCTTGACTCAAAGGAGCTCTGGATCAGTGCCAACAATTTACTTTGTAAACATTTCCCCAAGGAATATTTGGAGTGGAACATAAGCATTTCTATAATATTCTTTTTAATAAAAAATTACAGAGAACAGAGAAGCTATCATTGTTGAGCAGCTTTGCTTGGAATTTCCTTTTCTTTAAGGAAAATATAGTTTGGTTCTGCAAAAAAATTAATTTCATTAGTTTCAAATACCAGTTATATACAAAACACTATCTAATGGCTGAAGAAACAGACAAGAACATAGATCAAGCAGAGATCTCTTGAAGCCGTTATTTCACAGACTCACTAAAGGGTAAGTGGAGAAATGCCAAAACCACAAAGCTGCACTCAGGCTATGAACTCCTCTGAAGTTCAAGGTCACTTCAGCTGGGAAGTTCAACTCAGCGCAGCCCTGCCAGTAGTTCATTTGCTTCTCCCACAACTTTTGGAGGTCTAGTAAAAGCGATTTGCTGTTTTAGGGTCCTAGTCATAAGCACAATGTGCATTGGTACTTGTGTGCCAGCACAATTCAAGCACAGTGACCAAAAGTCTGTGCCTACTCTAGCACATCTTGTTTGCCAGTGGATGGTTGCAATTACATGTGTCAGCACAGCCGCATATTCTTTTTTTTAATGCTTCCCTATCTTCTGCCAGTGACTGTAAATTTAATGAGAGCACCTGCTGCCCTCTTGCCTAGTTAATTCATAGTGATCTGCCTGAACTAAAGGAAATTTCAAAAAAGCCTCTGTTCTTTAGTAATAAATTATCAGTCTATATCATGGCCTAAAGGGCCTTTGATTCATGTAATATTACACTTACACTAAGCTGTGCTGGCAGCACGAACATTTAGTTTCCCTGAGTAAAATGGGGGAAGGGAATAGAGACAGAGGGAAAGGAGAGGAAAGAAAGGGAAGTGGCTGGTGAGATTAAATAAAAGGAGGAGATCAATTGACTGAATATTGACAGCTGAGGGAGGTCTTTGTCCTTGACCTCTTACCCCGAGGCACTTATTCACTACGGGTAAAAGCCCTGGCTGCAAAAATTCTCCATTGACAAGCTACACTGTGAGGCATTTAAAACTCTTTTTCTCAAACAAAAAGAAAAGTAATAACTTCTTTATTCTGAATTTCTAGTTTAGCTCACATTTATCTGTAAAGCGAATATCATTCTAGTTAGTAACATTGTAAACTGAAAGCAGTAATGTCTTCAGCAATTATCATTTTATGTATTTCCTTAAAACAGAAGCAATAAATCTGGAAGCTTCTGAGATAATAACTGCAATAAAGAATTTATTTGGGTGGAGGAAGAAAGGCAGGCAGCTGAAGTAAATATAAAATATAAAATATTGCAACAGGGAACAGATCAATTATATTCCCCTGGAAAACCGTGGGGTGCAAATGAAAAGTTACAACCACATTAAAATATCTAAAACCCAAAACATAAACAGTATTCAAAGAAGATTTATGTGAAAGTAGAAACTCTGGAAGCACAAAACATTACAAAAGAGTATTGTAACTCCCATAGTTTCTGACTCCCTCAAAATTTGACTTTGAGTGATTGTGAGGTTCTGACTTCCACAATTTGAATGTCTGATTTATGTCAGAGGCATAAGGCATAACTGACAGGTAGTATATAACTCCTATACTTTTTACTCACATCAAGTAAAATCTCCACACCTAGGAACTAAATACATGCACATATACCTTAAGTTTAAACATGTATAGAAGGATTTTCAGGTCTGACTGAAGACCAGCTGAGTGATCTGAAACCAACACTGAGTATGGAACTATGCCAGATACAGAAATGTGATGGAAACAGAGACAAAATAAAATAAAAATGTGTAAAATAATTAATTGTCACAGCCTCATACTCTATGCACTACAATATCCATCATAAAAAAAAAATCCAAAAAAGCTTTTTATCCATTGTACAAATTAATACTAAATTAATCATATAGTTAGATGATGTTTCATTGCACACAACTTGAAAAAGATCTGAATATACAGTTCATGATTGGTTTTGCATCTTTCAAGCACCTTTCTGTAATAACAAGGTTTAAAAGTTTTCCTGTAAAGGTCAAGATTTTCACTTTTGTTATTGTTAAAAAAAAAAACAAAAACAAAAACAAAAAAAACCCTCAGAATTATGTCTCAAGAATTGGAAATGCTACAACTTTTTTATGTTCTGCTGTTCATAGGTGTTTATATTATTATAATGCAGAAATAAAACATTACCTGTCTGGGCTGGTAACACGTCAAATCTACTTTGCACTCAGAACACAATGGTGCAAATATTGTCTCATTTTTCATAGCACTCAGACATCGCATTCTCTTGACATCGAATGACAGAGCTTGTGCATACACAGAATAAAATGCACATAAATATTGCAAGATTTTGAGGCCTCTCTAAACTATGCCCTGCATCAATCCTAAACTCAACAGCCTGACAATTGTTGTGGGGTGTTTTTTTGTTTGTTTGGGAGTTTTTTGTTTGTTTTTGTTTGGTTGGTTGGTTGGGGGTTTTATTTTTTTTTCTGTTTTTTAAAGAGGTCTGGAATTTTTCTTTTAAGTAAGCTTGCTGGAGGATTAGCTCTCTTTTCAAACCAGAACTGAGAGGCCATTGAACATAGCCATGAGAAGGTGAGAGAGCTCAAATATGTCCTGTCTTCACCACTCAGAAAAGTGTAATGACATTTACAGGAGTGGATGTGCAGTGAGTAATTAGAAAGTGATGTAAATGTAATCCAGTGCCCATGGATACTATCATGTCCATCATCATAAGTAGATGAGGGTCTAGATACTAAACCCCTTCCTTTTATTTCATGTAAAAGACAGAAAATTGTGTCTTACTTGTGTCAGGTAGCAGTAACAGCTTTGATTGTCCTTGTTCCCTTTTTCATGAGTAAGTGAATTGTCATGAACACTTCTCAACTGATATAACATCAGATCCCTTTCCCTTGAATTGCATAAACATGCTTGATTTTAATGGGATCATTGCTGAATTAAACTGGGAAAGTAGGTATCTATACTGGTCTCCTAGACAGAAAAAGATTACTATGAACATAATACAGAAATTACTCACATCACAGTTGCATCTGTCATCCACCTACAACACCATGTCTGGAGATCAAATACTTGGACACAGAGAGATGAAATGTTAGGTAGGTCAGGTATTGGTGTAGATACTAGCTTCCACAAAATGTGGCATAGCTTGATAAAATGTGCCCTGCCCTCTTCTCTTTACACTGACTTCTATTATATCACACCTGTTCAGCATCTTGTTCCATAATCCATCTTACAGTATGGATGCAACATATCAATGTCTGTGGTCTTCTGTTTGGCTCAGTGGTATTTAGTACCTAGGTGAAGCTTACCTGCACAGAAGATGGTGATTTTATTAATGGCATCTCAAGTCTTTCTCCCTTTTTGTCCAATCTGCCTTCCTTCAGCATATTGTCTTTTTGCAACTGAATTCCTAAATCGAGGGCACTCCACATGTGACTCCAGAGTGAGTGTCCTACACTGAAGTTCCAGCAATATTTATGAGGATGTTGTTGGGATGACACAGGGACTATTATGGAAAGAGTGAACATTTCAAGAAATTAAAATTGCTCTTTGGTGTCACTGTTGTTCCTATATAGTGTTCATCATACAACACAGGCTTTACATAGCACTATTTTCAAAAGCACTAAACCTCTGGTGTTTTGCCTTTTAAATAAAACATACTGCAATAGCTGTCATAAAGTCACCAACCCCAGCCTAATCTGCTTTCTGTACACAGACAGCCCCTTCTCATTGTTACTAGGTGACAAGATTTTACGCATATGCTTTCTTCTCTCGAATGAGTAAAATCCCAGAAGATTAGGTAGCCACACAAACTCTAATTCCACACAGGTAACAGACTGCAGAACTTATAGCTTGGCTCCTGTATGGTGTAAATTCATATGGCGCATACAGAATATATAGACTGAAAACTTGAGAGATTCTCAAGAGACATCCAGTGTGGCTGAGTCTAATAGAGAAACTCCCTTCAAATATATAATAAACTCATTCAGATCACCTAAAACCCATTAAAATTTTGCTTTAATTGCTGGATAAAGCCTGGTTTCTGTGCTGTCCAGCTATAGGTTTCCATGATTTTATCCCCACTCTGTTGAAATATTTCACTAGGAACTTGACTGACATTCAGTTCTTTCCTGCTGTACTCAAAAACAGTGGTAGCTGCATTGTATTGACAAAACTGCCATCATTCTCTCAAACTGCAACTCTGGAAACTATTAATTAAGTAATCAAATTAGAAACTAGAAACCAAGAATTAGTTTAGCACCTAAATGCCAAGTCAATTAATAGGAACTTAACAGAAAGAAACAAAAGAATACTAAGGAAAATTATATACAAAATCAAAATACTTATTAGGAAAACAGATTTTATCAACATCAGCATGTATTTGCTACACATGGAAACACACAAAGGATATCTTTATTGTGATACTTTGAAAAAGTTACTTCCCTTTCAGAACAAAATTCAAAAAATCTGATGCCCTTCCACATATCCTCTTCTATGCTAAAAATACAAACCTTACCTCCCAGCAGTTTCAAGACGTAGAAGCTATCCCTCTTTAAATGAATGAAAAGAACCAGCATTTCAGATCATTCATTTAAAGTGAAAAAATATCTCATAACATGTAAATTATGAGGAGAGTTCAACCTGAAACTTTTCAGCATGGGAATTCAGTCTTTAGAGGACTGAAATTGACAACAGTTTTTTCCACAATTAGTTTCCATGTGAAACAAATAATTGCACACATACACAATGCACTCACATGTACAGAAAAGAATTTAATTTCTCTTTCTGCTAGAAGCCACTCTCTTTTGATGTATGCTCTCTTTATATTACAAGGACCAATGTATTTAACAGTTATGCTCTGTAACACCAGTCAGGTTCTGACTTAGTTTTTCACAGTACTTCACAGTCACATAGGGGTATAAATCCTGATCTGAATAAATCTGTAGTCAAAACAAAATTGGTAATACCTTCCTCCTTAAACTGTAGCTTGTGTCTCTCCAAAGCATACATTCCCAGTCTGAAAATTTATGCTGTAAATTGATATGTAAACCAATTCTGTCATGTAAATTGTTGCAGTGTGTCCTTCCTGCACTTGTGGACTCTTTGTTCTTAGAGATATAAGAAGCACTCAGACATCCTGAAGAAGTCAATAGCTAAAAGGCACCTCTGCAAACCAAAGAAAAGGGATATGACATAGCTCCCTGCAAAAAACATCATGCCTTTACTGAAGGATGAAAAGTCATCACTGACCCTTCTAGTTCATAGTATAAGTCTTTATTCCAAGTCCTTCCTCTTTTCCTAATATTTTTTGTCAGAATTAGAATATGCAAGAATTAAATTTTATTCATTTCAGAAACAATGTAAACATTTAAACTTTTAAAATAATTAAACTTAAACCCCCATAAAATCTATAAATTGGGTTTTTTAAAATTTTTCCCATTTAAATTTTTAATTTCCACTGACCAGAGTTTTGACCTAAAGCAAAAGTTGCGCATTTAATCTGTCAAAATAGTCAATTGGTGTGAGGGTTTTGCTGTTAATTTTTCAGCCCTTGTATTAATCACAAAAAACCAAACGAACAAACAAACAAACAAAAAAAAGGAATAGAATCTGCCAGCTACATGACCTGATCAAAGAGAATTGCTTGGGAAAAAAGTGTAGATGACTGTCTGCATTGATAATCAAAGGACTCTGACTTTTGCCAAGGAATACTCTTCCAGAAGGTGGCTACATTTTCTGTAGATTTTCATTAATGGTCTGAGGTGAAATTAAGCCACTTTTGTGGGATTTAGCTTACAGAGTATTGAATACTGCATCTTTAAAAATAAAGCCCCTTTTCACTTTACTAAAATTTCTTTCTCAAAAGTCAGTGTTAGTATCTGAAAAATGTATCTGGTACTGCTAAGACATTTAGACATCAAGCAAAGTATTGCTAACCATTTTTCCACCTGCAGTATAAGAGAGAACACTGGCACTGCTAACCTTGGACTGCAATTACAAGTCATGTTTCTTTGGTCTTCCAGAAACATATATTTACCACAGAAATTCCCATACCACTGCTCTTCCCAGAGCATACCATCCTGACTGAAAGCTTTTTAAACAGACCCAGTGGTATCATATAGAACAATTGGAATCCAAAGCATGTTTTCACAGTGTTATACAAAAACATTTAGCTTGTGTAAGGAACAACAATAGAGGCAGCAATCAAAGAAAATCATGATTGTCAACAATGAGAAATAATGTCTCTTAGCAACGAAGTTTCAATTACTCTTTGTTTGCTAACAAGCACCCAGATATTTCAAGCTGGTAGCTTTATTCCAGTAAGTAATACACTATAAAAGACCATGATAAAGGGCTCCTGTTTTAACCGGTTCTATTTTCCAATCAAGTATCTTGCCATTAATTTTATTAGTGTTTTAGAACTAATTTACTTTGAATGTGCTGTAACTATGATTTGTTATTGTCATGCAGTAAATGGAATTGTAATGTTTAATAATTATTTGCTTAAATAATAGAATCATTGGCATACAGATGATAATCCAAGCAAGAAAAAAATATTGCCATTAATAATAAAATTAAACAAAATTGTATCAAAGAATAGATCCTAAGAGAACCCTTCAGCTATTTTAGGTGAAGTAGAAACAATATTACTAATTAAGACAGAAGACTGCCTGTCACAAAGATAGCAGCAAACACTGCTTCCTAGTGAAACAATGAGACTTTATCTGATTGATAAAAATGACCTAACTTCAATCCACTGTGCCTGTGGCTGTTATCAAGTCTCTGAGAACAGTTACCATAATTAGATATCCAACTTGCTTTCTTACTAATCCCTCATGATGACCAAGGTGTTCAAATTATATAATTTTTGAGTGAAGCATACAATTTTCAATTTCTTACTTCTTTCTTCCAAAAGAGGTTGTAACCAGGCATTCAAGCAGGTGAGCATGGCAGGCAATTCAGCACTGAAAGCTGCTGGTCCTTTATTACATCTGCTTTGTCTCATGGAAAGGAAGGAGTTATCTCCCATTTGTTCTTGAGCAACATGGAGTTTTACTGAAAAGTCAAACATTCAAGCAGCACTGTGTAAGGAATGAGCAGAAGTCAGAGAAGGAACAAGTGAATTTTGAATGGACTGTACAGGTCAGTACCTTCATCACCCCTGGGTAATCATGCAGGGGAGCAGCTCCCATTCTGGATGATGTGCGGGCCCTTAACAGTTCAAGGCTTCCTGAACAAAGTCATGTTGGCAGTGGAAATGCATGGCCCATTGTGAATGCTGGTATAAGAGCAAAGGAGAGGACACAACATCCCATGTGGCAGTGGCCATCATACCATAGACACCCCTAGACAGCCTTTTCCCCGGGATGCTGTAATATCCCTCTCCCCACTGCTCATCAACCATTTTTATTGCCCTCAGCCTCATTTTTTTTTTTTTCCCAGTTCTTCAAATATTTTTGGTTTATGACGCTTCTTTTCTGCAACCCAAAGGCCTATTATGTTCTTTTGTTAATGTTTTCACAGTGTTGGGGCCTGAGGCTTCACTGGCAGACATAACAAGAGCCATACTTAACAAGCTGCATGAATTGGCAACATCGAAATTCAACTACTGCAGCTCACATTTTTATACTACAAGAGTGAACTAGACCTTATTCTACCCTGAGAAAACCATAACTTAATATGATGCCAGTCAAAAATTATTTAGATTGCAAACTCTTTTTGCCACTCTTGTAAAAACCTGACTGTTTCAGGCTTTTTTTCGTCAGTAAGAAAAAACCAAATATAGTGATAATACTTTGTATATTGATTGATACTTTCATAAATTTTACTAAACATCTTCTTAAAAATTAGATTAAAAATACAGTAAATTATTTTAGGTACCTGTATGTCTGGACAATATGCATCACAAGATGCCATTGTGCTTCTTACAGCATTTGACTGAGGGAAGCCCATTGCATAATCAATCACTGGTAGTATGTACTTCTTTTAATTGCTCTGTTCACATGCCTCAGCCAATCTGGAGTTAACAATTCTAACATCGATGTAATCCTCTTTTTCTGGGAGCAAGTTAAGAATGTCCTTTAATAGCACCAATTCAAAAAGGTTTTTGTCCTCTAGGATTGCAGACAGACTGAAATGTCTTCAGTACAGGCTGCCTAACAGAGAATTTAATGACTAATGCTGATTCAGACAATCCATATTGACTAGGGTTAGTGCCATGGACCTATTGTTCTTGTAAGCTGTTTGCCATAGCAGGACAAAATTTTGTGAGACTGTTTTCACAGGAATTTTTCCTACATGGCACCAATCCACTCTCTGTGCCACCCCTAGATATGATCAAATTCATTATGTAATCAGACACTTGTTGTTTGTCATGTAGGGAACCAACCATGTAATTATTTCAAGATTTGTAAGGAAAGAATATTTCCCCCCTACTCCTGAGAAATTACAGTGATCTAAGGTTTAGTTCACAGAGTAGTCAGATCTATATTAGTACAATTTCATAACTCAGATCTGCAGTTTGTAGTTCAGACAAATAACACTCCTTAAGGAAGCATAAAGACTGCTTTTCATTTTAATGGGATTTCGGGTCAGATGCTGAAGAGGTAAGAATTCCTTCTACCCCAATCACACTGGCCATTCTCTGCCCTTCCCGCTGACTACTGTTGCATTATTTTTGCTTTAACCTGCCTTCAATGTCTTTCAGCTGTTCTCTCAGCACTATAGGGGCTTGAACTTTTGACAATGAATGAGATGTGTCAAGCTAGGAGTAATTACTTTATTGACGTCACTTCAGCTTTCAACCCACTTTTAACCAAGCTT
The DNA here is from genome assembly GCA_035221455.1 of Xenops minutus. Taxonomy (NCBI): domain Eukaryota; kingdom Metazoa; phylum Chordata; class Aves; order Passeriformes; family Furnariidae; genus Xenops; species Xenops minutus. The sequence goes on along the minus strand of JAWWEE010000085.1, from coordinate 17,767,297 downwards.
CTACTGCTTGAAACAGTGGGTCATTTGTAGCACATTATGCAAATGTTAGAACTAATCTTTTGCATAATACATAAGAGCTCAGTTTGTGCATTAGCTAATTTATCTGACTACACAGGAGCTATGAATGCTGATTTTTATTAAGCTCTTCATTAAGTCAAAATGTAGCTGAAGTGCATGCATATATATATATTTATACAGTCACAAAATGAAATTACTTCAAAGGTAGAAGCAATCACTTGATACATGGTCTTTGTTAATTCCACTAATATATAAGGATTTCTTTCACAAGAGATAAGCACAATTTGGAAGAAAACAGATTTTTCGTTTGCAATAAATAGATAAATTCACACATTCATATCCTTTCAGTAGTTTTTAAATTGTGTTTGTATAACACGCAAAAAATCTCCATAGATTGTCAGCTATCATACAACCCTTCCCTCTATTAAGTCACTGCAAATTGGATTACATTTCATCCATGTTGTCTCTTGGGTTTTTTCTAGCATGGAAAAGTAGAGGAAATCATGAGGTATTCCTTTTTATTTCAAATTCAGTTACTTAGATTTCCAGGAAAAAAAAAAAAAGTATTATATAAATATTTAACATAAATGAATAGCAAAAATAAATTATGGTTTCTAGGTACTATATTGCCAACCAGTGCAGATAGCTCATTACACAAAACTCTCAGTTATTTTATTGTTGAGTAGCTACTCTATTGATTCTGATGAGGAAGAGTGTTGACCATTTAGGAACCAGTAATGCATCTAACAGTGATCCTAAAGAAGCACAGGACTGTATTGAACTGTGCTGTACTGAGCTACACATAATGTCAGGCTTTCAGGACTGTACTGTGCAGCACAAATTCCTTGGCTCCAACAAAAAGTAAGCCTACACGTTGCAAGCGAGAAGGTTGTAGGCAGCTCTGGCTGGGTACTGTTGACAGGATCATCTATGTGGCCTTGTCTTTATCAAAGGGTGCAGTAATAAGTTCTCATGAGAACAGAGCCATTTTCTTGTGAAGAAATTATAGTAGAGAGAGACCTTCTTTTAGTGAACAGGATCTGCTCTGAACAGCATGTTGTGTGAAAATCTGTCTAAGTTCCAACTGATGCTGTACGAACACAGGACACCCACTAACTGAAGGGATGTAAGATTTGCTGCGTATCTATATTTCTATCATTATTAATGTCTTAAGGCATTTCTTGTTGGACCTTCTTTATTAAGTTCTGGAAAGAGTCCTGCACTGTTCCCCTTGTCCAGTGCAGGAGACCTATTGCTGGAGAAGGTATCAGATCTTCCACTACATTACACTCTACTGTCAAGACAGAGTTTACCAAGGCTATGGGCAAAAAATTCCCCCCAGATAATTTTCATAATACTGATTCCAAATCACACTTATGTCAAAAAAATACTACTAATACTAAGAAAAAAAAAAATTAAAGGACACACACTCTCCCCAACTGCAGCAGCTGCTTTCCCATTCTGTTCAATCTCCTCCCCCTTCAATCCAAGTTAATTCACATTTTCCCTATTTGTTTCCTTCTGGGCAAGTGCCAAGAGATGAATAATTACCTTCCATCTCCCATAAGATGTATATTGACATTGTAGTCACTTTGCCAAGAGCCTAAAAGGTCAATATGCTTCAAAAGAAGTAATAAGTGATGCTCCCTCCTTATATTCAACAGCAGTATCTAACAGCCTGCAACAGATGGGGAAAGAGGAGGGAGATGTCAGCTATACTACTGACTCCTGCAAATTCTTAGATGCAGTTCATTAAAACTAATGACCAATCACCATGTGTTATGCATAAGAGCAGATCAGTCTTCCATTATCTAGGTAAACAAAAAATGTTACATTACTATTATGATACGCTATGCACAAACAGCTCTGGGATTTGGCCATATGCCCCACTCTACATAAGAATATTTATTAAATTATAGAAATTTATGGGTTGATAGCTCTCTCAAACAATTTATTGTAGCTGTAAAATATTTTAAGTTTTGAAAACCCAATAAAGTTGATTTAATAATCCCCTAATCTTACACACAACTTCCTCTAGACTTTTCTTAAATTATGCCTCATAAATTATAATTTATGGTACATTAAAGAAACATTAAAAAATAAACACTTCATGAGAATTTAATCACATTTGTTTATTTTGTAGAGTTAACCAAAAAGCATACCAAATTCACACACGACCTCTGAACTCTGAGCACAGGGCCTCAAATTCAGTTCACCATTAACAAAATCCTTCTGCCAAAGATAACAACTAAGTGTTTTATTTAGCTTGAGCCAAGATATTTGCCCTAATGGCTACATTATGGAAAAAACAAACAAACAAAAAACTAGCAGAATTCTTTCTGTTCTATGAAAACACCACTGAAGATCAAAGAGTAAAAATAAATCCCCAAGCACTGTCCCCTCTCTATTGTGATTGTTTAGTAAGAATGTGTCACTAGAAGTTGAAGGAGACAGTTTTAGTAAAACCTTGATGCAAATTATTTGTATTGTATGAGTATTATATCACTCATACAGTGTGTCAGCAACAGCATCACTTCAGTCAAGTACCTTATTAAAAAATGTTGTCCTGATTTGTTCCGGGAGTGTTTGTTGAATTGTTTTGGTGTTTCTTGTACTCTGTTGTTATACATTGCACCTCAATGTATTTAAAGTGCTCCACAGAAGAAGCCATGATGAGCTGCAAGGCTCAGAAAACACAGAAGGTACCACCTCACTTTGGCAGAACTAGACTGGTCAGAAATTTGTTATAAATTAGTCATTCTCCAAAGGACTCTGTTAGGTGAAATAATTCCTAACAATGATGACCATTGCCTGAAAGTGAATAGCGTGCCTGATGAATCTGGATGCTTTCATAAAATTTCACAGTATTTAAGCTATCATACTTCATTTGCATGCACTTTGGATCTGTCTTCTTTAGTAATTTTCCCCCCATCATATGTGTGACAATATATAATAGCATGTCATATAATTCACCAACTCCTGCTCCTTTCAGTTTACTTGCTCTTTGTAGTAGTTACCAGTCATTCCGAGAAGACAGAAAAACAGCAGTTTAAATCTCAGTGCTGCTGCATCATATGATGACTATAATCAACCTTGTTGACAGTAATGACAGGGATTCTCTTAAAAATCCCACTCCAGCAGAAAAATAAGAAAGATATTAAGCTATTAGAGGGTGTCCAAAGGAGGGCAATGAAGATGGTGAAGGGCCTTGAGAGGAAGCTGAATGAGGAGTGGCTGAGGGTGGTTGTTCTGCTCAGCCTGGAGAAGGGGAGACTGAGGGGAGACCTCACTGCAGTCTGCAACTTCCTTGTGAGGGGAAGAGAAGCAGGAGGCACTGATCTCTTCCCTGTAGTGACCAGTGACAGGATCCAAGGGAATGGATCAACCCTGAAGTTGTGTCAGGGGAGGTTCAGGTTGGATATTAGAGAAAGGTTCTTCACCCAGGGGGTGGTTGGGCACTGGAACCAGCTCGTCAGGGAAGTGGACACAGCACCAAGTCTGTTTGAGTTCAAGAAGTATGTGGACAATGCTCTCAGGCACATGCTGTGACTCTTGAAATGGTCCTATTCAGGGTTAAGGGTTTGACTCAACGATCCTTATGGGTCCCTTCCAACTTGTCATGTTCTGTGATTCTGTGATATGACAATCTTATTGTACCTATACCTTTCCCAACAAGTTTAAACAGTATGGTAGTTTCTCCAAGGGCCAGAAAGAGATTCTTAAAGCCATAAAATAGTGCCTTTAGTTGCACTATTTCAAGTGTGTGGCAAACTGGAAGTGCTTCAGTATCATGCCTTCAATGAAGACAAGCTGTTAGAGTTGTTCAGTCTAGAGAAGAGAAAGCTCCAAGAAGTCTTCATTTCAGCCTTCCAGAAAGGCCTACAGAAAAGTTGGAAAAGAACTTCTTAGAGGGGCAAAAGGGAAGATGTCTCTAAACTGAAAGAGGATAGGTTTAGATTACACTTTACTATGGGGATGGTGGAACACTGGAACAGGTTGCCCAGAGAAACTGTGAATACCCCATCCCTGGACATGTTCAAGGCCAAGTTGAGTGGTGTCCTGAGCAATCTGGTCTTACTAGACCAGGTATTTCTGCCCATGGTAGGGAGTTGGAACTATATGATTTTAAAAATCCTTTCCAACATAAATCAGTCTATGATTCTATCATCATACACGGGCAGGCTACCTTGTACAACAGTATAGCTGACCATTAACTTTGATTAAAAAGTATACACAATTTATGAGTAAAGCTTGGGTATAATGAGGCAGAAAAACAGAAAACTTGAAAGTCTATGTCAGTTTCAAGTAAATTTTAAAAATTTAATATGAAAAATAAAAAACATTGCAGTACAATATGGTTCTAAAGTGGGTCAAGTCCTTTTTCTGCCAGATCAGGTACTTCCATTTCTCTATTAGGTACTTCCATCTTCTCAAAACTATTGGAAGATATTGTACTTCAAACCCTGTTCCTGCTGAAGTCAACCAGAACTGGCTTCAATGGGGTCAAATGAAATTTACTCAGAGAAATATATATACATCTTTCTCACAATTCAAACCTTGTTGTGCTTCAATAAGACAATGTAAGGAAGTGACTGACCATAAAGACTCTTGTTGTCTGTAGTATATTAGCTATTACAAATATTTCAAGGTTTCTATTGTCAGTGTCAAAGATAGATGTCCATTGTTAAAATTTATAGACACCGTTTTTGAAATTTATGGGTGATGTTTTCCCCACTATTTCCTTAACTTCTTCAGACAATCAGAGTAAACAGCCTGTCTCCTTTGAGAGCAGCATGAGAACTGAACACAATCCAACGTGAATTCTACAGCATACAAGTAGTCTTATTATAAAAAACCCAAACCCTATTTTTCCTTATAATTACAGTTTTTATTATTGTTTTGTTTCATGCTCAGTGGGGCATAATCCATAATGTGCTAAAGCTGGCAGATATGTTCACATTTACTTCTACTGTTTTCAGTAAAGTCCTTTAGTGTATTTGGCTTGCTGTAGAAAGTTCTTCTTTAAGGGAGTGTGGGAAGAATGAACATCTCCTTTCTGCCTACACAAATTCATACACATTCCTGTATCACAGAGACACTTGCAGCTTAATCTTTACTACAGAAAATACCTTAGCCAAACAATTTATTCTTATTTGTCTTAATTAAACATTAACTCACACTTTCACAGAGTCAAACTCAAAAAGCATAAGAAAAATGTGCACACATACACAGATTCAGAAGCCATTAATATGTCAGCTCAAACTTATACAGGTTTTTGACAGAGTAGAAACATTTTTACCAGCGTGAACAAGCAGTGCTGTTAAGGTTGCGAAATAATTCCCCTACAAGGTCCATTGACTGCTACGTATAGCTGTACTATTCTTCAACAAAATGCTGGATTTTGCTGAATTTTTCCCTCTCATATCAGAACTTCTTCATTGTAAAATGTAATATTCCACAGGATCTGTTCTTTTTAGTAATATGCTCTTGGTGTTATATACATCCCCAACAGCAAATCTGCAGCAACTGTGGCTATGTCTACATGAACACTCAGAGCAGCTAAACAGGTGGGACTGCAACTGAAGGCAAGAACCCAAAATACACACAAAACACATTTCAGGGGGTTTTGTATACTCTTTTTCACTTCTTTTTTTTGGGGGACTATTTCTCCAGGGCTGTGTTAGGGATGCATAAGGTGACCTTTCCAAGTGTATTTCTTTTTAGCTTCATCTAAATGAAAACCATACTGAGCATGTTAATGGCTGTCTGCTAGGAACAGAAGTGCAGTAAGTAGAGCCACCTTGGAGATCTCAACATTTTAGTTTTTAAAGTTAATATTTTTATATACCTTAACAGTGCTTAGCATAGAGGTTTGAGCCTTTTTTTCCCCCTAAGAATATTAGGATTCATATTACTGAAGAAAAACTTCAGTACATCTACATCTGCCCTCATCTTATGTATGGTGGAAAGATTTTCTTCTAGCAGTTTTGAAGGTGATGTCCCCACCAGCACTGTGCACCCACTGGTGCCACTGCTGTGGTAGCCCAGGGTCATGGGGCTGCAACTCCTTTTGCGTCAGGAACCTTGTGTTTGTGTCTGGCTGTTATGCCATTCCTGCAGTTGCATCCTTACCTGGGCCGATTTTCTCCCTTCCACACCTACATTTAGCCCCATATATTACTATTTCAAGCTTTACATAGATGTTTCTGTCAGACTAGAAGACCTATATCTGTTAACAGTGTATCAAAAATTGCTCTCCTGCTGTAAAAATACTTTGAATGAACAAGAAAAACACAGCTAAATAAGCACCATATTAATGAAACTTTGCCTAAAACCATAAGTGTGACCAGCCAGTGACGCAACAGCACAATACCAAGCATACTGTGAGGAATCTTGTATTTAAGGTGAAATCAAACAGTAGCCATAAAGGTGTCTATAGTTCATAATTACTCTCCAGCAGATTTTTAATTCATTTCAAGTTTTAGATCTGATAAAGGATTCCATAGAGTCAAATAAGTCTGGAAAAAGAAGCTGTGCAAAGTTGCACCAGTCTATAGGGACTTGACAGCAGTATCATGACTGACATTCATCTGATCACCACTCATAAAAGGTGTATTATTAATTTAGTGCATCCTCACACTTTCAGCAGTGCTGTTTCTGTTACTCAGTATTGCTTTGTTACCCTCCCTGGAATTTTCCTTCTGAGCAAGTGTCACCCTTTACTGTTTTATTTCCAAGCCTGCTTGCATGCAAACTATGGCAGATCACTCTTACCAACTTGTGACTAAAGTTAAGAACTGTTACTAGAACTAGGGACTGTGAATTGTTATGGTAAACATAACCCAAACAAGTATTTAAACCTGAGCACAACTTTCAATTTCAGACTTGTAATGGGTTAAAAACATCAGAAATTGGTTTCAAGGGAAAGTAATAATCCTGGGCATGAAGACCAAGGAGTACCAAACAGGTTCTCATGTTTCAGATGTGTAATTTATTGCTGTTGAGATGGACTTTCCATCTTGGACAAGAGGAAAAAATCAATATTAATCCACTCACACTTGTAATGGAAGGATGTGGTTGCATAAAGTAACACGGAGTAGTGCAGGACTGCAGCCTGAGTTTGAAGACAGATGTTATAGGTTTGCTATGAAAGCAATAGACCATAACAATGTATCTGATATGGAAAAATCAATCACACTGCTACTACCTGGAAACAGCTACTCTTTGAGGAAAGAATATTAAGTACTTCAACTAGCTGTTAAAGAGAAGAGGTTTCATAATTATTTAATCACTTTAGAGGTCAAACCAATTAAAATATCATTTGTCAGTATTTTCTCTGAGATTTGTTTTCAGGAGGGGCAAGGGGAGATTAATGTTTTCTCAGTGTTCATTGTCTTGATTTCAATGGTGACATACAGAGATAATAAACACTGCCAGCCTAGATGCATTATGGTTTCTTTGCTTTTACTTTTCTTTTTTCTTTTCTTTTTTTTTTCTTTTTTCATGTAGAAATTACATAGGGTGTCTATTTGGAAACTAGACACCCTATGTGTCTAAAAAAAAAAAACTAAAAAAACCCCCCAACAACAACAACAACAAAAAAAAACAAAAACCAAACAAACAAAAAAAAACATAAAAAAGCCCCAGAAAAAAAAAGAAAACCAAAACCAAACCTAACACGTTGACAAGCTCTCTTTTCTCTGGGCTGGGGTGGTTATCTCTGAGAATACATGTTGCCAAACGTATTGCTACGTAAACAGTAGCTATGAAGTCTCATGGGTTCCAAGGTACAATGGATGCTGATATCTGCAGTCTGTCTAGCTGCACTAGGCTTGTTACCATAGCTCCTGTTGTTTAATGTGAAATACCATTTCCCCTAAAAATGAAAAAAAAAAAAAAAAAAAACAAAAAAAAAAAAAAAAACAAAACAAAACAAGCACACAGCCCTTGTTACATAGCTGTATAACCCAGCCATTTTAGTCATGGCAAGGCAAGTGTCAGTGACAACATTTACCTTGGATGACTTCTTCTGAAGAGGTCAAAATGCCTTCAAAAAGAGCAAGCAAAGGACACTGTATTTTAAAGCACAATTAACTCGGTGAGATAAACAACAGATCTTATTCTGTTTCTGAGGTATGCTTTCTGGGTCATAGTACAAATAATAAGAATGTTAACAGTGATGATAGTAAATACTCAATTTAATGGAAGTTGATAGTTAGTGACACTGTTCAAGTAAGATGATTTGCAGAAAGTTCTTCTATAATAGTACTGTGGCTGAATTACAAAATTATGAAAGTTAACAATGGCTACCTAAACTATACCAGTCCTGGGAATGTATTGAAGGTCATAGAATCATAGGATTATTAAGGTTGGAAAAGACCTCTAATGCTATTCACCCCAGCCTTTGATAGAACACTACCATGTCAACTAAACCATAACACTAAGTGCCACGTTCAGTTGTAACTCCATTACATCCCTGGGCAGTCCATTCCAATGCTTAACCACTCTTGCTGCGAGGAAATTTTTCCTCAATATCTAAACTGATCCTTCCCTGGTGCAACTTGAGGCTATGTCCTCTCATTTTGTCTCTAGTCACCTGGGAGAAGATACCAATCTGCACCTGGCTGCAACTTCCTTTCTGGTAGTTGTAGAGAGTGGTAAGGTCTCCCCTGAACCTTCTGTCCTCCAGACTAAACATCCCCAACTCCTTCAGCTGCTCCTCATATGACTTGTGCTCCATCCCCTTCCCCAGCTCCCTTGCCCATCTCTGGACATGCTCCAACCCCCCTCAGTGCCTTTCTTGTAATGAGGGGCCCAAAACTGGACACAGGTGCAGCCTCATTAGTGTCGAGTACAGGGGGACAGTCACTGCCCTGATCCTTCTGGACACGCTATTTTTGATACAGGCCAAAATGCCTTTGGCCTTCTTGGCCACATGGGCACACTGCTGGTCCATGTTCAGTTGCTGTCAAACAGCACCTCAAGGCCTTTTTCCACTGGTCAGTGTTTCAGCCTCCCTGCCCAGAGGCTGTAGCTCTGCATGGGATTGTTTTGGCAGAATTGCAGGACTCAGACCTTCACCTTATTGAAGCTCATGCAGCTGGCCTCGGCTCATCCAGCCAGCCTGTACAGACCCCTCTGCAGACTCTTCCTACCCTCCAGCAGATCAACAGTCCCACTCTACTTAGTGTCATCTGTGAACTTACTGAGAGTGCACCTTGTCCCATCATCCAGGTTGTTGATAGAGATCCTAAACAGGGCTGTCCCCAATACCAAGCCCCAGAGAACACCACTTGTGACTGGCCTGCAGCTGGATGTAACACCATTCATCACCACTCTCTGGGCCTGGCCATCCAGCCAATTTTTAATCCAACAAAGAGTGCACTAATCTAAGCTCTGGGCTACCAGCTTCTCCGGGAGAATGCTGTGGGCATTGAAGGCTTTACTGAAGCCCAGGTAGACTTCACCCACATCCACTAGCTCTTGTTTTCACCTACACAAAAAATTGTAATGCTCAAAATCCACACCTGATTTTAAAAATATTTTGATACAAAATGGTGTTCTTGCACAAAATAAAGGCTTCTCCTGTTAAAACATTTACGTATGTGAACATGGTAAGTAGCAGAAGCATAAGTACAATTTGCCATTCTTTCTGACTCTTGAAAATAGGGTAGATCAACCTATTAATGATTATACTTCAAAAAACAATCTGAAAGATTAATTATCCATGGTTTACCACTCTCTATTGTGCTCTTTGCACTTTTTAGTTAAACAGCAGAGTTGAGAATATTATCAGCTAATATGATGTGAACTACCAAGCAGGAACTGTGAGTAGCAAGTAGTCTCAGTCAACAGATCACAGATCTGCCTCACTATCCAGTGCAGTCTGACAAGGAGACATACAGATTATTTTATTTGTGAGTGGCATGATGTTTTAGAAAGGATGATGGAAGATAAAATGCTTCAATGTCTTTATTAGATTTCTCAGCAATTGCAAAAAACCTTATAATTTCTACATAATTACATGTAACATTTAAACATGTTACATATATGTACAAGTATCTCATTCAATATACATATATATTTTTTTCTCTGTGCTCTGGATTTTCTTCAGCAAGTTTGCTGGCATTTTTCCCACTCTCAGTTGTCTCAAATATTTTCTTTCACTGTATGAATGGGTTTTTGTGCTCAAGCTGTTTTTCTTTTTCTTTTTCTTTTTCTTTTTCTTTTTCTTTTTCTCTTTTTTTTTTTTTTTTTTGCGTTATTGTTCAGTTCTGCTAACATGCACTGTGCAAACATTGGAAACAATTAGTGCAAATAAACAACAGTCTCCAGTCCTCAAAAGTGTGTATTGTGTTATTTTTGCAAAGAAGGCTGAAAGAAAAATAGGATGTGGTATAGAATCCAACTTTGAAAAAGGTGTTATTGCTGCTGAAATCAATGGGAGCTGTGCATGCTCTCCCAAGGACAGTCTGTGTACTCAAATAGCTAATGTGTCTGAAGAACTAAGGACAACAGTCTTTCAAGTGGAATAGGTTAACACTTTCTTTGAACAAATCAGTTAACCAAATGAACAGCAACATTTAGGCCACAACTCTGAAGAGGAAAATAGGAACAATACTTCCTTTTGATATAATGACAATCTTTGTCTCTAAGAAGGAGAAAGGGAAACACTGGGCACTTCTCTATAAATTTGTTCAAATATTATTGAATTATACTTTTATTATCTGGAATTGACTGTGCAGCAGAAAGATATAAAAACAAGCATGGATTTTCCTGAGCTGTTGTAAAGAATGGTCCTCCACCTTTTGGCATTAGTTGAATACACATAAAGGTGTCAGCTTTTAATTTATTTATTACATTTCTGTTTTTTACTTATTTATATTTGCTTGCTAGGCAGGTTTTTCCTCAAGCTCTTACAGGCTTTATTTATTATTCATTTTCATTCCAGGAAGAGAAACTTCAAATATTTATCCACAGGATATTATTTTTTAAAAATACTTTCCACAAGTGCCAGATATGCTCAATGACTAAATCCTTTCTGAAACAGCCAACATGATTATCTGCTCTGAAATCTCACTTAAAAAAAGGTTAATAATTAAAACATTTCACTCTAAGCCAGGCAAACACTTAATAGGATGAAATGGTTACTTGGAGAAAAACTGTGAACTGAACTTCTTTCATTTAAGTAGGCTTTAGCTTTAATTTTGTTGGGTTTTATTCTAGGTCTAAGAAAATTAATCATTTCTGGGAAATGCTAACCACAGTGACAGACCTCACCATGCTGAATGTTTTACAAGGAAGCTGTTTGGAGCCATAAACTGCCACTACGAGCAAACAACTGACGGCCAGCAGTGTTTTTGTTAGACTCTGACAAGGGAATCAATAAAAAGACATGGAAAAGGTTCAATCAGAACAGACACCACTAATACGAATGGCCTTTTGGGACCCACGGAAGCGTGGAACTGCTTTTCCATGTTAATTTCTCCTTGCTACCCTTGGGGTTATCACCTTCTTTGGCCCCTGTTAATTAAAAACTGCCTCCTGTTAAAGTTCTTTGGCAGGCATTTGCCTTGTGTCAACTCATTTTGTTGGCTGCAGAGAGAGGAAATGAAGGGAAGGTGAACTGAGAAACTGCTGCATGAAACGCTGCCAAAATCCTTCCTTGTAACTGCCACTTGACACAAATGTAGATACTTCTTTCTCTGTCCCTTCAGATACTGAGACAAACTTACACAGAATATTTAAAATGTCAGATTTTAAATATTCGTTATGCAACTGCCTCTTTTTATGAGGATACGGATATAAAAGTAGCCCTGATTATGGCTGTGCAAATAATTGGTTTTTCAGATAGGTGTCCAAACAAGGGGGAAAAATAAAGAATATGCATTTGATATATTCAAATAAAGCTCATGTACTATTTTTTCTTTGTTTTTTATTCTGCAAATCTACTCCTCTGCTCCCACTCCTCCCACATGACTTCATGCTCAAATTACATTTTACCCACAGAGAAATATATAGTTTCTGACCAGTTCATAAGAAAAGGAAGAGCAATGAAATGATGCAATTTCCAGGAATGGGATGGAACAGTAGTAATACTATTTTACTTAACAGTTCAGTATTAGAGCTCGTTTCCTGTGTAGGTTCAATCCCACCTCTACCTGAAGGCATTTAGATCTCTCTATTCTAAGAGATCACAAGGGTATTCAAAGGGAAGCACACTTTCTAGTGATAGTGTAGCTGTTTTCTCCTTCTGTATAAATAAATATTTATTAGACTGAGGATCCAGCCACCACTGCCAAGATCCATTTCTTCTTTCCAGCTCAGTGACTACTTATTTACTTTATGCAAAGATGGAAAGTCTTCAGCCAAAGGGACTGGGGGAGACCTATATATAATGGCACAGTTCAGGCACACCTACAAGGAAAGGGAGTCGTAAACTCAGATTGAGTTTTGAGGCAGAAAGGGGATGAATGTTCCACTCTTGAAGCTTCCAATGCTCCTCTAGACCAAGCCACAGCTGACATGCCCTAACTTGCCTCATCTTTCCCAGCTCTAAGCAACAGGCTGGGAAAGATGACCTCCAGACATCCCTAAGATCCCCTAGACCTGCATCTCTATATCTCATTGGAAATGCCAGGCTGACCAAGAGTTTTGAAAGATTTCTTTTCTGTTATCTCCAAAATTCATCTTAAACTTTTTCTCTAATATCTTCCTGGGCTATTTTTCTATCTTTCTAGGTTAAGAATTCAGTGAGTTTAAGCTGTCTCTTCCAAGAGACAAATCATGTCTCATAATTTTTGCTGAATTAATATTTAACATATTAAGTTATCCCTTAAAGGTTTAACACACTACATTCTTGGTGTTCATAAGACCAATATAGGAGAACAGACTCTCATTTCATATATACATGAAAACTATATCCATGTCAGATTTACACCATCTAAGAACCTGATCTAGTATAATAAAATTTTGTATTTGACATCAGGTGTCCACACCACTCATATCATGTTGCTGAGAGAATTAAGAAGATAATGCTGTGTCCTAGTTCAGCAGGAGGGACCAGTTATCACTGGGTGGGAGTGATAAAAGCTATGTATTCTACACCCTCTATTC
>JAWWEE010000085.1:17737556-17754063 GCA_035221455.1 Xenops minutus | reverse complement strand
TAAATTGTAACTCTGACTCATAATCTCTCTGGTAGTGGGTCCATTTCTTCTGCTGGTTTATCTTCAAACCAGTACATGCTGGTACATAATTATTATCTTAAAAATTTATTCTTGCATAATAAACCCCAATGTTATTTAGGTAGGATTTATGATTTGATTTCAGAGGCAAATATGAAACAATTTATTGTTAGAAGAACTGTGCTATCAGGTGAGTCAGTTGGCCATAGCTCAGTGGCTGTTATGCTTGTTTTTTATTATAATGTAAATGACAATTTTTACTCATTATACATGAATCAGATCAGTCAAAATAAACACCTTCCAGAATCTATCATAATTAATTTTTAAAATCAGTCTTTTTTCTTTTTTCAATTACAGACACATCACTGTCTAACAGCCACAAACTTTTGATTAACTTATAGTGTTGAGTCCTTCATAAAGATATGATCTAAACCCCTTCCCACATAGTTTTAACCCTTACTATTAAAGTCACATTTTCAAAGACAACTGCACACATTCATTCTGTAAAACCTGCATATAAAGGCCAGATCACTGACTCTTCAAGTAAACCAAGAAGTCTTGTGTCAATTTTAGCAGTTTCATTTGAAAACAAGCAGGTTTGCATAACCAATTTTTTTAGCTTTCCAGTTCCTCTTCTGTGCACATATTTATGTTCAGTTTCTGAAAAGTTGTGTTAGGGAAAATCTAGTACAGTGAAGAAAAATTAAAAAAACTAGTTCTTAAATTAGTGTGGAATAATCTGTCTGAGGTTTGCCTTTCCTATGTTTTGGCTTCACTTCACCACAGGGTAGAATGAAAGATTCTACTTTTTTTTTTTTTTTCCCAGTGAAGATGAAAGAGTTTCAGAAATACAAAAGGTGTGTTATGCAAAATGAAGAAGAATTCCCTTTTCAGTACCATTATATGCTGTACATTCAGTGACTACCAGTTCTTGATTAAGAATACATTCAACCATGTAGTTGTGGCAAAATTTCATCTGGCTGAGTGAACTGTTCAAGTGGAACTAGCTGGATTTGGACAAGAGTCTCATGAGGGCTTTTCTGAAGTGATTATAGCAAGCATGTATTACCTTCATCACATAGCATCTGTTCCAGAAAGCAAAGATCCAGTAGTCAGTCAGCTTTTTCAAGATAAAACTGGGACCTGCTTTTGCTTTGAATTCTCACACAAATGAAGAAGGCATAGTGGGAGTGACAAGGAAAAGGGAACAGCTTTGAGGAGAGGATCCTCTTCATCCATCAGTAAAAGACAAATGATGGCCTCTAGCAAAGTCGTTGAAGACTTGTCAAAATAGCAAAAGTGTGTTTTACAATTCTGTCATGACATGTTTATAAAAAGGTTGGGAGGATGATAAGGAAGAGGATACGCATTTCTTGCAACACCCTTGCAAGCAACTACAGATGCAAGGCAGAAAGACAAAATTCTGCAGCTCTTCTGATTGCAAGGCTGTAGTTCCAGAAGCATTTCCACATTGTCCAAAACTGGTTCTGACACAAGTAATGGAACACAATACAATCCCAACACTCAGAGTATGATCATCTCCCTTTTTACCCTGAGGCTGGAAAAAAGGGTCAAATGTTAACAAACTCTGGCTTTAAATAACATGAGATTTGACTGTCTGTAAAACCCTCTAATTACTCACTGTGAGAGCTGAAACAAAACAGAAGCAACAGAAATGAACCATATATTTGTTGATACCTCAGTAAGCTTTGGATTTAGTTCAAGCAATATTTAAAAGTTGATGCAGTGTCTCTTCAAGATGAATTGCTGAAAAGTCTTGGGACATTTAATTTATCCTGGTTGTGAGATATAACAGTGTAGACAGGAGGGCAGAGATACATACGCTCTTGTGTGCCTGGTTAGCCTATACAGTTGGATGATAGCGACTGTTTTTTGCATCTTAACACAACTGTGAGTTCTTAAACTGCATTACAAAAGCATACAGTTCAAAGAAATATGGAGGTCTAAAATTACCTCCACCAAGACAATAAAATGCTTTAAAAAGCAGCTGGTGAGATTTGACCAGCATGATATTTTGTATTTTATAAATTATAATATCACAATATCTGCAACTTGAACAGCACAGCACTGCATCAAAAACTGTTTATCATTTTAAATAAGTATCTGCAGCCTCCTATACATTTTCAATGAATATTCTCAAGCACAGCTCACAAAAACAAGTAATACACATCATAAGCAATCACATATCAAACCAAGTTGTTATAGCTTGGTATCTCGTTGGAATTCCTCCGTAAAGGATTGGAGCTGACACCCTAAATCTCGGTGAAGATGGTTAACAAAAGAATGAATGCATATGTATATCCGGACATAAAGACTCAGACCAAAGGCCTTTGTTCTGTTCTCCCAGCCTGAGAGACGGAGGGGTGGGGTGGGGGGAGAAGATGGCTTGGTGGAGGGGAGTCGCCAGGGGGTCGGTTTTCTGGTTTTTTTTCTGCGCAGGTCAAGAGCTCAGCTCTCGCAGAGGAAGGAGGACGGTGGACACACACTCTAATCCCGGCATCACTGGATACTGGATTGTGTTCTTTTTTTCCCTTCTTCAACTCAACCGTTTTCATCCATGAGCGATTGTGAACACCGCAGAGATTACCATGAGGAAAAGAGGAATGAGAGAGAGCCCTTGTTTCCTGCCCCTGTGGAGACAGGATTGTTGCTGCTGTTTCTTTCCGATTTTTTTTTCTCTCATAGGAGCTGACCTAGGAGCTTTGGCTGCCATCAGCTGTGAGGGGAGAGAGCCCAGCCGGCTGGGTGCGACATCACCGCCTGCTGTCCGTAAATATAACTGCAGCCCATGAGAGAGAAAGCCAGGGGCTGAGGCACAACATCGCCACCTGCTCTCTGTAGATATAATTGCACTTCCCCTTTTTTGGGGGGTAGCCAAAAAGACCTTTTAACTGTTTGCCTTGTCGTTTGAGGGTGGAGGGGTTTATTACAAATTGTTATTGTTTGGTTCTTTTCTTTATATATATATATATATATATGTATTGTGGTTAAGAACTGTTATCCTTTCATATATATATATATTTTTCCTAATTAAAGTTCTGATTTCTAAATTTAAAGGAGAGGGATTATTTCTTTCTAAATGTTTGACATCGCATTCACTACAAGGTAAGTAAATAATTTTGATGTTAATGAACACACACAAAAGCTTTCCTTATTCAGAAAGGTAAATCAGGTTATATTATCTCTAGATATATGGCAATAATGCATAGGATGAATTCTAATTTTTTCCTTTAGATGTTTAATATTTTATTATAGTATAAGGGGGCACAGCAGCTAACTCATCCCCCTCTGACAACCAGTTTCTTTGTCTAATTTCCATTTGTTTCTTTGGCGGCTAAAACACCTTGAAATTACCTTCTGCAGCATGGAAGAATGATTTTTTTTCCCTCTAGCTCTGACTGTCAGAGTGATTAGAATTTTAATTAGTAAAGCAGTGAGGAGGGAGGAAAATCAGGGAGAAAAGCACATGAAAGATTCACCAGAGCAGGGAAGACAAAGAGGCGTTGGAGGCAGCCTCACAGCTTGCTTGTTACAGCAGCAATTTCAGGGCCAAGCTCAGGTCTATAACACTAACACAGTACCATCCTTTAGACCTCTGACAATGTCAGGCTTCTGGGGCATGAGAAAACAATTTTATCAGTTGTCACTCAGAGGAAGACAAGGTTTTTAAAGGACTCCAACTAGGAGCTGCTCTACCACAGGGCTCATTTTGGCACTTTGATCTGCTCTGCAGGACTCTGAGCTCAGAATTGGAGCCATGAAGACAGGCTTGTCAATGATACAGACTGCTATCATCCTACTATTATGCCCATTAATATTGTAATTTTGTGTCAGCATCTGGACTTTTTATAAAACAAAATTCCAAAGTGTTGACAGGAAAAAACAAGAGAAATCCTTCTGTGAACAATGCTGTATATTTTAATTTGGAAAAATAATAATAATAAAAATAATCATTTTAGCAGCAGAAACACCACAACTTATTGTTCAGCTGTCTGTGATCTGCATGGTCATTTTGTCTTGACATTGTGACTTGATACCCCAGCTCACTGCAGAGGTAGCATGGACAAGTAGGTCAAGCCTTCTGAAAGAGAAGGAGCTCAACACTGGATTTGAAAGGGTCTGCATCACACCTCGGCCCTGGGGAGACACAGATGCTCACCTTGGAGGTCTTCACAGGTTGCCCCCACCTTCTCCTCATTCATCTCTGACATTGCTGCACATCTATTGATGGTATAGAGCAAAGGGGTGAGCTGCTAGAGTGGATTTCTGCTTCTCAGGGCTCTATTCCTCACTAGGTCATTCAGTCCTATTCCCGTCTACTATTGCTATCAGTGTTCTCACTTGTACTATATCAACGCATTCAGTTGACAAGATCAGCAGCACACTGTGCATGGCAAGGTACACGCACATACTAAATACTGTGGTGAATGTGTGCTATTATCTATTCAACAGGACGATTGTTCAGGAACTGAAGTGCTGAGTGGCAGAATGGAAAATTGAATCCCATTCCAGAGTCTGAACAACAAGTTTATTCTTTCTAAACTCATATCCTCTCAACCCAGTCCTTGTACTCAAAGATATTTTAATAAGCTGAGAGCAAAATAATTTTCTGTCTCTACAGGGTCTGATCCTGAATTCCTCACTCACATGACTGATTTCTGTCCAATGAATCCAAGCTTTCAGCAGATAACAACAGAGTAATAACCAGAGAAGATTTAAAGCATTTTAAAAGAGGATTATCAATCTGTGCCACTGATCTCTCAAAACAATTGTGTGTGTGCTCCTATTTCACCAGTTATTGCAAAGGTTAGTCATTCACAGCATACCCACTAGGAACTGTAAGAAATTTTGAATGCTTTGTTTGACAGGTTTTTTAGTTCTGTTCCACGATCAGTCAAAGCTTTATTCTACCTAGAATAAAGGACAAAATTTACAACAGCCAAGCCAGTTTTTTTGTTTAGGGTAATTGTCCAATCTCTAGCAAATTCTCTAGTAGGGGAGCAAATTGTCTTGCTGACCTCTTGTCTGGTGAAATAACACATTACATATTTGTAATTTATGGACATCAATCCATAGAGACTTTTTCTTTTCAAGTAATTATATCTCAGTGAAAGATCTAAATAAAACTGCCAAGTAGGTAATTAGGAAAGTAATATAACAATATAGATAAATGCCAAAAAGGAGGTTCAAAGAACCAGTCTTAACTATACAGCTGTAAGTACTGGTAAGAAGCCAATAATTACAGTTAAAGTCAATTGCCAGCTGTTTTAAAGTACACCATTGAAACGAGCACTGCAATTGCTACCTTCTAGTCTTGGCTGCTAAGATAGTAGTCAAGAAACATAAAATTAAAATCCAGACATTTAAAAATAGTTCACCATTTTTTTCCTTTAATTGCTTGCCTGCTCTTAAATCATCTACATGTCATGTTTAGTGACAAGGAAGATTTTGTGCAATGCTTTTACCAGGGTGATGATCTCATTCTAAGACATCACTATGAAAACCATATGTGTTTACAAAAAATCAAAGGGAGCTAGTGCTTGAGTCTTGCCTCCAGCCAAGAGCATCCAGTGGACAAAAGAAGCAGAAAGAGATAATGGAAATTGTAAGAAATCACATTTTCCCCTCACTACTGGGCAGATCCACAAATACACCAAACGATCCGGTGTTCCTGTGGAACTGGGTGTTCTAACATGTGCAGGAGAATCAGAGATAAATTTTCTACTGTTTTTAATATTGAACTGAAGGCACAATCTCTGAGGTGTCATCACATTCCTATTGTTCCAGTAGAACAAAATACCCTTTTGGGAATTTATCAGAAGCAGGAGTATTACTAGCAAAAGAAAGTGCAACTTATGCCTGCAGGGGTGGACTCAATCTGTACTTTTACAATGGCCGTGGTATTTGGAGTTCCAAAAAAAAAAAAAAAAAATTGACTTACACATTTTCAGATGATCAGTTAATGCAGTAATTTAAAATGTGCACTGCCTTAAAAGTTCATTTAGTACTGTCTTGAAAAAAGCCTCTAAATATGAAAACTCATTCAAAAAATTCCTGATTTAATTCTTAAAATTCACCACTGAACAAGGCACTGCAGTGACGCAATAGCTGCTGGTAAGTTGCCATAATCATGCCCCTATATACAGCCTGCATACTGAGTGACTTAACAACCACACTCAAATTCCAATCCTGCCCTAGTTCCTCAGTCACGCAGTTACATCACAGAAAGGATAGTACTAAAAGGCAAATGAACATTAACAAGGTAGAAGCCAGTCCTAGTTAATGCTGGAAATAAGAAGATATAGTACCAAAGCAGTATATTAAGAACTATCTTTTGACAACACCGTCACAGAAATGTTCCAAGAAAGAAGGAATACATGAATGAAAAAAGATTAAAACTGTTGGTAATGTGCAAGGAAAATCAGATTTTAAAATTCCCTTAGGATTTTTTTTCTAAAAACAAATTTGAATATCTTGCAGGGGGAAATCCCTGGTACATATGTCTTCTTCAGCAATACCTGGTGTCTTCCCAAGTTTGATACTTCTTTTCAGGCATAGGATAAAGGCATTCAGAGGGGGTTAAAGTTCAGTAGATGAAAACAGAAGACATAATCCCAAAAGTCAAATATTGATTCTTACCACAGTTATCTTCAAAGCCTTGACAAAGATGAGGAGTACATAAGGATAAGAAGTTGAATTAGGACTTCTGGATAAATTTACAGCAGTAAACTGTGAAAAGATAAATGGTGCTATGTTGATTCTAAGACCATACATGGTTCCCTCAGAAAGACTCAAACGCATTGTACAAAAAAAAAAAAATATCATCACCAGAACTTCTGATTTTACTGACAGTTATAGTATTTGTCTATTCCAAACTCTTGGAAAAAATTAGTTTCAGAAGAATTCTTCTAAAAGGTTTATATTTGCCTTCTTGTTTTGTTTCATTTGGGGTTTTTTTCCCCTTAAGTAAACATTTACTTCTGCACCTCACAGCGGTAGAAAATATTCTGAAATTCTAGGCTTGAGAGGCAGGGAAAGAAAGGCAGAGGGGAAAAAAAGAAAGCAAGCAGGAGGGGAAAAGCATAAACCAAGTCAAACGGAAGTGACATTACCATTTCTGGATCTTTTTCTTTCTTACATGATCTTAAACTGACAAATCTGAACTCATTTCAAAAGTCCAGAGTAACTTAGTGAGAGAAAACAAAAACATCAGAAGAAAATGTTAATGATCTACAAAAAATTCTTGTTATCGTGTTCCAGACTGAGGGTTTCTATTCATAATAAGGAACTCCCCTCATTTTGCAGTGAGATGTCCATGGAAGTGTCCTCCCTAACCCTACTTTATTGTGGAGATTTTTAAGCTCATTTGTCCCCTTGACTTGTATCCGTAAGTTTTCTTTTCAATACAGTGAATCATTTTGGCATATTAGGAAAAAGCACTGATGTCAATACATAGGGGAGGTCTCCCAAAGGCTAATTGAAAACAAGATCATTTGAAAAGATTACTCATCTCTCAAACTTATTCCTCCCTACACAGATATAGCCAGCATAAAATGGCTCAAGTTGAGATCATCAGTTTTGCAAGCCACTTTATTGAAATTTTTACACAGCCTGTCAGAAGATAGTAGACAGATGTTCAGTGTTTTCCACACTAATCTTCAAATAAACCACATGAGTTTTATGAGTGTTTCTCAGTGGGAAAGAAAATGGTCTAGCCAAACAGCCTGAAAACTTCAGAGCAATCAGATTTTGGTTTGGAAGCTAAACATAAACTCCTTTCTTCTCCTATCAGTTGAAAAAACATGTCTGGAGAAGATCTGTTAGAGGGAGCTTTTGCTTTCCTTTTCCCCCTGCTGCTCGTCTCACATGAGATTGCCTGAAAAAGCAGTGCCTGAAGGATCTATATTCAGTTTTCTAAACCAAACATAACAGGAGCACTATTTCTGGGTTACACATTTGATTCCTATAATACAAAATGTGAGAAAACATCCCCCAACAGCATTCAAATCACATTCTTGCAAGATTCAAGTGGCAAGTGTTTTTCATTTTATTTCCTGGAAAAGAGATGTTGCCACAAAGACTGTGTGTTGAACAGCTATGCACATTCTCTAACATGCCAGAATACAGTTACCCATGTCAGACATGTATGTTTTCTAGAGGGCACAAGAAATTATGAGTTCTCACTTTGTGGTTAGATACTTAAGACCTTACTCAGGAAAAATGGTCAATTAATCAGCAGTCAGAATTTACAAAGACTGAGGCCAGAGGGACTATTAGAACTTCTTAAATTTCATCAACTTAGTTTTCTATTGAGCTCATTAACTTATATTTGGTTAGAGCATAATTTATGTTTGCTCTAACCGTATTTTCTAGTAAGTTTTCACTATACACACAGTAACATGTCCAAATTCACCAGTGGTCCCAAGAGTTTAATACCTTCACCTTTAAAAATGAGAAATAGATGCCATTTATTTTAAAATGGATTCTTTGACTTCCAGACACTGGTTGTTCCTGTTCTTTTCTGTGCTAGATGAAAGAACGCTTAAATGCTCAGTTTTCTGGTCAACGGGAGTACTTAAGCTGTATCATCATCTCTCAATCTCCTTTAGGGGAACTACGTAGGTTGAGCTGGGAGCCCAACGCTTGAATCTACATTCCTATAAAATTTTTGTTCCTTTCCCACCCACCTTCCCCAATTTGAAAAGAACACTTCTAAAACATACATGCTAGAATCGGGCATGGTATTCTAAGAGCACTTTCACCAATGTTACTTGCAGACAGAAAGACATTTCTCTCCCTTGTTCCCAAGCACAGGAAGTGCTTCTGGCAGTGTGAAAGACACTTACAAAAAAAAGTACTATTGCTTTTTATAAAAACATCCCACAGTCTTTCCTTATGCATGTGTAACTTCACAACTGACTGTTTTTCTAGCATTTGGTCCAGTAAAATAACACACAACTTCCATGAGAGGCAATTTTCTTTCCCCATAGCTGTGAATATGCTTTCAAACCACATTGACTACATGGGAGAAAGTGTAAAATAGAGTGGTGGCTACTGCAGAGGACTATTACGATCTGACCCTACTTCTGAGAGTAGTAGAAGCAATTAATGCCAATTATTTGTTAAACATTGTGCTTTGAAAGTGATGGTCGGTGAAGACATTTAGAGGAAATAAAGGGAGCAATATGAATTCCTTCACATACCCTCTAGAGTATCCACAGAAACAGATATCATATTTGGACTTATTTGTGTTTTGTATTTTTACAATATGCAATATAAACCTTTCCTGTCATCATGTCTCATGCCTTGAAGGTGGCTCTGCAGAGTCAATTCAGCTCCCACAAACAAGCAGTAAGTGCAATTTTGAGGAAGATTTCTATATAAGTGACATCAATCAGGGTTCTACAGATTAGTCCTGGGTCATATGGGAGATTTGTTGTTTTCTGGAATGGCTGTAGCAATCACACAATGAAGATACCTATAATTTATAATGTGCTGTGGACTTCGCTTCTTCACAGACAATAACACATTTTCTTCACAGCCAGAACATTTTCCATTGTACCTGTGTGAATTATGAAGCACAGAATCAAAGTTAATACTATGTACCTGTGGTGAAAAAGAAGCTGAGGATCATAAGAATTGGCCAGCAGGTCAATGCCAAAAGCTAAATAAATCACAAGAGCACCTAGGGTTGAAGAAACACAAAGTGGAAAAGTCCCATGCTCAGTTCCCAATGGCATAATGGTGTGACACATTAGAGGATGTGTGAGTTTGGATGTGATAATTTTGACAGCTGCCTTTGTACACACTCAATAGCAGGACATTGTTAAGAAAGATGAAGTGTGTGAACCTTTCCTGAAACACTCACATTTTCCTAATAAGAAAAAATGAATTTTCTTCTCTGAGATCAAGTCCTACAGGCTACACAGCCAGCAGATTAGGAGTAGGAAGGATAGTGTCTTATTCACTATATGCTGCTTTGCAATAAATCAGTACTGCAGTGTCGTGCACAGAATGGGAGCTTCCAACAAAGTTTATTAGAGAAGCTTTCCTGCTGAGTCATGAGGTGCTGAAAGGACGCCCACACTTTCTGAACTCCTCAGAGACGAGCCTGGGTGCAGCTGGATCTAATCTAAGCCTCAGACTTTGTCAATGTTTTATAACTAAATGATTATAGAGGTGTAATTGAACCTTTATACAACTTTGTCACACACAATTACAGATGGAAAAACAGATATAATTATATAAATATATTTATTATAATAGTGATTAGTAGTAGTGATTCTACTTAAAAAGATTTTAAGTAGAATTATTTGCTACACAATATAGGAGCTATAGCTACTAGTGTAGAATAGTGTACTATTTTGAAGCAATACTGGTGCAATTATATTAAAGCAATTGTACTAAAGCTAGAAAAAACAATTATTGAGTTAGATGTTACTCACCTATACCAGACTGTGGGCAAATATGTTTCACTCAGCTTCGAGGACTAACTTTGAGGGGCAACCCTATTCAAGGGAGGGTTATGTTAAAAGATCCTGCCATTAAAATTTGGGACTCAGCTTTTACAGTATAAAGTGATTGACTGTCAGTCAGATGTCTCCAGGCCAGCTGTGTCAGCTCAGCAACTTTAGATAAGTCATTAGTAGTATCACTTGTTTGTTTCTTTATCCATGTACTTTATCAGGTCTACCACCTTTTCATCTCACTATCAGGATGTTTAACTTTGGGATTTAAGTGTTGGGCTGGATGCAGCATTACTCAACACCAAAAGAAGCACGACATCCCATTCACCATTCAGCACGGGTAGCTCTGCAAATAGGGCATTGTTCAAGTTGTTTTACCCCATTCTGGACAGATCATCCTCCTGCACACAGACTCTTATTTGGTACTTGAGGATTTTTTCTTTTTTTTTTTTTTTTTTAACACAGCGAGCTATGCCCTCCTTAGGGAGAACAGAAGGTTTGCAAAGCGTTGTGAAGAAGCAGGCAGCAGCACTGCATCAACCCTGCAGGAAGAAGAAATCACTCTGGATCTTCTATTTATCTTTTATTTGTCTTGAAGTTCTGGCAGCAGCTCAGTTCCTTCTAAATGGGGACCACAGTCAGTAATTGAATTTCAGTCTCATACCCACATGCTAGAAGTACTAAGCTCCTGCAGATCCAGTATGAAGGCAAGTGAAGAAAAAATGTAATGTGCTTTTGGAGCATTTCAGAAATGCTAGTTTTAACTGCTGGAGCAAAACCATAAAACTTCCATTTGAAAATGAGCTAAAAGAGTCTGGCGTACAACATGTGAGCAATAACTGGGTCCCTTGATCTGTTTTGATGCATCATCTCTGAGCTTTCTGTAATGAAAAACATATGAAAAGAAACTGAAAGAGACAGATGAGTCGCATTCTTAAAATCATTCCTAACTGAGGGCATAGGATACCTCACAGATATTTCACTAAAAACTAAATCCCATTTAACCACAGATATTTACAAGGAACAACTTCACAAATATTCATCAAGATGGAAGTGAAACAAAACAAAGTATGGCTTTCTATGAAATAAACATGTATCAATCTCTGGCACAGTTTGGGAAATAATAAATATATCATCATAGTGACAGCAAGTGACTCATTGTTTTTAAGAAGTATTTAATAAAAGGGCAGCAGATGCTTGCAAAGAGAATTAAGAATGCCACATTTTTAAGTAGATCAAGTGTAAGTAATTTGCAATCTTATGTTTTCTATTTGATTTTGTCAACATACTGAGGGGTAGCCAAAGTAAATCTGCTAGGCATCAACCCACAGCACATTCTCTGTAGAAGAGCAAAGGAATATTTGGGGGTCATTCACTGAACCTGGTTGTTAATGCTATCTATTTCTCACAGATTTCACACAATATTCACAGCTGGAAGGGACCCATCAAGATCATTAAGTCCAATTCTGAAGTGAATGGCCCATAAGGGGATGAAACGGGGATCGAACCTGCAAACTTGGTGTTATCAGCACCGTGCTCTAAGCAACTGAGTCAGAGAGCAGGGGTCCTGAACAAGATATGACAAAATGCAGAGGTACTGTAGTGTCTGCAGAGTACTGTACAATAAACATGATACATGAAAGGGTCAATTGAACTGAATAAAACAATATTTTTGGATTGGCACAATACTACTACACAAGTATGGAGGATACTTTGCTTTTTCTCATATGCCAAGAGAAAACTGAGAAACACTTTCATTAATGTACCACACTGAAGAACATAAATCCTCTTCCTTCCTTGGTGCTAACATGCTTATTCTGAGAAAATCAAGGTGCATGTAGCTGACTCCACAATTACAGTCATCAGCAAGTGAAAAAGCTGAGTTAGACAAGCAGTACAACTTGACTGAGGAGGTGGGCCATGAGCAATTTCAATTTATCAAAGCAACTTTCATCTCCTCCTTCTTTTCTTCAAAGTACTCCTCCATTCCTTTAACTAGTGAAATCAACCTTCCCTCATTTCTCCTCATTTTTGTTCTTCCCATCTTTTCCAACTCTGCAGCTGCAACACCCTTGTCATGTTTTCCCCTCTTACCATCCATCCAATCCTATGACCCAGCTCCTCTAGTCTGCAGTACCTCACTTTTGTCTTGGCACATTAGGGCTGAAAAAGAAAGCCATTTTTCAACCCAGCAGCTAAATCATGGGGTCAGGTAAGTCTTGGGTGCTCTCTTTGGCTATCCAGACAACTCAGCAGCAGTGACAAGTTGCATTTCATCTACTGGCAGGCCAAAACCCCAGCCTACTGGTGACAAACTTCCAAGATGTGTAGCTCAGGGCTGAAGCTGGTGCAGAGTGCATAGGGTCTGCCAAGCCAAAGGAATGACTTGTGCAAAAAGAAATGGCACATTTGCTTTTGTATTGTAGAGAAATCATACTCTGGGGCTTCAAAGTGCATTTTATAGCTAGAAGAAGAAAAGAAGATAAATTACATATCAATCCAAACATGGGTAAAGTGGTCAATTTTATAAGCTGGAAGGACAGGAAATTCAGTTTCCAAAAGAGCAGCAAGTAGCAGGAAGAGCTATAAAACAGTCACTGATGGTAGTTGTTATTCAAAGTATAATCCTGCTTTTTTACCTCCTCTCAGCGTAGTATTCACAGCACATCGATTTTAAAGCCTAAAGTATACCTACCTCACACCTCTGAGTCTGGCACGGAATAACCAATGCTCAGTAAGAAAGGAAAAAATAAAGCCAACAGCAAGCTGCCTAACTGAATTGTTGGGACAATGAAGTGTGAACAGGTGTGATGATGTGTTAAACAGCATGTGGCAAAAATGCCTGTGCTTGCTAATGAGATGACAGTTGCTTGTTATGCAAACTCTCCTAGTAAAATCATCTTTGCTTGCTACCTATGCCCTTGGGCTCACATCCAATCAACCTGAGAGCTGCAAGATGTCATTCAAAATGACATTCATCAGTATAGACAACTATGTGAGATCTATATGCACAGAAATCCCCAATACTTGCTACCATTAGGATAAATGCATGTCTCATCAGAGTTAGTTTGGAATGTGCAAGCTTCTCTAGCTAAAAAAGACTGGGGACTGATGAGAACTGCAAGCTCCAGTAGTGGGAAATATAGACTAATTAAAATGAGATCTCCATTCAGTGTATTTCTGTAGCTTGAAATAACACTGATCTTTTCAAGTGAAGTGAGTGCTAATAAATTTACATATTAAATTGTGATGAGCTAGAAGTGAAGTGGTACAATATGGGCTTGTCTGTGATTTTTCTCCCAGAACACAAACTTCCTATTTCATTTATTTACTTCTGTATTTATTTATTTTATTTATTGCAGGAAGAAAGAAAAGGAGGCAGGGAAGGAAGAGTAATTATCCTACAATTATTCCTCCTGATTTTTTTCTTTTCATAGAGAGTATTATGCCTTTTGCATCTTAAAGAAATGAGAAAGAAATGAAAATCTACTACCAGTACATATTAACATATCAACATATTACATATTAACATATCAACAACTGAAACAATTGAAATCAATAAAGGAGGATGATACATTAACCTTTAGAGAACAGGAGTTCAAGACGAAGACTGGTGGAATATATTATGTTGGATCAGCTCATTTAAGCCAGTACCTGATGTAAGTTAACTGGTTGTTTTAAGGTATTTTCATGAGATTCAGAGATTTTCATGGTTTAGAAAGACTTAATTTTAATCATTATTACTGCAGCAAACTTAAAATTTCCTTACATTGTTTAAATGTCCTCTAACTGTGAATAACAATACACAGGGTACATTATACTGCAACAAATGCTTTAAATCATAATTATCTTTTTAGGTTAATTTTCCATCTTTTTGTTTTTCCTCTTGTGTGATATTTACTTCCTTTTGCAGAGGTGAAAGGAATGAGGAAAAATCATATAGGCTAAAAAGATCATAGCATACAACCACATAAACTTCAGCATATATGAACACTGGATAATTCAAGAAAAAGAAATTTCTGTCAAAACAGTTCCTAGAAATGTATCTTCCAGAGCAAGGAAGGAATGCAATTCATATTCAGTCTTAATGACAATAATATGCAAAAATATGATGCCTGCTGAATTGAAAATAATTTCTCTTAGCTTTTAGCCAAGCAGAGGATATTCATGGCATGTTTTGAAAGAAACTGAATGTATTCAAATTAATTATGAGAAAGACTGAAAATGATATGCAGAAAAAGACATTTTTTTCCTGAGTTTTTAAAAAATATTTCAGTTCTTTACAAAAAATTTGTACCTGTTAAGTAAAGACTTACTATTACTAATGACTCATAACAGGAAATATATATAAATAGATATCAAAGTATTATGGTAAATATATTTCCCATTCACTTTTAAGATTAAATACTGTCACTGAAACAATGTAGTTTGCTTAACATTATAGTCATTGCTTTCTGTGACAGCTCTTGTTTTCTAAATTATAGGGTGAAATATAGATTAGGAACTATTTACAGTATATGTGCAACTATGATTATTTTTAAAAGGAGAGAAACATTTAAACACATGCTTGCACTAGGAACAAAATATAATCCTATCTTTCTGAACTTAAATTGACCTATATGAGTGTGCTGATACAACATAATTATGATGATCAACTTTGTTACAGAAAAAGAAAAGCTTCCTGTGGCTGTGCTGTTTTAGCAAATATCTGTACAATATCAATGGGGCAAATGCCCTCCACAATGAAAAAAAAAAATAATGCTATAATAATATTTCATTAGGATCAATAACTGTTTTATTATTCATAATGCATGAAGTGCTAAGATGAACCTGCTGTGCAATAAATTTACTGTTCTGTCACTTAACACAATATGATTTTACCACATAGCTAATGTGCACAAAACATTCAAATATAGAATATCGGCACATATGAGATTTATGAGAAATTCAAGATAAGGATGAATTCAGGCTAAGTCATCATATAGCTCAACTGAGGTCAGGAAAATCAATATTTTTCATAATGTGTTTGTGACACAGAAGCTTAAATGAGAAATCCTGAATAAAAATATATACTTCTCTATTTACCCTTAGGTTGTTTGCTTTTTTTTTTTTTTTTCCTAACAGACGTAGTTTATGAAATATAAGTTATCTAAAAAAAGAGACTAAGACATGTCAATTTTTTCCAATGGATACAGTATGTATGTTATTAAGAACAACAAAAATGCTGCAACTCTTTAAAAACTATTTCATTTTCAGCTTACTTCAAATTCCCCATTTGACTTTCAGACTTAACTACCAAAGAGCACAAGAAATACAGACATGAAACAAATACAAATTTATACCCCCAAAACACAAGTAGAAATTAAAACATGGACAGCTCTGCTTTTTTTTGCTTTTCCTTCTGTGGAACAGTCCTACTTTTCTCACAGGGTCCAAACAAAAAATTAGAAAGAATGTCAGTAGTGAGATCAGTTTCAAGGCTATCTAGCACTAACACAACTTCTATCCCGTATGTCAAGTTTTTTAAAAAAAAAATTCTTTTGTAAGTGACTTTGTAGCTCCTTTAGGACCTTAGATCTGTTGCAGTTAATACAAACAACCTGGAATTTTCCTAATAATCTGTCAGAGGACAGTGAAGTTCTCAAAAACTGGAAGTTTTTATGAGAAAAATTCTTATTTAATGTCTTACTGTGGTCTACAAAAAAGGCATGAGAACAGGATACGCTAAGAAAAGATCAGAAATTCTGGGTTTCATTCAGCTCCGTAAGCTATATAAAATCTGAAAGTTAAGCAACATCAGAAGTATCTTTGGTATGCAGTGAAACATCAGAAAGAATAACCATTAGTCTCACATCTATAATAAATACCAGGAAAACTAGTAAGCTAACCAGTTTAAAGAGCCTATTGTAGGAGGGGAGTCCAGCGAATACAAGGACTTTCACGAGTGGATCGAGTTGTCATCAAAATGAGAAGGACACTTACCAGATCTGTGGACTGTTACT
>JAWWEE010000085.1:17718928-17737456 GCA_035221455.1 Xenops minutus | reverse complement strand
GTAGCCCTGTTCCTATTTTCCTATTGGCTAGTCTGTGGTACGCAGCAGAATTACCATATAGGGGCTAGCCACCCCCTGTTTCCCCATATTTGTTCTAATTCCACCCCGTTTCTCCCTTATTTGTCGCACCCCGTCCTTATTCTAGCAGCTTCCACCCCAAACCCTTTATAAGTCCCGTTCTCCCTTAATAAATGTTCCACTCCTGTTTCACCCTCCTCGAGTGTGGACCGCTCCTTTTTACCCGACGGACCGCGACAGCCTACCAATGTTCCCATAGTTTTATAGGCTGCATATCCAATTCAAACCACATATTTTCTGAGAGCCTCCACAATTTCAAGACTGCAAAACCTTTTCTTTTCAAAATGATCCTAAAAATGAGTCTACATAAAATCCTAAAAAGATTAAAAAAAAAAAAAAAAGAGAGAGAGAGAGAGAAGGAAGGACTGCAAAGACAAAGAGGTCTCTTGCCATATAATTCTGGAAAGTCTGTGATTATTACTCCTAGTTTCTTTCCTGTTATAATTTTTTTTCATGTCTATGCTGTTTCCATGTAGAATATAGAATCCTTAAGACACAGACTAGGTTGTTTCATCTGTCAGTTGTGGAGTCATATGGGTTACCAATTACATTTTTAATGTAGGAACAGAAACTCATATTACTTAAGTAAAAAACCCATAAAATAGGTAGGAACTTTCCAGGCAACGATAACGCTATTTCTGTTTCTTGTCCATTCTGGTAAACATGTTAAAATCCTATATAATGATTAAATTCAGAGGCAAGCGGAACTTTTAACTCTATGTATTAAAAATCTCTTTTTCATGCATGCAGTGTATTCATTCCCCTGACAAGTAATTATAATTTAGGAAGTTAAGTAGAACGATGTATATAATTTGTTCTGCCAAAACTACTCTGGTAAATCTTTGTTCTTTTGACCTGAAAGCCTTGACTCAATCCTGGAAAGTCTATAGTATGCTATTAGGTTGAAAGTGTACTGGAAACTCTCATCTGTTTTTACAACAGTATTGCATGTCTTGCTTGAGCTTTCTTACAAATATTTTTATGTATATTGCACAGCATAGTATCAAATTTACAATTCAAGGTCATGCAGTAAAATCATAATAAATTGGGTTTTGAACTGTAGTTCCTTCCTTTAAAAAGAAACTCATACTCAAAGTGTCTTCTATTAATGTGCCTTGGATTGCCACAACTTGGATTTACGCTGGCCTGATAATAATACTCACAATTTTTTTCACCACTGTTTTCAGGTCAGTTCACAACTAGTATGAACTAAGTTCACTTTTCTACCTCCTATTTTTTTCATATACCTTCTTTTCAGTTTACATCCAAGCCTTGAGGAGGCTGAGTGGGGTTTTCTGCTTTTCATTTGTACAGGAATGCATCCAACAGTGAAGAAACAGAATGCTAATTAGGTAGGACAATGTAATTTTTTCTTAATATGTAAAAAAGAGGTATTGAGCATGATGGATATTTGGAAAAAACATCTGTACTGTTACTGTTCTCTTGATGCCTAAAATCCTGCAAGATAGGCACTCAGAACAACGTTAGTGCAGAAAATTAGTTCTCCTTTAATGGGAGAACAGAGGTGCAGGGCCTCCATAAGGCCTAGAAGTGCACTATTCCCCCAAGGATCCCCATCAGCATCGATGATTCTCAGAGAGAACTCCACCCCCTGGGATGTTACAGTTTTTATAATCTTTGTAACAATTAACATATTAGATATCTATAACTAATCATAATTTCCATTTCCCTTGGTGCCCCATCCATCAGGGTCCCAGGCTATGCCCCACTGGACCAGCTCCAAGGGTTTCTGGGCCCTTCTGTTGTTTTGTCTTCAAGTTATCTTACAGGTGTCTCTGAAAAACATCATGACCTTCGGAAAGCCTAAGAATATATGAGAAAATCACTTTAGTAACTTCTAACACCACTTAATACGTGAGCAAGAAAAACTATTATTCTAAAACTCTAAATATCTACAAAATAGATGCCCAAAACTTTAGGTATCACTCTCATGACCTAGTTGTCAATTCAGAGTTACCACTTCTTCTCAAAATGAACACAATAAAATTCCAATAATAAGAAATTGGATCCTCCCATAGATAAACACCAGGACAAAAGAATGGCCATATGTCAGTAGTCACTAACACATTTCCATGTGATTCACCACTAAACTTACATCCAGAAATGGATATTTTCTGTACGAGGGATTCTAGTTGGACTTATGTAGAAAACTGACAACTTGTAAGACAGGCAGAACCAGAAATCTCATTGCCCAAGAGCTTTTAATTTAGTCCTCTGGTATATGATTATGAGTAGAAACTGATGAAAAAATACAGCTTAATAAATTTCTGAAAATTAAGTGTTGGCCATCTGAAAGTATGAACAATTTTCATCTCCTCTGACATAAAAAGGTGATGACAGAGTGGATGAAAGGTCTGAGCATTGCATTTTACTTTTTGAAAGAAAAATACTGTTTTCATCCTGAGTATACATTTCATTTAATATCTTTTTTGCTTCTCATTTTCAAACATGGGAAGCATTTCATTTTAGTTAAACTAAGCCCTCAAACAAAGAATTAAGAATATTGTCATAGAAATAAGTTATCCTTGTCAACATATTTTTCACTACAAGTTGGACTACAGGTAGTTCAATATGAAAGATCAAGGTGAGACTATAATTTTTTTTTCTCAGTTTCTGTATAAAAATACAATATAAATAGTTGAAATGTGGAAAAAAGAATATCAACCCCCAACAGAGTGTGATACAATGATCAAGAAAGTGTTATCTATTTCAAGCCAGAAAGTGATGCACCTTGATGAAGAAATTGAATTATGTACCTAATACAACTGGGCCAAAAGACTAAGTAGAGAGTAGAAACTGTATTTTGAGGATGGTCTTGGAGAGAAAGCAATATGGGCTGAAGTGCTAAGAAAAATCCTTTTCTGATTCCTTCTTCAAGAAACAGGATTTTTGTTTGTTTGTTTTGTTTGGTTGCTTCAAATACTATATGGCTTCATAATGAGAATTGTTGACTCTCTCATTCCTTCTTTCTCACAACAAAAATGTCCTGTTTTACTTGAAATTTTGATAGTTATTCAAGTCAAATAGTAATTTCAAGCAACATCCAGACTCTTCACATGGTCTGAATTATGTTGCCAAGAACAAAAGTTCTGAGAAGAATGAGCTCAACAGTCAACTAACATGAATGGAATTTACCCTATGAAAGAACACAGCGACTTTTTCTACCCAAGTGTGATTGAAAAAGCAAGGAAAGAAGAACAGCTCAAAATTCATCATTTTACATAGAAGTTTAGTATTCTCTGTACTAAAGTTCCTGGTCATAAGATTTCTTTAAAAATCCATACTACCACAATCAAAACTGGTTAGCAGACCTACAGACAGCTACAGACCTACAGCACAGCTTTTCTTCAACATACCTAGTGACATTCACTACTGTCATGGTGCCCATCTGATCATATGTACAAAACTTTAGAGTTTATCATTCACCACAGACAGCTATCTGCTAGTTTAATTAAACATAGCATCTTTGAAAATGTTATTGTCCTTCTGCTATCAGGTTCCTTGGGATACGGGGAAAAAGAACTTGAGGACAAGAAAGAGTGCCAGAAATCACTTCTGTTCTGCCATTTTAAGGTTATTGTACAAACAGCCCTAACTTGAAAGTTTTTGAAACTGTAAACAATCAAAAATCTGAACACTTTGGAATTAAGTAGGGTTTCGCTGGAATATTGAAGGGGAATATAAATAAATTAAAAAAAAAAATAAAAAAAAGGAGTCTATTATTCTGCCTCTGTGTCATACAATTCAAAACAAGTAATGTTTTTGCCCTGTCATAAAGCTGTATGAAATGTAGTCAGGGACTAAATAATTTCTGAAAAAAAAATCACTCTGTTACCTTGGGATCAGTTTCACTTTAGAGTGAGCTTTCGGAATACTTTCTAGTCAATGAAGCTGAAATGATGGCAAAGAAGGTTGCTTTCTGGAGGCAGAGAGGAAAGAGAACTGCTTACCAAGGCAGAAAAAGCAAGAATTAGTGGCACTAAGCAAGTTCTTTCCATGGATTAACTCTCTAAAGAGCAACTCTTGGTGAAACCAAGAAAATACAAAGATATTATTAGGGAAAATAAACAAACAAACAAACAAACAAACAAATAGAGGGAAAAACTGTTGTTCTGATACTCTATTTCAGAAAACAGTAGCAAAGGGAAAAAGAAGTTAATCCAATACCTGTAGATTTTGAAGGACTAGATGTATTCTTACTTCTAGTATCAAAACATTAACTGGATTTGGAAAAAAATGTCTTCTTTATCAAAAGGAAGTGGAAAATTTCAAAATTAATCTGGATGGAAGCAAATTCTCTTAAGTATTCTATGTCATCCTTTCATAAACAAATGGAAGTTACTGTGCCGACAGCATAAACAGTTTCACCTGATTTGCAGTATAAAAACAAGACCACCTTACCATGCACATTGTATTAAGTCTTGAGAAAAATCGTATTATAATAGATTAGATTAGATTAGTGCAATTTCTTGCAATCATCTTGGAGCAGCCATATTTCTGATATCAAGGATGCAGTTGTAAAACTGCAAATTTATCCATCACTTCCAGTTGCTAGTACTGAATGTAAACAAACATACTGAGACCTTAGAGATACTCATATGCAGAAGCAACCCCTGAAATATGTTGGAAGATAAACAGCTGCTATGGAACATAGTATATACATCAGAAAGACAAACATCTGAAACTGGTGTGATACTGACCCTGTCTGACTAAGATTTTGTTCAAGCCTAGAAAAGCCCTTGCCCCTCTCTTCATGCTATACACAAATAAGGAGGCTGATTAAGGAAGCTGATATGAAGCACCAACATTTTTTCACCATATAAAATCAGTGTAGTGTTTGACATGTAGGTAACCAAATATTTCATAGGAATATTTTTATTTGCCAGTTTCTGAGAAACACAGCATACCCTTAAAGCTCAAAAAAACAGGCTTTGGGTTTTCCCAGCTCTTCAAATTCACTTCATAGGAAACAGATTTAGTTTACTTAAAAAGAAGCCACCTGAATAGTTAAATTGAAAACTTCTATACATATGCCATTGATGGATATGACCCATAAGAATTTGTCACTCATTGTGGAAAACTCTCAATTAGCATTATGAATGTGTAGGTGAACTAATGAATCAGTCTTTTACATATCTTTAAAACCCACAGCAACAATACCAACAGTACTTTATTCTTCAAAAATAACTCCAACAAAATTCAACAACCCATTAGAAAAAAGCGGATATGTTGGAGTTATCTTACAGCTAATTTTAAAAACATTAAAATGATAAAAATGCATTGAACCTTTCTACTGAAACTGACAAACATTGCACCTGAGTCCTGTCTTAAAAATAGTGACGAGCTTTTCCTCAGCTCTATATGTTAATCCTACTAACACGTGTATTTTAAAGAAGTAACAGTTAAGTCATACTCTCATTCATACTGTGCATATCATTGGATGTTCACACACTTATTGAATCCACACTTTGGAAAGGGAGTAGAGTCAGCAGCAACAAATGGATGCATTTAGTCAGAGAAGAGCAGTTCTTCATTTCTACAGTGGACAACATTCTGCAGGTCTAATCAAACTATAGTATCTTTGCCACGATTTCTCACTTTAAAATTTGTCTTCAAATTTTAAAGCTAAAACTTATGTCAACTTCTCAGGAAAACTGTTTTATGTGTTACTCACACTCTTCACAAAATTTAATTCCGCCAACTTTACAGCATAATCACAAAAGTCAGCACAAGAACACTAAAATTTTCCAAATAGTATCCCTCCAGGTTTATAGTCTCATATAAGCCACACTGTGAGCCTTGGTTCATAATCCTAGACAATTTCTTTTCCTTTAAAAAATCAATTTGAGGGTTTCAACTGACTCCATCTTTGGTGTTCTGCACCGGTCAGCTTCACAGAATTGCTATCATAAATCAGTTCAATTGTCAAATTTTAACCTAAGAAATAGTTCTAAAACAGCTAGTGTGATAGCTGAACTACCTCTTAGCAACTCCTTTACAAGCAGTTATATTAAGAAAGAATTACCAATGCCATCAATAAACCAGTAGAGAAAAACATTGTATACCAAACACTTTGATAACCTCCCTGTAAACAGTGAATAAAACACAGAAGTCTGGTTTTCACTTTTTGTTATTGAATTTGGGTACTGAGTTTGGTTTTCAGAGAGGTGAACAGAGTTTCCATTTGAAGAAAGAAAGTGAAAAACATCTGTCAGAGGGGAATTCTACAGGGGCAAGTGTTACTTAGCTGCAAGTATTGAACCAGACATGTTATGGTACTGAGGAAGAAACTGCATGAATTGCATTAAAAAACAAACAAACAAGCAAACAAAACACAAAACAAAACAAAACAAAAAAATGAAGAGTAGGTTCTCAAAACAAAAAGATTAAGTTCATCTGGAAAAATGAACTACGGCTTCTTTATTATTCCCAGTTTGTATACCAAATTCCAGCACACTGAATAGTAAGTACATTTTTATTTTAAACACAACAATTGCCAACCATTCCAGCTCCTTGGAAAATGTTAGGGAAAATGTCATTGTACAGAAAACTTCCTAAAAAAAACATATTCTTTCAATAATACTGTTGATATAACTACTAGAAATGCATGGCAAGAAATAATATAATTGCTCTAAATTAGTCACTTGTTTTATCCATAAACAAGCTACTGACTGACATTACTAAATAAGAACTCAGTCTGTGATCATCTATGTGCAGAAAAAAGTCTTCAAATCTGAAATCTTTCAAATCTATCTCCAAATGTCTCAACTTTTTGAACATTTCTTTTAACATCTTTTTACCACATTTTGAGATTGTATTCTGAGATTACATCTCATGTATTTCCATTTTTCACAAGTCACTGTAGCAGCAGAAAAGATAAAGAAAAGATCATATTTTACAAAAAATTGCAAAAAACTTGTATTTGTTTTCTGAAAGAATTGCTATCACTTATGTATACCTAACTGACACTCTTTACAAAAAAACCTCCCCACTGCACACCATAATTTTGTCCTCCCAGTAGCCTTAAAAGTATGATAAGGAAAGCATTTAACCTACTAACAGGGTAGAGTTTCACTGAACCCAGAGACAATTCACTGACTACAGGTCTTCACAGCTTGTTCTGGTTTTGGCTGGGATAGAGTTTATTACTTCTCAGTAGCTGATACAATGCTGTGCTTTGGACTCAGAGTGAAAAAAAAAATGTTAATAAAATTGATGGGGTTTGGGTTTTTTTTTTGCTATTGCCTACAGATTTTTTTTGTGTATGTGTGTGCATCTCATGCTCTGCCAGTAGGAAGGTGCACAAAGGAAAATGGGAGGGAACTTAACTGGGAGAGGTGACCTGAACTGACCAAAGGAATATTCCACACCATAGAATGTCATGCCCAGTATATAAACTGGGGGAGTTACCCAAAAAAGGGGCCCATCTGGGTTTGGGAAGAGGGCTCTGGCATCAATCAATGTGTGGTAAACATTTGTATTATGCTTCACTTCTTTGTTTGCTTTCTCTTGTTGTTGTTGCTTCTGCTGTTGTTATTAACTATTATTATTGTATTTTACTTTGCTTTCAATTATAAAACTGTTCTTATCTCAACCTACAAGTTTTAGTTTTGATTCTCCTCCCCATTCCACCAGGGTAAGTGGGAAAGTGAGGCAGGTTAAGTGAGTGGCAGTGAGTGAGTGGCTGCATGGTGCTTCATTTCCAGCTAGTCTTAAACCAGAACATAGCTTCACATCTTCATTCTGTACATTTACTTTTTTAACTTGTGGATGTCAGGCCTACAGTAGAAAATACTGAGCAAACTAAGCCTTTGGGTATGAGCCTTTGGGTAGGGCATGCAGCATCAAGAGGTTTCTAAGAGGTACTGAAGAAAAAATTGGGCTATGCCAAGTTGCTATGTTGGTACTGTATATGGGACACTGCCTCTTGTTTCAGTCAACGTTTCCCAGCTGTTCATGACTTTGCAAGGTCCCACTCAAATTTTCCACCTCAGCTATCAGTCCCATAATGCTTTCTCGTTGCCCAGAAGGAAATTTTTCAACCATTTCTTTCCAGTTATCTCTGAGAACATGGCTAATTGGAAGATGTGTCTGACTTTCAAATACAAAGCCTTTAGAGCAACCACCTCATTTGGCAGAATATTTTTCAGCCACTTCTTCCTCAACCAAAATGATTTCCTTTTTTTTTTCTTCTTTTAAAGTAGCCAAAATGGTCTCTCACTATTTTCTTTAATATACGCCAAATTTGTCCAAATTAGGAGTGTCTGAAAGATTGATGTCTACCTGTGTTCATCAGCAATGCATTAGAATTTAGAAGAAAAATTTCCACTGAATATCAACTTCATGGTATTTTCCATAATGAAGACAACAAATACAGACTTGGTTTTCTGTTCTGGTGTGTACAAATGAACAGAATAGGCTTTATCTTAGTTATCTTCATTTTCTTACTTCATATCCTCTAATGACACTGACCTTCTAGAATGCACTTAATTAATTCAGCAAATAAATCTTTACTATAATAATTATGTCTTTCATACATTATATAATGAAATTAATTTGAATTTATAACAGAATTATCTAGGTTGTACTTAAGTTGTTCACTAAATATACAAATAGTTAAAATAATCACATTATCCATTTCAATGAATGAGGAATGCACATCTTGCAAAAGGAAAACATTGTAGTCAATGGATGCATTAATACGTTAAAACCTTTACCACAGTTTACATACTAATGCTTCTACATGAGCACATAAAAATAACAGAATTTAATGAAGGATTTAAA
Organism: Xenops minutus; assembly: GCA_035221455.1. NCBI lineage: Eukaryota > Metazoa > Chordata > Aves > Passeriformes > Furnariidae > Xenops > Xenops minutus. Next base: position 17,728,573 of record JAWWEE010000085.1, on the reverse strand, counting down.
GTCAACAAAGTGATTTTTCATTAAGTTACTTGCTAGAGCCATAAACTAATATGAGATTTAAATACATAGACCTCTCCATTAGAATCTAGAACAGTAATTTGATGTTGTTATCAAGAGGAAAAAATGCAACAAACTGCTACTGCCAGGAGCAAAGTGTAACTAGCTAAACCTCAAAACCACACTTGCACTTAACTATTTCTGAGCACCAGAGAATTAAAGTACAGAAATACAAGAGAGATTCAGAAAGAAACTAAGCAAGTGCAGAGTGGTTGTGAAGACTTGGGAAAAGCCTTCTAGCCAAAAAATAACATTAGATCATGTCAGCTCTCTGTGACCAGCAACGTAGAAATCGATGTCCAAATTCAGCTGCAATTTACTCAGGGGCCAGGGACCAAAACGAGTGTAGAAGAATTTGAGGACAGCTTCCAAACAATACAAATGCTCTCCAAATGTGGACTGAGAAAAGCCTGAAGAACCCAATTACCTGAAACAAATTACCAATAACCCGCCCTGGAGAGTCCTCTGGTTGCCTGAAGAGAAAGGAGAAGAGAAGTTCTCAACTTACCTCTTGCCCTGGGAACAAGCCACATGCTTAGGTGTTCACCAATAAAAATTTGATAAAATAGATAAAATATTTTTTGTTCTCTCAAGAAGCCCTGCTGAAGGAATACAGTTGATACCAACTGCTTCTCTACCCCTAATGTACCAAGCAAAGTGCCTCAGCAAGCAGTGAAGTCATGTGGGCCAATTCAGTCTCCTCTTTAGTCTTCTCAGACTGTCAGGTTGAACCTGGCCCTCAAGGCATTTGAAAGAAATACATAATGTTTCTAGATGTTTGCTGGTATTGAAGTGGCACTGAGGCCTACAGACATAATATTTCAATTTGCAGGAGGGAAAACAACAGTAGAGGACTGAGATCAGAGGCTGCAGACAGCTTTGAAAAGAACTGTTGATGAGCAATAAGATGTACAAAAGCTATATTACAGAATGACGCAGGAGAATGTTCCATGTGAAATTGGTATCTGTTGCTTCACATCACTACTGATGAATCTCTCCTGATGGATCAGAGAGCATAATTTATGGGGAATAGAATAAGACATACATAGAATATATATACTCACATATTTCAGATATGTGTGCATGTATGTATGTATACATATAGAAGTTTATATATAAGCACACAAAATTGCTAGAAAGCCGATAGGATGGAAAATATCAACAGGGACACTATTTCAGGCCTTTTTGTGGATTATCAAATTTCTACATACTTATAATTGTGTAAGAAGGGCTTTGCATTTTTAAAATATTAGCCTTAAACAGCCAAAAAGAAATGAAAATAAAACAAGAATTAAATTATTTCTTTTGCTTATACTAAGTTTATCAAAGTGGAAGGGTTTTGACTCACACATCAAGACCTAATCCTATGAAAAAACTGTCCTAGCTGAAATAATCATAGGACATAAAAACAATTTGAAGCCTTAGATTGAGAAAAAATGAAAAATACCAACAAATGAGGAAATAAATTCAGTATTTCCATTTGCCACAGTTACAATAATAAACACTCTTGCACCTCACCTTTATGTAGAAGTTCTCTCTTGCAGGTGTGATGAAACAGCAGTTTCTGTTATGGTTAAAAGCCAGGGAAGAGATTTACAGTAATGAATATTCATGAATATTCATATTCATATGTCATCTGAAGGGAACAACCCTGCCCTCCCCTCGAAGGGAGTTGAAGGGGAAGGTGGGATTTGTCATGGCCAGAAGCCATCCCTGCCTGGCCCAGACAACAGGAAAAGTCGTGGGAACTGAAAGGGTGCCATCTTGTTTTGATCACCGCAGTAGTGTGGACTTTCCCCTCAAAAAATTGCAGAAAAACTTGATCCCTTCTGCTGATTGCTGATTCACCTTCTCCCACTTCTCCTCCAAAGCAGAGTATGGAGGTGTGGTGCTGAAGCCAACAGCTCTAAGGTACGGCTGAGCCAGCTGCAAGCCGCTCCACTTTGCTCTGCTCTGCCACTTCTCCTGCTCCTTCCGCTGCTGCCACCGAGAGCCTCCGCCACTCCCCTGAATGCCGAGGCTGCCTGAGCCACTGCCACCACCCGACTGCTGAAGCTGGCTGCACTGCTGCTGCCACTGCCACCCCAGGACCACCACCCCAGATGGCTGCCCTGGGACCCCTGTGCTGCCACTCGCTGCCTGCCTCAGCTGTGTGGAGCCTGAAATTGAAGTGGAGCCAAGCAGAGCAGCATGGATGCCAAGGGAGGTGGTCGTGGAAGATGGGGAGAAAACCCTTATTCATCTTCTGCCCTCTTTGTTTCTGGTGTGGGTCACATGGGTGGTGAATTCCCCTCTTTGTGAGTAAACCTTTCCCCTCTGCATCTTCGTTGTTGTTATTTCATTTTAGTAAACTCTTATTTTTTTTCACTTACAACTTCCTCACAATTTTTTTTGGTCCCTCTCTGAGAGGGGAGAGGAGCTCATCCTGTTGGAGTTCCTGCCTCCTAATGCTGAGAAAAAACTTGGCTTTCCCAGCATAGGGCACTGAGAAGTGAAAAAATAATCATTTTGAGCATCTCATTTTTATATTGGGTATAGGACTCCTAGCCAGCATGCTGCTCAATCTACCCATAGTGGTGTGGCACCTAGGCCTGCATATATATTGGCCAGTCATGTGCAGTTTTTTTCAGACTGGGGTCAAAAACCAAGATAACTTTGTTGATGTTCTATCTCATGATCTCAATTTATAATGCAATACCTTAAAAACCATGAGTTTCATTTGAAATCTGTAGTTGGGCTTGTCTACATGCCCTGGCCTGGGCTATTACCTCTGGGGATTTATTGATAAAGGCACTCATCAATAGAGGGGGCCATGATTTTTCCCAGCCTTTCACCCTTTCTCCTTCAGGTCTGCTACAACAGCTTTTGAAAAGGTTGAATTTTCTCTAGATGCTAGGCATTGCATTATCTCACTGCTATGTTTGCAAAGGTTCTCAGTATAGCGTACCTCAACTTTGGAGACAGGACCAAGACCTGTAGGGAAGTTGCCTAGACACCCAAGCCGGGGGTGCATACCCTTGAGTGGCATGGAATATAGGAGGACATGGGCCAGTTTTGGGGGAACTTTTCTGCTTTTCTGGTCTGGAAGTTCACTCCTGATCAAGTTCAGGACCCTGTTAAAGTGATAAAGTCTGTGAAGAAAAAAGGCTGTGACAGTTCCAGAGAGGGACAGCTTATTGCAAAATGCTGGGCCCTGGCCACTGCCTAGGGAATGCTGCTCATTATGGTACAGCAAAGGAAAGGAAAGGAAATCAAAAACAGTCACCAGGACCACCGAGGTTGTAATTAAACCAGAAGGGTTTAGCCAGTAAAAGCTGCCCCTGCCCAAAAGAGAAAGTTCAAGACCAAATCAGTTCACCCAGTGGACGAATGATGGGGAGATGGGACCCTGATCATGGGTGGACAGAAATAACAATCAAATCCCTATCATTCAATAATCTACACAACCTGCAAAAAGACATCACCCACTTCCCAGTATATTTGCCTTCAAACAAAAACAATTTCATACAGCATAGTCTGACATCTAGGATAACCTTTTGCTCTGACCACTGCTACTGTTCCTTAATATCCTTAATATCCCAATTTTTGGAATAATTTCAGTAATCTTTTTTTCTTTACTGTTAAATTTTACAAATATATTTATTATATATTTTTCTTTTCTGGTATTTATATTGAACTATCTTTCATCTGTTAGCTCTATGCTGTGTTTAACTACTCAGTAAAGCCATTTTAATATCATCTCTTTAGAGTACTTTCTTTTTCCTGAAACCTTGTCCTGTCTTGGCTTGTAACTCCTGCTGAGGAGATTGATGTCTGACTTAACAAAAAAAAAAAAAAAAAAAAAAAGGTCTAAAGTCACCATTAACAGATTATCTATAAAATATGCATTAAGAACATACATGTTCCTTAGTAACTAGAAGAAATCTAATGGTTTGTCTGACCTTAGCCAAGAAGTTAGAACAGGTGAACCACTGATCTTAAGCTCTGTGAAGCTATGCAGCAATGCATTTACCTTATACTATAACAGGGGCTCAATAGCAAAATAGAAAAATTTCTTCTCAATAACAAAATTATTTTTCTCATCCAAACAATTAACATATCTGCTCATTTAAATAAAATCAGCAGTATTGATTCTGCATTGCAACTATTTAAACCAATGTGAAAACGAATCACAGTTAACAGAGTGATTAGAATCTTATGTAATCAGTTTTGTCTACCATCACTCTGAAACATTAACATATGATTTTGTCTAAATACATTGCTACTTACTTTATTGTCGTAAATGTCAAGTGGAATTATTATTGTTATCTTACACCAAAACATACTGACACATGGTGTGTGCCCCGAAGGATTTAAATCTGAAACAGGAAAATGTGTTGGAAAAGAGCACCAAAGATTGATAAGATGGCTAGTCAGGGTAAGGACAAGAAAGTAAAGCTTGTTTATCTGCCCAGAATGATGACTATTGGTCAGTATTGCTTGTTGATTCTCTGATTCTGAGAAAATTACTTATTACTTCTGCAATACATTACCTCACGCACAGTGAGGTACAGTCATTTCCATATAACCATGTATCTTTTAGGCTGTCATGGGTGTTTCTTTCACAACTTATCTCTTGTAAATAGAAAAACAAATTAACTATTTTCACATTAGAGAGATAAAGAAAACTCATAGTCAATAGTAACTAAAAAATTAGTTCATAATTTTTAACCTACTGAACAGAAAATAATAAATACTGCACTAGATCTTTATAATTTATAGATACGATATACATTACACATGATGCTTTACACTGCACAGTATTCTCACAGCAGTGCAAGTACAAAAATGGATTTGTGATTAGCATCATGACTCTCTCATTAATTGCAGTCATATGTATATGGCATAAGAATTTTTTTCGCACTGTTACCAAGGGTAAAGTAAATCATTGATAAAATAGGTAATTGCTTAATAATAGACTGGTCACAGCCAAAAGGTAAATAATATGCAGGTTTACCTTCTTTGTTCTTATAGGAATAATTGTCTAGAAATGATGAAGAGTGATTCAAGACATTCCTTTCTCAAAAGGTAACATAACTGTGGAATCACTCATTAAACTTAGAGTTTCAAATAGATGTTTTAGTCTACATTTAAGATAAAGCTTTCTTTGGATAGTGACAAAAATTAAGTCAACGTTAACAGGTATATTTACAGTTACTGAGCCAGTGCTGCGAATACTGCAATATAATTAATTAAATACAAAAATTTGCCAGAATATCAGGTTGATGTCACTTAAAAATATTTCTCTCATTTTCACTATTAACTTAATAGTCCACCTGAATATAGAACGAAGAAAATCTTGAAATTTAAAGATACATTTTATTTGATGGATTATCTTATTGCAACACCCATTTGATGAATTTATTTTTTTTTTTTTTGCTATTCATAAAGTAGTCCATGAAAGTAGAGCTCTGTAAAAAATTAGTTCCTAGACAGCAGTTGAAAAGAAGATACAGAATAAATTTTGCTCAAGAAGGGAAGGAATATGTGGTTTTCTAAAATTTCTACTAATTCTATATGTCAAACATAAATTGGGTTAAAATCACTGGATTGAATATATTGTGTTAATACAGAAATTTATTCTGAGATAAGCTCTGAAAAAATCTTGAATACTGACTGAAAAGAATTATCCGTTTGAGACAGCTGTATGGAGCTTTCTGTGGAGAACCCCCTAAGCAAGGGCTCACTGAGTGGTGGTAGTAATCTCCCCATGATTACTGAATAGAAGTATTTTTCAGGCTGGCATTGACAGCATCCTGGCCCAGAGCTCAGTTCTCTGAAGAGCAAAATCTGTATTTTGTTGTCTGAAATAAAGGTAAAGCTTTTACATTGGGAGTAAATGGAAAGTCTTTTAAAGGAACTGGCCAAAATCACTGGCTTATTTCACATCGTTCAGGACTAGCACAAAATTCATAACATCCTCCCTTACTGTTACTGTGCCTCGATAATGACAACCTCAGGAACCTGGAAAATGCAGAATCTGTACAAATACATTGTTAAACAAACAAACAAACAAAGAGAGAGAGAGACCACTAAGCAGTTGAAAATGACATGAACTAGTCTACTATTTGAAAATGTGTGTATTATAATTTCTGCTATGAAGAAATTTTACACTCGACGTCAAGATATTATTTTTTGAGTTATTTATTGCAACTCAGAAATCTATACATAACAATAAAAGCCTACTTCAACGGTGATATTTTTCCTTCATCTACTAAGCAAGGAACAAGATTCCCCTCATTTTTATATGCTATCATTAAATATAAACAGGATTTGACCAGATTTCTAACCAAATGGTTTCAGTTGGTGTTTCAAATTAACGTAACCATGGCGTTTACATCTCTATTGGTGTATTAATATTTCTAGTGACAGGACAGGGCTATCCCAGATTCCATATGTAAGCAAAACTCCCAGTGAAGCCACACAAGCTCTTTATAATAGAGGAAGGAAGGAACCGAGTGCCAGAACAAACCCAGAACTAAATCCACACATTACATCTGTCACTTGAGTGCAGTAGCACTGGAGAAAAAAATGAGGAAACTTAAAATCAGAAGGAGCATTACATGAAACTTTAGAAGCTTTCTACTTTTTTTTCAAGAATGACACGAGGAAATCCAAATTCTACTTAGTTCTATGTAATTTCATAATAAAACATGATCTTTTCTAGAAGTAATCATTGCAGTGTTTACAGCAAAACAACACCAAGTGCAAATGTGCAGATGTTGACATTGGAAAAGACCCAAAGTTGAATGATATCAATGAGCCCTAGAGGGCATTCCAGTTATACTTCAAGTAAATCTAAATTGATTGATGTTATTAGCCTCCCTTCCAGCTGTTTGTGTGCAGGAAAATGTTTACTTAGAAAATTTGACTAAGCAATATTAATACCAATTTTGTGCGTTATATGCAAATGCCCCTATCTTTAGACAGTATATCACATCTATTAAAATACTACTGAAATAATAGTAAAGTGAAGGCTTTAAGGGGATGCTTCTGAAGCTTAAATAGGAATTTCCTTTTACAGTAGAAAACTAATTTTATACCATTGCATACGTGCAAAATTTCAGTCACTGTCATTACTTTAAAAGCACAATGTAACAGGACATACAAAGGAGGTGTATAAGTAACAATTTTTTTCTTTGTAGATTCTTAAGCATGGATAAATGCTTACATAAGTACATGCATTCTTGCACAAAATAAAAATGTTTTCTAAAATCTTTTCAATTTTCACCATCATACTGCTTTTACATATGCAACTAATAGAAAGAGAGCAATATAACAAAGCAGACCAGTGTACTATATTGAAACAGGGACAAAGAAAACATACAAACTGAAGACAAAGTTGAAAATGTGAATCTGATTCAATTCAGAAAATGAAAGAGTTATTCTGATATAAAACAACTGTATTAGAGTGCAGAACCCTATATATGAAGTCCAAACTTCATAATTAGGGAGAAAGTCACATCTTAGGCTTTAATGGAATTTTATCTGTCACTGAAAGAGAGTGAAAACGCCTTTTCTGTCCAGAAGAAAGGATCCCTGCTGCTCAGGCAAATATTTTTCCCATTTGCTTGTGCCTTAACCGTTAATATCTCAGTGTAGCATGTTACAACATGCTTTATGTGGTGGACTAGATCTGCATATTTAAAGAAGTATGTTCAGCTATCAAATCAATTGTTATGTGTCCTCTGCACTATATGCACACATGCTCACGCATACAAAGGACTCAAGTTGAAAAAAATAAATAAGATCTGTTTGGCAAAGACCAGCATGAGGAAAAGTAATGACACTAAATGTACTTTCTTATTAAATATTTACATACAGAACTTTGTAGTGAAATACAAAGAGAGATCAGGCACAGCTGGGAAAACATAGGATATTTTGTGACCTTTGCCATGTTTTTAATCACTCTGTTTGTAAGGATTTATTTAAAGTGTACAGAAATATGTGTATAATATTTTGAATTTAGAATAAATCTTTTAAATATTTAAGAAATGTAAATATCCTAGATTATAAATACACTTTCAGATCCCAGTGCCATCACCTGAATTAATTTAGCGAGCACACCTGATGTCTTGAATATATACTTGTCTTCCCTAGGCAAAATGAGTTTTAAAAAAGCAACTTTAAGATCAGAACATACATTTACAGTTAATCTCATTTTTCACTAATCCAGTGAACAAATTTTCTGAGTAATACAAGTTAGACATCCTCCTTTTTACTGCTCACTCTCTCCTCCCATTAGAATTCTGCAGAAACATCACATCCAAAAGCAAATCAGTACAGATTATGATTTCTTTATAATTTTGGAGGTCTACAGAAGTGTATGCAGTCTTTCCTTCACAGTGAGTTTCCAACCCATCTCTGGTTGTCAGGGATCCATCACACATGGACTTCAGCACTGAATTGCATTGCTATGACAAAATCCTCCGCTTTGACCCAGACTCTATTTTGAACCAAGAATAGAGAATAAGTTCTCACTTAGTAACACAGGTTACCTTCAAAACATCTATCCATTAGTGAGGGTGGCAGGGTAGATCCTTCTGTAATATTTAGTATTATCTTTGACCAAAAAAATTCTGGGATTTGTTCTAATAAGTTCAGGACAATCATCTAGATACTGTGTCCAGTTTTGGATTCTTCAGTATAGATAAATATTAATAAACTAGGGCCATCTACCAGTAGCCTGCAGAGCCTACAAGGGATTAATAGGGGGCTGGAGGTGAGCCCTTCTCAGCAGGGCACAGAGAAAGGGTGGGACAGGAGGACTAGGGGTTTGCCATAAGGAAACGTTTTCCTTAGACTACATTAGTAATAAAAACTGTCTGAAATATTAGTTTGTACTAAATTTTCTTTAGAAAGGTTTTTGTGACTTCTTTTTTATGAACTGTGGAAACAATTTTCAGAAAACCCTCTAGATTCAGACTTATGAAAGATTATTGACCCTTGGACTCTACAAGTTGCAGAATCACAGAATATGCTGAGTTGGAAGGAACACACAAAAAACATCAAGCCCAACCCTTAGCCCTGCACAAGACATCCCCAAGAATCACACGATGTGCCTGAGAGTATTTCCCAAATGCTTCTTGGACTCTGTCAGGATTTGTGTTGTGACCACTTCCCTGGGGAGCCTGTTCCAGTGCCCAATCACCCACTGGGTGAAGAACCTTTTTTAACATCCAAACTAAACCTCCCCTGAACAACTTCAGGCCATTTCCTTAGGTCCTGTTATTGGTCACCACAGAGAAGAGATCAGTGTCTGCCTCACAAAGAAGTTGTAAATGCAATGAAGTCTCCCCTCAGTCTCATATAAAATGTTTTAAAATATGCACTTGTACATTTTATCACAAAGTAAAGCAAGGCTTTTCTATGTTGAATTCTGTATATTTGATGACAGAATTTCTATTTGTTAGATAATTGAAAATATTAGAACAATAAAACATAAAAGAATGTAATAGAATGTGATAGAGTGTGATAGAATAGAATAGAATAGAATAGAATAGAATAGAATAGAATAGAATAGAATAGAATAGAATAGAATAGAATAGA
>JAWWEE010000085.1:17706167-17718828 GCA_035221455.1 Xenops minutus | reverse complement strand
GAATAGAATAGAATAGAATAGAATAGAATAGAATAGAATAGAATAGAATAGAATAGAATAGAATAGAATAGAATTTTCAGTTGGGCGATACCTGCAGTAATCATTAGTCCAACTGCCTGATCCATTCAGGGCTGAAAACATTAAATCATGTGATTAAGAACATTGCCTAAATGCATCTCGAACACTGACAGGAATTTTTAAAAAAGCAACCAAAAGCTAAATTCAGGATAAAATTTCAGATAAATATCAAGAAAATCATAGAAGAGAAATATCTTTTTGGTTGAACTAAGACGCATACTTCCTCAAAGATCTTTAGGAAATTGCTTCTAACTCCACATAAAGCAAGCACAGAATCATTACTCTGGACAGGAGATGGTTGGAATGCTACTGCTTAAGACTTTTAAACCTGGTATTAAAAAAAAAAAATTCATTGGCAGAGAGATTTTCCTAAATGGTTGACGATGTTTTTACTTTTGCATCTGGACCTCACACACTGGGGAATCTGAAACTAGAAAAATAACTCCTGTAGTAACTTATGTTTGGGAGGTAGACAACAAACTGGCCTGCTAGAGAATTTTAAAGAAAGTTCACGGAAAATTAGGTGGAGAGAAAAACAGTAGACATTGTTATCAAAAACACAAAGTGACTTCACAATTTTGTCCTGCAAATCTGGTAGATTTTAATGCCAGTAGCTTGACTTTCCAGAGTTATCAGTATTTCTCTCCAAGATTAATAAAAAGCACTGATGTCTGTAACTGAAAGTATTGGTGTTTACCCTGGCAAACATAAGCTTCTGACTCGTCTACTAAATAGTACTATGACTGATTCTAATAGCTTGTGCACATACCACAGAAATTTCTCATAATAAAGGATATTGTATTCACTGCATGTGGCTGCTGTAGATTCAATCGCAAGCCCATTTACAAATGTCTTCTCTGAGCAGCTGTAAAATTAGGTCAGCTGAGCAATTACGACAAGCTACATCAGTCACGCAGAACTTCACCTGCTTCTCCCCACAAATCAGATTTACTTAACTTCTTCATGTAGGAGCAGTATTTGATAAATAAGAGGTTTGCTGTTAACATGGCTTAAAATAGCCAGCCATAATTAATGTCAGCTTGTGATTAAAACCACAGTTACTGATTACACTTAAAGATAATGCTTTTAATACACTTAATCAAGATTAGGCCCATTAAAAGCTATCAGAATTTTCCCTCACTACTTGTGTTCAGCAGCAGACACTGCTTACTTACAAGATATTTTCCTTTTCAAACTGTTGAAGTAGCAAGCAAAAGATCTGTGAGTTTGACAACTGTGGCCAAAGCAATCAAAATTATAAATACACACATTATCTGACCATGTTTACAAATGATTGCAATGGTCCTTTTTAACACTGAGAAGCCACCATGTGTTGCAGTCACTGTTTGTGAATCTGTCTCCCAGATTAGTCAGTGCTCTCTGTAATAACCCTCGTAGTACTGAACATATGTTGTGGGAAAATCCTGTCAAGCAAAAAGCTAAGATAATCTCATCTATCTTTTTCACGTTTAATAGATATACTTATTTTTTCAGCTTTTTTTTTTTTTTTTTAATGGGACAGTAGTAGATTTGAATCATAGTATTTCTTCAAGCATTTTTGCACCTGCATAAAATATTATTTTTAACTTCAAATGCCATTAATAGAATCATTAGAAAATGACCAGTCTTGTTACTCAATTTAAATTCAAGACATACACTAGGACAGATAATCATTAGCCATACCTAATTAAACAAGGCACATGTAATGGAGACACTGAGCAAGAAAGCAAAATGTGGCTTGCTACACATACCAATATCATTGCATATGTGTCAAAGCATAATAAGAGACTGTGTTGAAATTTACTATATCACCTCAGAAGAAGTTCAGTGTTTACATGTAAGCACTACATTTTATTTCTCTTTAAGTTGCAAACCTCAAAGAACCTTTAATGATTAAGGTATTACTTATCTATAAGCTGGAGATAACATGCAGAGATAGCTAGAATGAAAACTTGTAAAAGAATGCTATCACAATTTTGTTTGATTTTGCACAGGTGTAGAATCTCAGATATAGTAAATATTTTATAGAGAGAAATTACTTCTTTTTAAGGTAAATAATATTTTTTACATGGAAAATGTTTTTCCATAGTGTCTCTGTTAAAATATCTTCATAAATAATGCCACATCTCCTGACTTTATAACAAGGAAAAATGACAATTATAAAGTAGTGCATTGGATACATAAGTTAATTCATGTGTAACAGCCGCTGTCATGTTATACTGAATCATCTGGTAGGGTCAACATTCTTCTAAATTAATTACAGCCATTTAGCAATAACAATAAGTATAGTAGCCTACAGTGTACTTTGGTCTGTGCTGCCTTCATGGAAATGTGGCTGTTATGCAATTTATTTCTGAACACACAGCTTATACTTTACTATCCTCTTGTTATTCAAGTCATGCTTACAATTCATGAGAGACTGAGCTAAGACCAACAGACCCATACTCAACACTGATTTTATAATGTAGCTCAAGCCAAATGTCAATAATGAGTGTATAAGGGAAAAAATCTAACATCCTCTGTTCCTCTAGAGCTGCTAAATTCTATAAACAACTAAATGTACAGCAGATGTTAAATGTGATTAAAGTGCTTGCTCACAGCTAATGTTTGTCAGTAATGAGAACCTTATGAAAAGTTAAGATACAAAACAAGTGCAGGGAATTACTCATCTGTAAATCTCTCTTACCCCCCCGCCAACATGAGAGGGATCACATTTGAGAGAGTTCCTGCTTTGTTTCGCACTGCAAGTAGGAGGAGCTTGAGTAGGAAGCTATTGCCTATTCAATCTTATTATTAAAGTAATCAAAGTAGAAAAATTACACTGGCCCGAGATTTTTAAGAAAGCATTCTAAGTATGCTATCAAAAAAAACCCAAAAAACATATTTAGAACTGTCTGGATGCAATCCTGTGCCCTGTACTCTAAAATGACCATGTTTGAGCAGGGAAGTTGGACTAGGAGATGCACTGTGGTCCCTCCCAGTATTAACCATTCTGTGATTCTGTGAAATTCTAACTAGAATTTGAATAAAAACACTCAAACAGGAATTATCACTTGTTTTTGGTACTGGTAAGGTCAGAACTTGGTGAGTATCTTAGCACACAGCCATCACTAGTCAAAGCTCTTGAAGATGTCATGTGCTAAGCTGCAGTTGTGCTAGTGTTATCCTTAAGACTTTTGGTGTGAAATCATCTCACATACATCTAGAATATACAAATGGGATGCACAGTGCTTACTGGAGATGATGCTTACATGCAATAATTAAGCATTCAGAGCATACAGACTACTCACACACACACAGTTTAAGAAAACATGAGACCATTACATGAATAATAGCTGATAGAAAACTGAATCTGTGTTCAAAAAGCCTGCCCTGAATTTTGTTCTGAAATTCATGTTCATTTGTGTTTTTGTCTGACAACTTTAAAAACTTCCCATGTTTATCCAGCCACCTATCCCATTATATAAAACAAGGTGCACAACTTTTTTCTTTTTCTTCTTTTTTTTTTCCAGATGAAAGAAATTATTTGGGAAATATTCCCGGGCATGCTTATGTTGTTCTGTTTATCTGCTGCACTATAACAAGACCAAAATTTTTTCTCTATGCAGACAAGGCCATAAGCTGTCCATTTAAAAAAATCTACAGGAAAATCAAGCAGGAAAACTGAAAATCATACAATGTAAAGGACATCCTTAGCCATTTTATATTTTTAGTCATACTTTTATACATGAAAAAACTAAATAATTAAGGCCCACAGCCAGAGAGCATAATATTAGATTAAAACAACTTTACACAATGCAGGCTTAGCCTGTGTTGTATATATTTTTGTAAAAAGACAGAATTTGACTATTACAGCAATTCATTCTTCATTATGAAAATATATCTATAATGAATGTCATACAAAAGAAACTGAATATTCCCTTTAAGGGAGGGTCTTTGGCCCAAGTTAATTACTTAGAAAAAAACTGCTTCATAAAGACCTTCTTGCTAGCTACTGGCAACTTTAATGGCATACCTCTACCTGATTCCAGACAAACATACTGAAAGGTCGTCTAAGCTTCACTGATGTGTTAAAAATATGTTTTATTCTTTAGAAGTACACTTCATATATTTATAGATGCATTTCAAACTTTTATTTAAACTCTAATGGCTACAGCTAATGATTACTATCTGCTTATCAAAGTCATTTCATAGGTCACACATACCTAAGAAATCATTCTGACATTATTTCATGAATAACCCTTCCATTAAACTTTATAGAGAATATTAGAAATTTTTTAAAAGAAACATACTTTGGGTAAAAAATATAATTGTTTTAACTAGTTTCTTTTAGAAAAACCTGTGGAACAATGCAGATTGTTCATATACTGTTTTGGAGTTAGACATAATTTTAAACTCCAGCATCAAAATTTCTAGTCATTATCACAAGACTAGATTCTCTGATCATATAGAGGTGGGAGTAGATTTTTTACAATTGCCTTCTTCAACCATGTATTAATTAATCTAAAGTGACTTAAAAAATGTGGTCCAATCTTTAATCAAAATCTTTGATTCTAATATGAGAAATTCCTACAAATCTCTTGAAATGTTCAGAGATCATCCACTATTAATGTCTGTTTTCCCCATAACATCTAGTAACGAATACCAGTTGCAAATGAAATTAAGATCCATTCACTTGTGATCCCATGTCTGAAATACTTTGAAGAAACACAATTTTAAGCATACATCATCAATATTTTTTGAAAATTGCACATTATATATGCCTCATTACCCAATTTAATTACACTTAATTTATTTTATAGATGAACATATTTTTCATTGTCTCATTCTGTCATAAACTGTGCCTTAAGGAAGTAAAACAGTGTCTCTAACACCTTTGTACACTCAAACCACTTTTTACTTCATGAATGCAATAGCTTCTATCTTCCTCACTGAAGGGCAATGTTCAGTTTTATGACCATAGGAAGAAAAGGATGTTAGCGACTGCTTCTGACTGCCCTTGATACCAAAACTGTCTTGACAAACACTTATTTTGAAGCACAATCATCTTCTTTTTTAGATTAAAGGTAACTGTCCAGGCTTTTTAATACAAGTTGTTTAAGCAATCCTTCCAATATGACATTTCAAAAATGTTCATGCAGTCTTCAGAAACCTCAGTTATATATTTCATCTCAAATCAGTGACAGTTTCTTTAATAAAGATTTTCTCTGAAGAGCAGCCTATTTCTCAGCAAGCCCTTTGCAATTAAACTTCCTAAATAAATAAAAAATGTCTCTTAGTAGACAGGCTTAATTTTTACTCTAATATCTTATGATGCATTTAAAAGGTTTTTACTCAATAAAATGTTTATGGGAGAAGACATTAGAATCTAGTAGCAAAATGTAAAGTACAGATGAAGAGAGATTTTCAACTTTGCTGTGTGGAAATTTATGAGAGGGAATACCTTTGCTTTTTCAAACTACGCTATATTTTCCTTTCCCTTTTTCCCATCGTAATGTCTCCCTGTATTTTGACTTTAAGAACACCACTGGAGTTTTGTGCATCATACACTTCCTTGTTGAAGGCTGTATCAGACCCAAACACTGCTTTTCAGGATGAAAGGATGTTCAACCCTGATTCACACAAACAGTGATCTTCCTAGCACTTTCTCTCAGGCTCCAAAACCACAAACCACCATCTACAGCCCAGGAATATCTTACAAAGAGAAAGAAAATGCTTTTCTTAGCCCACTTTCTCCTAGTTTTCTTCCATTTTCATTTGTAAGTGTATATGATGTTTCTCACCAGATACTACATACAAGTTGTCAACTCATTGCAACACCAAAAGGAAAAGAAAAAATTGCTTTTTTTGTCAGGCTGCACAGTCAAAATACAGAATGCAAACAGGAGGAAAAAAAAACAATTCAGTGTTTGTGACACACAGTACATGTAGTTTTCACTCAAATAGCATGTTTCACACTTAATTGTCAAAATTATACTTCTGAGTTTTTCTTTTTTCTTGCAAAGTTTTAAAAAGTTCCAAGTAAAGATTTTGCAAGATGAAAAAGATCAAACTTAAGATGGAATTAACAGAGAGTTTAAAATGACTGTTCAACAAATAAGAATGTAAAATGTGCTTATATTTGCATGCATGTTTTCAAACAAATGGCAATAGTTGTATCCAGGCAGTAAAGATGTTTCACTAACTATAATGGAAAACCTTACACATAGCTGAAAAAGTAAGTAAACACATTTCTTTTCCGTGCTCTCCACATATATGTAACAACTCAGTCCCCTTCTTGTACTGGCCCTTTACAGAGGACAGAAAGACAGAATAAATCCTCTCATTTAAATCACCTTTATTCCTTCAATTTCAAAGTATTTGCCCAACTTACCAATGTATTTAAGCTCAATTAAGTTACTCTTGCCTGGGGGTACAGAAGGAAGAGTTGGCAAGTAAGAAAACACAGTAGAAAATGTCTTTGCTAAGGCATAAACCTTTGAAGTTTCTGATGCATCATTGCTATCACCTGTCCATTCTTATCACACTTCTCTTATGAAAACCTTCCTTGCTCTTGACATTTTCCAGTCTCTAATGTCTCTGCTATCCAAATAGTTGAAAAAGTCATAAGGAGTGCAGCAAGTACAAACTAATTTGTAGAAAATTATGTGTATTTTTACACTATAACAATACACATTAAAAAGTTAGTATTTTTTCTGCTTTGGATTCTACTGAAATATGATGAAAAATTGGATGGTGCATAAATCCCCAATACATACTTTAGTTACTCTACACCAGAACTACAATTGGTGTGATATATATATCTGTGATTTTTAATTAGATCTTCCTCCTTTCTATTCCTCTCTCACATTCTCAGAAAACTTCTCCTGTTGCCCAGTAAGCTGGATACAAGGCGAATTCAAGATATCTCAAATCTCACTCCAAATAAAGCACAAACCAGATTTCCCACATAATATTTTACAGGGCAGAAGATCTTTTTGGAGTGGAGGCCAGTGAACATAAGGCTCAGGGTCTAACTGAGAAGAACTTTCCACTCACAGTAAGCTTTTATAATTAATTAGATCTTGACTATTTTTTCCTCTGCAGCCAACATAAAAAGAGAATGGGTGTGTTGATAGAGTCTCCTATGGCATCCTCGATAGAAGAATTTCTTTCCTTTCCATGCATCTTCATTAAATAGTGTTCTTTTCTGAACATGTTATTACTTTTTCAGTCATGACAGAAACAGAGGTTGCGCTGTACAGCTTTATTTTGTGTTTAACAAACCGTATAACCAGACCTGTTATTGTGTGTTTCTCTGTCTTTGAATCTACTCATGTGGATGCATCCTTGAATTTAAAATTAGAGTAGGAGAAGCTTCTCTTTTATTTTATTTTTTATTATTTTCTTTTGACTTTTTTTCACTCCCTCTTTTAACAGAGTATTAAATCTCAATAGGGAATTCAGCCATACACAGCAATGATTAGATTGCAAAACCTAAGATAAACCAGAGAACACACTCAAAAGGTTCAGTCTAAGAGGTGACCCAAAGAAGACACAGGACTGCAGTTTGATGCGGTTATGTCACAAGTGATTGGAGAGGAAATGCTCAGAAGTACCATGCTAATACAAATCACATTTCAAAATTTCTACCATTGTTTGCTCTAAATTCTTATATTTACTAAAATCCCCTCAGATCATATTCATTACATTCCTGAAAGTTTAGCAGAATCAAAAGTTCTTTCCCTTGCCTATTAAAAAAAAAATTAAAATGATTACACACTATGTAGATTCAAGAAATATTTTCCTTGATTCTAGAGTGCTGGAGCAGCTCTTCTGTGAAGACAGGGTGAGAGAGTTGGGGTTGTTCAAGCTTGGAGAAAAAAAGGCTCTGGGGACACCTTTTAGGACCTTCCAGTACTTGAAGGGTGCTTACAAAAAGGCTGGAAAGGGACTCTTTAGAAGGGAATGTAATGATGGGAGAAAGGGGAAGCCTTTAAACTAGAAAAGTGTAGGTTTAGGTGACATATAAGAAAGAAATTGTTTTCTGTCAGGGTAGTGAGCCATTGGAACAAGTTACCCAGAGAAGCTGTTAATGCCTCATCCCTGAAAGCGTTCAAGGCCAGGCTGGATAGGGATCTGAGCAACTTGGTCCAGTGAAAGATGTCCCTGCCTGTGGCAGGATGGTTGGAACTACATGATCTTTAAGGTCTCTTCCAACCCAAACCATTCTTTAATGCAATGATTTACAGCAGAAGAAGGAGAATAGAAACTCCAGGTTTATATGTCCACTATTAAGTGTTGTTTCCAAAACATTCATTGACCTGCTCCTCTTGAAATCCCAGAAAAAAAATTCAATTCAGACTGAATGGCAGGGGAGGCTGGAAAGATTAAAGAAATGAATTTCATTTCTGTAGTTAAAGAGATCTGTTGAAAGATAAAGAGTATCCAAAGAATTTAACTTAGTTGTAACCGTATGACATCACAAGATCACTTTCTCTCACATAACTTTCCCCTTGCATTAAAAAGAGATATGTTTTATTAGCTGATTTCACTGAAACTATTTAAACTGTTTCTAGAATTTTCACATGCAGTTAAGTCAGATCAAGAAGTATGAGGTAAAAGAAGCACTAAAAATGAAGAAAGAGGCCTGTGATGTTTAAACATTGAAAAAACTTATCTCTTCCAAACAAAAAAAAAAAAAAAAGTGTGTGTTTGTCTTTTGCTCTAGACATCTATTCTAGTTAAACAAACAAAAAAAAATCTTTGCTGTTGCTTTTTGTTTCTGTTGCTTCTTATAAACACCAAAGGAATAATTATGGTCTGTGCTTTTGAAAAACATCTTTAATTCAGCATTCATTACACATAAAGGTTGCTGCAGTTACTCTTGGCTGATGGTGATTGTAACATGGTTAGGAGTGATCTTACAAACACACATGTAGACCTCAAGCTCTCAATAAAATCAACACAACTATGTACACAGGATAATGAATTTAAAGCAGAGCTAAGAGGCAGATTCTAGAACTTAATTGTACTCAAATGTGCATTCATTCAATTGGCTGTTGTTAATGGCAATGTGTGTGTAACAAACTATTATGGATTGTTTTGCTTGAAATGAAAATAAGGAAAATGCAAGGGTCATCTTTTGGGAAACTCAAAACACTGTTGTACTACCTTTACCTTAATAAAATTAAATGTTCTGAGCTTAAAAAAAAACATTCTCTAAGATCTAAAGTGCAAGCAGTTTCATTGGTGATACTTTAAAATGAAATATCTCCTCAAAAATATTTCAGGTTTTGTTCCTGCTCTCCACATTTTTTCAGCCAAGTGTATTCACCTGAATGTAATAGTCTTTGCGTATATCTTTCTCTGTTCGTTTCAACTCATAGAGTCTCATATGAAGGGTTTCTTTCAGTCTTCCCACTCACATTCATTAGTAGCAGTTACAACATAATTATTTTCTAAAGTACTGCAGGCAGGAAATGAGTTTCCCCACTTTCCTACTTTTTTTTTCTTTCTTCTTAGCATGATTGGCTGTGTGAAAGAGCAGAAAGTTTTTCTGAAAGCCTCACAGTGTTTGACCTGTCTTGAGTCTGTCTCACTTGGCTGCAGATGGCCTATCAAATCCATCAAATCCTGATTGGAATAGATTACTAAATTGTTGGAGCACTGGGATTAGGCCCATCTGTCTGCATGGAGCTCTGTAATCATGACGAGAGGTTATTGTTGCCTGGGAGATGAAAAGCAGCAAACCATGCTACACTAAAGGATCAACCAAGGCTTTCCATAAAGGAAAGGAGATGGAAAAGCAATCCTGTTCTGCTTAATCCAGTGAACACCAGGAAGGTGTTGTAAATATTCTTGAAATACTGTTTCATGGAACACACATCTTCTTTAGGATGTTTTTCTGTGATGAAATGAGGTTTAAATACACGGCAATTTTTTCCCTTTTGTTGCAAGCCAATGTAACCACAGTTTAAGAGACTTGCAAACTTTGGCCCTGAATGCCTTCTTGATTGCTAGTAGTCTTGAGGTTGGATAGATGAATTAGGATGAAAGTAAAGGTTAACCATGTCCTACCTGCCAAAGTCAAGTATAACTAGGCCATAGAGGCATTTGGTAAGTGAATTGACCATATTTAATTTCCTAATTTGAAATTTTCTTATTTCTTAACTTAGATCTCTGAAAGTACCAAAAATATAACTGAATGTAATGCTGAGAGGATCCTGACTTCATTCTGTTGCATTTTTACAGTTTCATCATGTTTCAGTTGTCCGAAACAAACCAAAGCTCTTTGAAATGTCTCCTCTGAAAAACTTGAACTGTCCCAAGGCCTTCAAGCCAAGAAGTTGGGAAAATATCTTTAAAAGTTTGCCTGCATGGAACATAAGAACCTCTAGCTCAAGTTTCTGCTGTGCCTTCTGCACCAGAGACATCAGAAAGGAAAAGTCATGCCCTTGCACTCACCAGAATACATTCAGAGCAAGGGGCCATTCTAGGCTAGAGTCCAAGGAAGAACAGTTTTGAGAAGAGTTTGCCAGCACCTTCTTCCTCACCTTCACTCTCCACTTCTCCACTTCAACATCCCCACCAGCAAGAGTTCTGACAAACTTCCAACAAAAACTCTTACTCTATGACACTTCAACTTTCACACACAATTAATTTAGCAGTTCAGGAAAAAAAAAAAACAAAAAAACAAAAACAAAAACAAAAAGCAAAATAAATTAAAAAAAAATAAAAAAGGAAAAGGGTTTCTCATTGTTAGTTTAGTTAAGCTTTGTTTCTTAATTTAGGGAATGCTTTTCCCCAAACAGTTAATCTTATCATTCTTTTCAGCAGTACTAGGACAATATCTAAGAAAGATGTCTTATTGTACTTTAAATTTATCATTTCTATACATGACATGAGTTTTTTGTAAGTGGCAGTCTATATGTGTTTTATAAAGATTGTCAGGGATTTTTACCAGAAAGACTAATGTATATGAAGAACTTCTTTTTTGTTTGGTTGTTTTGGGTTTTTTGTTTGTTTGGTTTTTAATTTAATTTGGTAGGGGTTTTGTGTTCTTTGGAGGTTTTATGTTGTTTTTCTTTTGTTTTGTTGTTTTTTTTGCTAAGCTAAAAGCAAAAGAGCTTTATAAACTTGCCTCTAGGAGTACTTTAATAAGAAGATTTATCTTATGCCCCTGCTTAGGACAGATTGCATTCATAAATTCTAATGCTGAATTCTAAAATAATGTAAGAAGAAAGAAAGAAAAAGATACACTTAACATGTTTATTAAAGTTTTAACATATTCCCTGAGACTCCTCGCCCAAAATTTGAGTTTAAGATCAGATCTGCTGTTATTATTTTCTACTTTCCACCACTTAACTTTTTTTATGAATGCAGTTAGAGTTTCATGTTTCTATTTTTACACATTCATCTTTGACATTTGTATGTTCAAAACAGAAAGTAAAGAAAACCTATGTTCTGAGCTTTTAAGTCTTTCCTTAAATTTTCACTTAGAATAACACTTTTCAGTTTTGAAGTGAGGGATATAACACAGGGAAAAGACATACCAATAAACCATTACTAATGCTTTAGGCAGGAGAGTGAGCAAAGGAAATCCAACTAAGTTTTGCTCTCACAGTAATAACAAGTACACAGGGACAAAAATGTAGTTCAATCCTTCTGGATTGCATTGAGCTGTTAGAATAAATTTTATAAAAAAATACTAGAGTTGTGTCTATTTTGTAATATAACATGTACAGGCTTTTTCTACTGAGAAAAAAAAAAAAAAAGAAAATGTGAGACTCATAGAGGAAAGAAAATTGTCAAGTAACAAGGTCTGCTTCAGTAAAATATTGCAAAGTCCAGTAAACTAAGAAGTTTTATTCTTTCCTCTGAATGTGCCTGTTGTACTCAGGTTGCTCTACTGCTGCAGAATGCATGTAGGATTAGCAGAAGGACCCTGAAAACGAAAGTTTTGTTGGGAAATTGGGAAATTTCTGAACTCAAAATTTGGAAATACAGAAAACTGTGCTCTTTGGCAGTGAGAAGATGGACCAAGACGAAATCAAGGGATCATTCTTGAAACACACAAAAAGCCTGAGGCAGCAGATATAAAAAGGAAGGTCTAGCAGTTAAACATTCAAATATCTCATCCTCTCAAGTCAATCTTCCAAGCGAGCTTTACTGTCACTGGAAATTAAGATCTTCAAGTAATACTTTCTTTTGCTTTCCCATCTAGAAAACAGAAGTAATATAAATTTTGTTCGTTGAAGAAAGTAAAATTGGCACATAAATAGAGTTTTCTGGATGCTCACAGTAACCTCAGACCAGGGTCCTTAAGCCACTGTCTTCATCCTATCCTTAGATCCTACTGGTCCAATTCACAGATGTTCTCACAGCCTGTCTCTCAGCCCTGTGGCAACAGCTGTGGACTTCTGCTCCTCAGTTACTTCTGCTACTGTATTCCAGCAATCCCTATCATGGCTAGGCTTCGCGAACGAAGATTTACAAGGGCCCTACCCACGCTTGCTACAAGCACGCTGGTGGCTAAAAAGGCCAATGCGAGATAGGCAAGTCCGATTCCAAAAGGCACAGTGGAAAGTCTCTGTCGGCACTA
>JAWWEE010000085.1:17681661-17706067 GCA_035221455.1 Xenops minutus | reverse complement strand
TCTGTGGATATAATTGCATCTCTCCCTTTTGGGGGTAGTCAAAAGGACCTTTTTTTTGACTGTTTGCCTTGTTGTTTTGGGGTGGAGGGGTTTATTCCAAATTGTTGTTGTTGGTTGGTTCTTTTCTTGATATATATTTACACATATATCTGTGCATTGTTATTAAGAACTGTTATCCTTTCATATATATTTCTTTTTTTTCTAATTAAAGTTCTGTTTCCAAATTTAACGGAGAGGGATTATTTTATTGGCCAACATAGGTATCTTAGTTCTTCCCTTGAACTAAGACACCTGGATGAGCTAATTAAGCTAATGAATGAATCAGAACCCTTCTCTCTGCTACTACATTTAACAATGCAGGACATGACGCAGAGGTCCTTCCTAGGCCTATGAAAGCTGCACAGATATAGACAGAAACTCCTTACCAGACTTACAAATTGTTTTGTACAAGTACGCTCCTATTACCTATTTTTATAGATTTTGTCTTACTACTGTGTTCCAGCACACCTCTCTGATATATTTGAAAAGAGAGAGCCCACTACACTAAGGAACCAAATTTTTATATTTTTATTTCTAGTTGGTTATATGTTAATTAGCGATGTGGTTTTGCTTCCAGACTTCAAACTGGCAGACAAAACTGTGAGCACATAGTCCGACATCATGAAAGATTTCTACCTTATAATAACAAGATGTATGTCATGTGTAGAAATAATATTCCCCACTCCTTTTAGTTAAAAAATTTTAGTTTCCTAACAAGATGTAGTGTATACACTATATGACCACCTTATAAAGGGTATTTTACAAGTATTTGTGATAAGAACAAAAATGAAAACAAAAAGTTACATTCTAAATATTTTGCAGATATTCTTAAATAATTCTTTAATGTGTGTGAAAAATCAAATATTGGTATATCCTTTCCTTCTACACCTTATCTCTCAATCTAACAATGTGTATTGTACTTTGTCTACTATGTGTACCTTTCATTTTGGTCAAAGACTTTAATCCTCCACTTTTTATAGAAAATGCCATAACCATACAGTAGTAGGTTAGGATTGATTGACAAGTGCATGTAATTGTGACTTCAATAGTGGAGTATGTTTTACAGTTGCAAAAAATTCACAACCTTGAAAATAAAGAAATTGTGCCCTTTCTCTGAGATAAAAGGATCATATCAAATTGGTTCATTTCCTTGGCAGAATGAAATAAAAGGCTTCCTTTAACAAAGAACACTTCCCAAAAGGCTGCTGGAGGAAGTCTCTTTGACTAGATAATACCTCACCAATGCGAAAATCTAACAAGGTAAAAGCAGAATATTAGGAAATGTTCCCCTTTTAACCTCATTTTTATTCAGTCATGTATGAAAAAGATAAAACAGAAGAAAGAAATGACTATGTATTTTTGCCAATATTTAGTAAAGTGAAGGTTTTTGTAAAAAGACTAATTTGGTAAACAGGAAAGATATGTTGAATCTCCTAATCAAATATTTGGCACCTCAGCCTCCGTTTTATATAGTTCTAATACCTTTCATGGATAATACAATCTAAATTTAATCTTGATTGTCTTATTCTGGATTAGTGGCAAATTCCATCTTATTCAAAAGCCAGTGAGGGGTTGTAAAGAGAAGAAAGAGTTTCAAAGGCAAGATGTAAATTTAGGTTTCCACTGCAGGGAAGAAGCTCTGATTTAAACACCTAGTTCAGTGCTAACACAGCTGTATGCAATAGCATGCTGTTTTCTCTTGTGTGTGCTGGGCGTTGCTGGCAAACAGAGATGTTCCTGTTCAGAATATAAATGTGTGAGGACAACCATGCACCATGCATAGCCATACAACTCAGCTAATCATAAGTAACAGAAAACATTCACACCCTCCAAGTGTTGCACTTACAGACCTTGTAAGGAAAAGTACCCCAGAACGTGGAACAAAACATCTTCCTTGTTTCCAAACAGGAGGGGGAATAGTTCTTGTTACTACACCAGTACTGACAATCTCTACTTTGTCTCAGGCTCTTCAGCCTTCCTTTTCTTTGGAGACTTCTTTTACTGAGAAGAATCACGCCTTATTTATAGGGAATTGATGCACCCTTTTACATAAGAGCAAGTTTCAACCCAATAGATTAATGGCAAAACAGTTAGAGAAGTTTGTAGGAATACAGTGGTGGTTACATATAAGATAAATCAGATTTTGATCTGGAGTGACTATCTGAGAGACCACACAATTCACTACATATAGATGTTTTCAGAAGTACGAGAAAGAGCAAACACCATGACAGGTGGACCTGCTACCCATGTCCCTGGGCAGAACTTCTGGGGCCCAGCCCACTGTCAGTGCAATAGGGATTCACCACATCCAACCATCTTCCCTACTGCACCTCTACCACAACAAAAGGCTGCATTGATGAAGAGGGTCCTTTGTAGTGTACAAGCCCTTGCCGTTGTCTCCAAAGGAATAAGTCTATATGGACAAACTGAATCAGCATCCATACAGAGAGCACTGTATGGAATATGGACATATGAACAAACTGAATCAACTGCTGGACAAGCAACTGAAATAGAATACAGTTTCCTCACAAACAAGTCCCACTACATACTTTTATTTTAATGTTAATTTTTCAGGGATTGTTATCCTTAAATAGTGTGATTCTGTATTATCACTTAAATGAAATAAAATGAAAGTCTTCTTGTTAGCTTTTTGAAAGTATTAAAAAAGTATTTTACCTTTTAACTTTTTTATGGAGTCATCAACATGTCAGGTAGGAGAAACAATATCATAGACAATGTGGTGTGTTTTCATCCATAATGGCTGATAGAAAAGAAGTTTGTGACATGTCAGGAAGCATATATGGAGCACAAAATGGTTTACCAACAAGCTTGTTCCTCCCCTACAGCTTTACCCAAGCTGAACAACTGTGGTTTTAATAAACCACTAGTCCTTATGCAATTAACACAATAATTGTCTTAACATATTTAATTTAAATGTCAAATCAAGCCTCTTTTAAAAATGTTATCTTCCAAACAATGTAACCTGACTGTCAAAATGTTCTTATTATGAAGATGACTTCTTCCAAATGTTCTTTGGGAAAACAGATAAAAAGGAGACTAGATCAGAGCTTGAGAAGGTAAATAATTGTTTACATATCAGGAACTTTACTATAGCTGAGGGATATTACAATCATGTTGGCACCTTTTTTTAGACACAACAAAACAAATAAACATAATCTTAGTTTAATCATGCTCAACAAAGAATCAATAATAAATATCAGTAAAATCAATAAATCAATAATCAAAGATAAATAAATATATAAATAATTTCCACTCCTGTACTCACCACTCTTATAATTTTAACATTATGATTTAAATTTTATGCTTCAAAGGTAAAATTAAGACATACTTTTAGCGATATCTTGGAAATCAAAAATGTGGCAGAACTCTTCATCTGTAAAGGCTGAATTTTTAAAATTGTGCCTCTTGCATCTATTCTCTGGATTCTGCAAAAGGCCATTCAGGTTCACATTCTGAAGTCTGTCTACTCATTGCAATTAAAAGTTGGAATAAATTATGAGCAATAAAAAGAGTAAATAATATCCAGTCTGAAAGTAGAACTGATTATGAAGCTGTTGCTTGATTAAGGTGTTTATACTGTAGAGTATTAAAGGGATTAGTCTAAACCTTTACATCCTGCAGCACAGAATTAATATGCAGGATTTAGACACTCAAATTTATTCAGGTGCACCAAACAATTATATGGAAAAGGAACACTCGACCCAGCTAATGGCCACACTAGTCCACTAAGCTAATTCATATTCATGTACTTATTGACCTTTCTGCACACTCACAGGAGAACTGTTCTAATGCTAATGTATGCTTCCAAGGCTGTCTTCATCTACTGAATCTAATCACAGCAGACTTTAGTGAGACGACAACAATGTACCCCACGGCTAACATTCTGCACCAATGAAATATTTCCTGAAGGACAGTTGAGGCTCTCTTAGGTGTCTGTGTACACAGTGGTCTAAATTATGATCTTGGATGCAACAATGAATCACTGCCAGTAGGAGAAGACTCAGCATATGCAATTGAGAGGAGGATCCAGTGCACAGCATGCACACATAAGGCAAGAAAAAAGAAACAAAGGATCCCCCTAAAAAAACACAAACAAATATCCAACCAACTAAAAAAAACCAACAATAACCAAAACCCCTAGCACAGCATAGGGCATCTGTGACAGGAGAAAAAATAGAGGAGAAGGGTGTAAGAGATAAATCTCTAGTGAACAATTCCTATCTATGCACATACTAAAGGAACCCAAAGCATTAAATAAATTTTTGTATAGTGCAAGGATACACTTAATAATACAGTCTTTTCCAAAAGTGCATAAAAAATGGGATGTTTTAATAACAGCCCTCAGTTGTATGTATGACCTTGTGGAAAGATGTTTGCTGAATTCATAAGCAAATAAAGAAAATGTTTCAAGAACTTACAAAGATCCCTCACAGGGTTCAGGTGCTCAGCAACCACAAGTAAGTTTTATCAAACTAACAAAAACAAACAAAACCAATTACAACTGAGTTTATAAAGCCACCAAAAGGCAAAAACAGCAGTGGAGGAGACAAATAAAAATCCTGAATCCGCTCTACAGCTAAAGCCTAAGAGAATGAAGAAAAAGTTTACGGTACAGAAGTAATAAATTGTAGGTAAAAACTATTGATCCTGTATGGAGGAGACACTCAGAGATGGTCCTAGTACTGTCTTACATACTTACATACTCTGGTGAGAAGATATCAGAAGTCATCCATTGATTCTACCAGAATCTGGCCATGTCCAGAGGAACAAAGCTAAGCGAGAATGGTATCTGTAAGGATAAAAAGTAAGGAACACCAGTCTGGTGAGAGCAACTCAACTAACAAAATAAACTGTTCATCATGATCTGTGTAGCATTGACTAAGTTCCATCTTCATCTCATGTGTGACAGTTTGCCAATGGAATGAGAAACAAGCATCTATAGGCCTCAAAATCCGTTGACTGATAAATATTTTTTTTAATCCTGACATTGTACTTAACTATTTTATGGCTATGCAATAAAATCTTTTGGTTTTCAACAGCACAAAAATAATTAAGTTTCAGGATTCTTCAGTCTGTTCTATGTTGAAAAATACCTGGTCAGCATCTCTTTGCTTGATAGCCTTGGGCCCAATGTTTCGGATGAGACATGAGACAACTGAGCCCTTATTGCTCCAGTATGGACTCTTCTGAAGTTTTCTTACTCATGGAAAGCATCCTCAAACTTCCTGGATGATTCCCTCTTCTGTAATTCCCCTCTTTCTTGAAAAAGAAGAGGCATTATGATAAAATCAGGGGTTAAAGCATTTATTTTAAAGTCATCAGTAAGAAACTCACTTTTTAGCTCATTTACACAGTAGTGAACTTTTTGGGTCTTTAAAGCTCTGTTTTCCATTGTGTTTCTGCTCTTTTGGATTCTTAGTTACCTCCAAAGATTAGTCTGAACACTTGGGACTAAGACATTCTTTGCACAGCAAATCCAGCTTGCTTTGCTCATGGTAGTCCTCTGAGTGTCTATTTTTCCTACAGCCACTAATATTTTACTTTTTTTTTTTCCTGTAAGAATAGATGTATTGTTTTCTGTAAGATATTTGGCTCACCTGCCTCTCATCAGCAATACCTTGTAGTCCCTGGCACTGTGTTAGAGTTACAGAGTGCTCAGTAAACTTTCCAATTCTCTGAATTACTGTGCTGCATTCAACCTCCTCTGTTTAATTCAAGACTGCTGAATATATCACATTGTGTACAGAAAAAAATGAGGCAAATGCTAAAGGTGGCAACCTTCATATTATCTTTCATGTTACTGACTCATGTTACTAGCAGGTATAGGACAAGAACTATATGAAATTCCCTTTGGTAATATTCTTTCAATTGTCTTTTGCATTTTGCAGAGAGTATGAGCTCTGACAGAGCTTTTAATTGTTCTACTCTTCTGCCTGGAGGACTTTTAAAAATTATTTTCATTCCTGATATCACACAACCGAAAACTGTTCCTTTCCCTTGTTTAAGCATTCAAAGACAGGTGTTAAAAGACAAGGTCACAGAGGACAGCTATTAATGGAACTCAGTTATCTCTTGCCCAGACTGAAAGCTGAAGAGGTTTTATTTATAGCCACAGTGCTCTTGGTAGCAAACACTTTTTGTCACTCCAGCAAGCTTCACAGAAGGAGAGATAGAGGGAGTTTACCTCAGAGGAGTCTAACAGCTGTGGTGGGGGAATTGGCTCCTCTACTGTCCCATGGCCTCCTGGGGTCCAGAGGGGACTGTGAAATCCCCATGTGGGCAGGAGTAAAGACATGTAGCAAGCCCCTGACTAAGTGCTCATACAAAAAGCCTTTAATTACCTGTGTCCAGGGTATTTAAGCCACTCAGGCGGGGTCTGGGAGGTAGGATGTGATTGGGTAAGGGTTCAGGGGGAGTGGTGTGGTTTGGGGGCACCAGGGGCCAATGAGGGAGCAGGAGGACCAAAACCCAGTGGGAACCCAGGAATAGGGAGTGACAGGTGATACATCCAATAAGGTCGGGAGGGGGGACGGGGCTGGATACCCGGGGAAAAAACAACACTCTTTTCACATGCGTGCAGATGTTTCTAGGGGTTACAATCTAAACAGGGGAAAACCTGTACATAAAAGACACAAGTAATGTTGAATTATAAAGTCTCTGGTCCTTTGGAAGTTGTCACAGTGCTGGTCCTGCCTTCTGGGGCTTCTTCCTCCACGATGTGCAGTCTGGATAATCGTCCGTCTCCATTTCACATGTACTGTGGCAGAAGTCTTTTCCCAGCAGGAGTCTATCTAATCAGAGTGTCCAACTACCAAAAGGGGAATCTACAACAGACAGAGCCAGACTTTTTTCATGTATGCACAGAAAAACAATAAGAGGCAATCAACAAACAATCTGCAGCAGCAGAAGTAACTCTCAAATCAACTTTAAGAAAAAAAGGAGGGATTTTTTTTCCACATGACATAAGATAACCACTAGAATAGGCCTCTTGGAGAAGGGTAGAGACATACAAAGTCATTTGGCCATGGCCCTAAGAAACCTGGTCTAACCTCAGAGCAAGATTTTGGACCAGAAGATCTCTAGAGACCATTTTTAATTTAAATTATACTATAATTAATCTAATAATTATGCCTTTTCTAGATCAAATATCAATAGTCCTGGTAGATCTTCTGTGATAGTTACATAAGTATAGAGTGTTAGACAGAATGTCAAAAGTCATCTAGTCTCTTTTTCCACAACAGCCCAGGACATGTTATACATTTGTCATTTTAGATATATGTCAGATCTATCCCTAAAGGTCAAGGGAGGGAAACCCTTCTCCATATTCATGTTGTTCTCCATTCTTATGTTTACACACCCATTCCAGCTACAGTCCTCCGTTGGTTTTATTGTTAATATTTTTTCCCCTGAAATATAGTCTGTATCCTTTCTTTGTAATTTTTAGGTGTCTTGTCTGTCTAGAAACACAGAATCAGAATTTTGTGGAAGAAAACTGCCTTTGGGACACCTTCTCTGCAATTACATTTATAGGTCTACAGAGGAACATACAGAATTCTATTAAAAAAAAAAAAAAAAAAAAGACACTACTGAATATTGACCTAAATTTCCATTAATAAACTCCATTATACTTTTTACTGGTTTGTTTTTTGGGTTTTTTACGGGCATCCCTGCTTAAAAGTTATTTTCTTGGGATCCTTTTTGTCATCGCTGCGATTGTGTTGACACAAACACATAGTAGAGGATTCATCTCACTTAGGCAGTCAACTTTTATACTCTTAATTCTACATGCACAAGGCCATGGAACTTGATAAGATGATGCAGAGTCCTGAGAGCATTGGTTTATGTAGTTGCCCAGACACTCAACAGGATATTCATGTCATGCCAGTCAGGCCAAGTCCCAGGTGACTGGAAAAAGGGAAACATTGTACGCATTTAAAAAAAAGGGCAGAAAGGAGGAACTACCAGCTCTGGGAACTACCAACCTGTCAGTTTCACCTCTGGGCCTGGGAATATCAGGGAACAGCTCTGCTAAAGCACATGGAGGACAGGGAGGTGATTTGAGAGAGCCAGGATGTCTTCATTATGTTGAGAGTTGCCTGAATTCAGAAGTAAGTACTACAAGGCCAAAACCTAAACTATGTCACAAGATTCTTCTCATCTTGCAAAGCTACTTTTATCATTCAATTGGTATACTGTAACACGGTCTCTCCTACGGAAGAGACTGCTCTTTTTCCTGCTAAAGATGAAGTGCTACAGAAAGCAAAAATATATACTAAATCTATAATGCAGATTTGAGCAAAGTGAATGAAAAATGGTCTCCTTCTCAAATCCTGTTTTCTAACTGCTCAAAAATATGTTTATATGGTAAATTGTTTCAAGAATCCAAACACTGTTGCCCCAGCCTCCGGCTACAGTTCTCATCTCAAGGAATTCTCATTTTGAGCAACTGCATCTTACAGATCCAACAAGAATCTGGTAAATATGAATATAGATTTTTTGACAGTAGAGCTCTTGCAGAAGACAGATATGGTTGCGTCTTCTGATCAGTGAAGAACAAAGTGTTTGAGGTTTTGATGCACAAGTAGGAATTCAATATCAAGATTTTTTTTGTGTGGCCATCATCCAACACATTCAAGTTCTCTTACACTTTGAAATGTTTACAAACCAGGACACTTTGTTCTGTTGAAACATGCTATAGTGCAGTGTGCTGTGACAAATCCTGACAGTGAGATAGAGGTTGAGAACTGTTACTAGTGCCACAGCCCTATTTCTATCCATGAAACTAAAGGATTCATGAAACATCAAAATTCCCCAGCACAAGAGTAAATCATGGAAGAGTCATATTCTGAGAAAATACCTAAAATTCATCCACTCAACCAACAGCTGGAAGCTGAGCAGTGCCTGACAGCTGAGAGTATTCAGAGTTTGAGACTGGTGTTAGCTCCACCAATAGGCTCCATCTGAATAGAGAAACACCATCCCCAGCCTCAGCCCCTTCTGCCCAGCTGAAATTGCTTACCTCATCTCTTAACTATTTGGGATGAATTTACAAGGGAACTCCTGTATCTGTCTTTTCAAGGTTAGAGTGCCAGCCCACAAAGCTTTGGAAAATGCAGTAGAAAGACTTTTTACTTAGTTGCTCTTAAAAAATTATCGTGTCTGAAGGAAACAACTTATATGTTTTCAGCTATATGGGCAGTCTAGGGCTTTTCATTTATTTCCTCTTTTTTTCCAGCCCATCTTTTTTATTTGTATATTCATATGTGCACACACATATATATATACCAGAATTCTCTTATTCCATAATGCACTTCTGTCAATGGGATTAGTCAAATAGTTACAGGAACAAATTAATTCTTGCTAAACTGAATTATTTGGGATTAATTTACTGATATCATTGTATTTACATTTTACAGATTCTGAAAAAATATGGGCAAGGAGGAAACATTTTCTAAAACATTTTCACTGCTTATTCCATATTTGAGTAACTCTGACTTAAAAGAAACCAAACACTGTAAGTACATAGGTTTTTTATTGGAGTCTCATTTTTCATCCTCACTATTTCAATCACTTTCTTTTTCCAAGACATAATAAAAGACTAATGTAAGGAGAAGCCAAGGCAAAGTAGTAAAATATACAACTTCTCATATCTTATCTCCATATAGGTTCTGCACTCCCCAGAGCTCTCACCCTTTCCAGGTTGTGAAACTCATCATATAAGAGATATGTGAGTTTATTTTTCTCTTGCTCACAGATTAGCTGTGCATGAGCTTCTAGAAAGTGACCCATACTTTGACCATATATTCAAAATTTCCAACTGAAAGTTGGCTACATCACAAATTCCTCTTCTTTTCCAGAAGAAACAGATAAAGAACATATGCTGGATGCATTTTGCAAAAGTTTTGTTTTCCCAAACATTCCACTGACTAGGTCTTCAGGACATAGAAAATTGCATTCAATATTTCTGCAATTATGTGGGAAGAAGTCCTAAGCCTCCTTCTAATTTTAGAGCAGTACTGATTCTATTCTGGACTTTTTGGAGATAAAAGACACCAGACTCAAGCTCCTGGAGAATAGTACATTAAAAAGCTTATTAAGTTGACAGGATAAGGTGCTGCCAGAACATGCAATTTTCTTTTTAAAATACTTTTAAACCCCTCTTCTCTTTTATTCTCTTCTCTCAATTTTGTTATCACTGCTTGGCATAATAAACAGATTAAAAAAATTACTTACAAGGCCACGCCTATCCTCTATAATTCCCAGAAAGACTTCTCTGAGAGTAGTCAACAGGGAACAGCCTAAGGAGGAATACAAGAATCAGAATTAATACAAAACAAGACTTCTCCAAAATCCCTCCCAGTCTCCACTATTTTAACTGCAGGACCTCCTGAGCCAAATGTCACATCTCTGTTTAACTGAGCACACTGGATTTTTCCCAATTCATTGTTCAATTGCTTTGAACACCTTCAGGCAGTCTTTGCAACCTTTTGGTATTCCTGAGCCCTGCTGAAAGAACTTCACACATTTACTGAAAAACTGTATCCCCTTTATTTTGAATTACTGTCTGCTATTTCATTTGATGCTCCCTTGTTTTCATACTGTGAGAAGAAATAGTTATTTCTTATGCACCTTTTTCATATCACTCACAAGTTGATATTATGTTGTAATCTCCTTCACTTTCACTCACTCCTTGGGCAGGGATTTTTCTAAGCTCAGGAGTCATAGTTCTGATGTGGAAACCATTTCATATCCTTGCTCATACAAAAAAAAACTACGAACTACCACTCAAAATCCATGGCAGACACTTCCTCTTATTTTGGCCTGTTTCACTAGAACCAATATCACCTGTCATACTCTTCACAAATAGTATAAATTAACTAGAAACAGATTTTGAAACACCTTTCCATTTTGTAAATGCAAACAGAGTACCTAGTTAACTGTGAGAGAGAAGTGGTACATAGCCCATCACGTTGTTACCTGGTGAATTCTTTTCTTGGACAGAGACATCATCATCCCTTGCAACTACAGAGTTCACTGAAAGCATAGATTTCTTCCTAGTCTTTCTTTTTATAAAACTAATAAAGTGATGGAGTCAATTTATTTACAAGAACATTTTGCATCTATCTGTCCCATAGGTGAATGAAAACCATTTGTGAGAACTACTGGTTAAGAAGTAGTTTATCATGATACTAAAGATTTTTTTTTCATGTCACTGTTGAATCAGAATTACTTTAAATAGGATCATAAGGGACACCTAAGATAAAAATTCTGAGAGCTTACCATGTTAACACACATAGGAAAAAATGTGAGTATTTAAACATGAGGCTTTAAAATTAATTCTACAAGCAGGCAGTCCAGGGTAAAATAAATCATTATTATTTTAATTTTTAGTAAGCTATTCTAGGCAGCTTAAATCAAAACCCTGATATTTACATTTGATTTTTGTTTTAAAGGGCATGAATACCACTGCCTAGACTTACTATAATTTAATTCATAGTTGCTATAACAACATATGTAATTTATTAATCTTTGTGTGTGAAATATTTCAAAAGGACAGATTACCTTTGTGTTAAAAATGCAGTTAGTTTTAAATATTTCCCTGTGATGAAGTAGACTGCTTACAAAACAGTAAATGTAGTCAGAAAACATTAGGTTTCCTGAAATGTCTTGTACATGCCTCAGAACTGAAAGCTAATTTGAAGTTCAAAAATAAATTAATAGTAGCAACATATGAAACTCTACATAATATTTGAAATGGTTAAGGAGCTATACTTTGGGGAGTGGAGTTTCCCTGGGAATGCCTCTCTTCCACTCTCTTAAGTAAGATAAATCTGTATAAAAGAATAAAGTAACGTAAAACTGTATAAAACAATAGGACGCAGGACCCAAGGAAAACACACAGCTATGCAACATTAATAGAAGGGACTACACTTCTGGGCACTAAAAAGGAAAAAAGTCTCTGTGCATGAGGTTACACTATTGAAATACTTCAGTTGTTTATGGAAGAATGGGTTTCTTAAATAATCGTGGTAGACTACTGACAGTTATTATACTTTTGCAATATCCCCTGTTAAAATCTGCCTTCATATTTTGCCTCTGGACATTGCCTTTTCTTTAGAAGACATTCAAATTTCTACAGAGAACACAGTGTTTGAGTGCTTTAAAGACAGACCAAGTTAACAGGAGATCTTCAAGATCTTCATAATTTTAAACATTTGCACTGAAAAGCAAGAAGCTGAGGAAATTTTTAAAAAATGTATATTCTATATCATAAATAATTCCCTTTCTAAAAGCCACTGAGAAATAAAGACAGTTCCATATTAAGGCATTACCAAAAATTACACACACAAAAATAAATAAATAAATAAGAAAAAAATCAGGCCGCCTTTACACATAGTTTGAGGCACATTGCAAGTTAATGTTTGTTAGCAATATTAGTAGGAAAAAAAAAGGAAAATTTTTGGCTGCAAGTTACAAAGAAACTTGATAGAGTACTCTAGTCATATTTGACGATAGTTATAAAGTTGGTTCCTACTCAGTAACCTAGGAAATTAAAAACACTAAATCTAGGATTTTCTCTACTGGGACCTAATCTGGTCCAATTTGCAAGTTGAGGATTTATAAAGGTTTTTCTGAATGAAATAGGGAAATGTCAGCTATAATACCTTGCTAGAGTTGTACTGAATATATTAACCTTGCACAGAGAATATAATGTTACAGTTATCTCATTTACAATGTTTTAGTATATGATTTATGAGCATGGTCTCAAATCTCAAGCTAGGGTTTGTATTTTTAGAAAAATTTACATGTCTATGAATTATTTTTTTCTCATTCAGGAAACATATTAAAAAAGTTATTTACAGTATTAGAACTTCATTGAAAATATAACCTATGAGGAGACAAGAGATGGGGAAAATGGACAATACCTTTAGACATCGATGAATATCTGCAACTAGGTTAATGATTCTCACCTCTAATTAAGCAATATGAAGCATGAAGTACTATCAGTTAAGTCTGAAATCATGATACCGAGACAGAGTCAGGCAGAGGCAAGAATAAAAGGATAAGATTTTTGTGCAAAATGTAACATGACACACTGAAAACCTGCTGGAAGCACTACCACACCCTGTTGTCTTTGGAGAAGAAATTCTGAAATGATTCACAAATTGATTAAATGTCTATAAACTGAAAAAAGAAGGCAGAAAAGTCATTATATTTTGTATGCTTCCTTCCTGCATGACCTAAAAATATTGTGCAGTTCCCTGTATTTTCTAAGTTTCAAAAGCTGGAAACACCAGAGATAATTTTTAATTTTAAATGCTTCCTTGCCATTTTTCTGTCCTTTTGATTTACCAATTTTGTGCTTATAGTTCATTCTAAGTCAACCCCAAACCACCTGCAGAACCACAGTGAATCAGAAATGCTTCCGAACATGTGATACTGCCATTACCAGGCATAGAGGAGAGTACAAAAATATGCAGAGGAAGCCACCCCAGCCTATCAGGAAGGAATATGTCAGGTTCTGGCCCTATAGATAGCACAAAGGCTATCTTTAAAATGCTGAGCTTTAAAAGTACTGCTATGTGTCAATTCACCAGTTATAAAACACATCTCACTTCTGTTTCTCTGGCACAGAGATTTATGAAAAATCACCTAACACTATATAGTCCATTTTAACCTTGTAATCAGCATAGGTTACATTGGAGACAAATGCATAAATTGAATAATCTAGTGACCTTCTATGATGGACTGACTGTGCCAGTGTTCCAGGGAAGAACCAGAGATGTCACGCTTCTGTATGGCCTTTGATAATGCCTACCCACAATTTTCCTGCTGATGAATTAACTCCGTCTCAGCCAGACTCAATACTGGTGGATAAAAAAAATTGATTGTGAGTCATGTATGCACACTTGCAGCCCAGAAAGCTGGCCCAAATCTGGTCTGCATAGAAAGCAGCATGGCCAGCATTTTGAAGGAGAGGGTTCTGACCCTCTACTCTATTCTGATGAGACCCCACCTGGAGTGTTGCATCCATCTCTGAGACTCCCAGAACACAGATGTGGACCTGTTGAAGTGAGTCCAGAGGAGGCCCACAAAAATAGTGAAAAAGCTAGAACACCTCTTCTGTAACAAAAATCCAAGAGAACCTGAAAAGAGAAGGCTCCAGAGAGACCTTGCTGCAGTCTTTCAATACATCAACAGGGTTTATAAGGAAGATGAAGAGTGACTTTTTACTGAGGTCTATAGTGACAAGAAAAAGGGCAAGTTTTAAACTGAAAGAGGGTGGATTTTATTTGGAAATAAGGAAGAGAGTCTTTACAAAGAGGGTGATGAGGGACTG
Source organism: Xenops minutus (assembly GCA_035221455.1). Classification (NCBI taxonomy): domain Eukaryota; kingdom Metazoa; phylum Chordata; class Aves; order Passeriformes; family Furnariidae; genus Xenops; species Xenops minutus. Next base: position 17,691,666 of record JAWWEE010000085.1, on the reverse strand, counting down.
GAACAGATTTCACAGCTAAGCTGTGGATACACCATTGTTGCAAACATTCAAGGCCAGGTTGGATGGGGCCTTAAGAAACCTGATCTAGTGAAAGATGTCCCTATCAATACTAGGAAAGTAGGACTACATAACTTTTAAGGGTCCCTTCCAACCCAAACCATCCTGTGATTCTATGAACCACTTCAGATTTATTTGGGTTTGTAGCTCTAACTGTCTGGTGTGAACTACCAGTGTGCAGCCACCATTTGCATAGAGTATGAAACATATACTCTGGGCAGCTTTTGTTTTAAATCACAGTTGAAGTAATTGAAGTAATGTTTCACAATTCTACTAGTAAAAACATTAGAAAATCTGAGCTGAGAATATTGAAGAAAGATACATCTCATCATAAGTATCAGGTATTACATGTCAGAAAAAAAACTTTCTGAAGCCTTTTTTTCCCCAGCATTGATACAATGTTTCATGCCATAATTAAGGAAATGTAAGCATTCCTGTGTCTTAAGGAATACATCCTATTTCTTCATGAAGAAATAATAATTTCTTTTTCAATTCTATTTCTTGAATTTATTTAGGATTAGTGTTGCTTGCACTGTGTGAGTCATTTGGAATTGTAAGGTACAGTAATTTGATTTACTGCAAATGGGACTAACTTCGATTCATGTATGTCATTTCCACTTTCAAGACTAAAGTAGTTAAAATTTGGATTGCATTAGTTTAACTTTTGTAGTTAGCTGTTTTTTGCTGCGGAGTTTCAGTACCAAAAAGGACAAAGGAGTTTTTCTTCTCTTTTAAGGATAACAAATGCAAGATTATCTCAGAGCTTGTTCATCTGCTAGTGTACTTCTATTTCCCTTACTAAACACTTGCATTTAGAAACACATGTTAATAAAATGCATTAAAAATAGCTGATAATTCCTCATTTCACCATCAAAAAGACAACTCAGAGGGTACTGAGGCACTGGAACCAGTTGCCCAGAGAAGTTGTGAAAGCCCCATTCCTGGAGGTGTTCAAGGCCAGGTTGGATGGGACTTCAATTAACCTTGTCTGCTGGGAGGCTTCCTTGCCCACAGCATGGTAATTGGAATCACATGGTTTTTAAGGTCCTTTCCAACTCTAACCAATCTATGATTCTATGACTGTGATCTTGTTACTCTCTTCTCAGCAAGAGAGTTCTTCCTTTACACTCAGGGAAACTTTGTCCTTCGCAGGCAAATTTTTCCTTATCTAAGTGGTGGCCAGCAAAAATATCATTAACTATATCATAAAATGATATGCTGGTTTTGGTTGGCATAGTTGATTTTCATTATGGTGGCTTGTATTGGGCTATGGTTTGTATTTGTGCTTGAAACAGTGTTATTAACACAGGGATGTTTTCATTACTGCTGAGCAGTGCTTAAACAGATCCAAAGCCTTTTCTTCTCCTCACTCCACACCTTCAGTGAGGAGGCTGGAAGTACACCAGGAGTCAGGAGGGGGCACGGCTGGGACAGCTGAACCCAACTGAGGAACAGGGATATTCCAGACCATACAGGTAGGTCATGCTCAGCTGGGGGCAGAAGAAAGGTGTGGATGCTCAGAGTTATGGCTTTTGTCTTCCCAAGTCAGTATTATGGAGTCAGCCTTTCCTGAAGACAGCTGAACACGTGCCTGCTTATGGGAAAAGCTGAAATTATTTCTTTTTTTACTTCAGTTGTGTGCATGGATTTTGCTTTACCTATTAAATGATTTTTATCTTAAGCCACAAGTTTTCTCACTTTTATTCTTCTGATTCTCTCCTCCATCCCACCATGGTGGATGTGAGCGAGCAGCTGAGGCTTAATTACTGACTGGAGTGAAACCATGACAAATGAGAAGTCAGTGGGGATATGAAAAGGTAGTGCTTATGATAGATATCAGAACAATAAATGAAGTGGTCTTCTGTCACTGAGTGACAGCCCTTGGGGTCTGTAGCATATGCAGTGATTCCAAACTATTCAAGAATAAAGCAGTTTAGGACATACAACCTCTGTTAGAAAGCATGCTTGAGAGTTATGGCATGTGAGAAATTACAGATTATTTTCTGAGACATCTTTTGCCCTAATGGTTCCTGCACAGTGCCTAGAGGTTGATGACAGATCTTTAACAGAATCTCTCTATGCACAGGTCCATAATGTTTCATCTGGTCATGTTCAAGCCTTGTAAGCAGCTATTAGACAAACTTAAACATGAGTCCCATTCAGATGTACCCTTAGGTATGAAAAAATTCTTGGCTGTCATAGGTTTCTTTTTACTGATAGACTACATCCAACTCAAAATACAAAAATGTTCTCACATTCATTTCCGAAACTGCATTTTTTCTTAGCTGTATGAGATTCATGATACCTACGATAATCCTCAAAATTCAGCTCTTCCTGATGTCATAGATCTCTGTAGTCATGACTGCTTGCTGTATCTTTGTTATTGGCCAGAAAAAAGGGTTTAGTTGCAGAAGATTTCCTTTTTCATGTTTTCTCTTTCACTGAGATTCGAGGGAATAGAGTTATGAAACAACCGCATCAACTTTTATTCACTCAGGAGTTATAGCCACCATCACCTTCTGTCAGTCTGTAATTTCATCTGTAATTTTGCTGAGTGACAAGCAATTAAAATACTCATCTTTTTACCTTTAAAATTCACAAAAGCCACACTTTATAAGTATTATCACCTACAATATGGAGTTACGACGACTTTAATAAAATGCTGGGGGAAAATGAAAGAGTAATATCTGAGGGCTAAAAGATTAATTACTCAGTTTCACTCAATAGGGATATTTTAAATTCCCCATTTGTGAACTATGAAATAAAATGTGGCAAACAATGAAGTCAGGTCACAGTTTTGATACACCCTACTAACTCTACATTTTCTGTTTTGAAGCAGTTTATCCCAAAACAGTGGTTTTGATACAGCAAAACCCCTTATCAATAAATAATTTTTCAACATCTTAAGAGAAAAGATTTCACAAACAACTATTTGTCTATTACATTTTACCAGGTAATAGACAATTTACAGAAAGAACTATACTTCAGTGGAAAATATTTATACTGGCCTATAAAATAGCCTGTCTTGAATATTCTACCTTAACTGTATAAAACCAGAAAATCCAATTATTTAAGAAAAAAAAATGAAAATCTGCAGTTCTATTCACTGGGTTAGAATAGTGAAAATATTACAGCATCACAGCAACAACCACTAAGCAATTAACAGTTATGTCACAAATGCTCAGACAAGATTACCACTCTGTTCTAGAACAGGAGTGTGAGCAAACTGGACAGTCACACATTTGTTATCAATGCCTGAAATTAATACTAATAAAAAGCCCTCACCATTTCATTTCAGAGAAGAAATTCTGACTAAATTTTCTGGGGACCAATGCCCACAAATAACTAAATGACAAATTTTGCTTTTACCTTCTAGAAAGATACATGCCAGCTAGAAAACTTAATAATGGGATTTCAGCACCTTTCTCATTCACAGATGCATACTGTGAATTGGAATGTAATTCAATCAGATATTTTGGGTTGAGGCACAAATAAAATTCTAATTAGGGTTTGAATGCAATAACAAGAAGAATTTAATTTATATTGCTTTGGCAGCAATTTTTTCTTCCTCATGCAAAGAAACAAGACAATGCCTCTACCAATCTTTCCACATTCCACACTATGACTCCTGCAGGAATGGTTATCACGATCAAACTACACTTTCTTATATTTATTCCCTCTATAACTGCTATTTTTTATGATTATAAAATCTTGTGGTTTATTTTGAAACTCTCTCTCCTTATTTTACCCATCAACTCTCAAAAGCAGAGTGGGCCTTCACATTCTACAGCTGTGTGGACCTGACTTTCAGCCAGGTAAGCACAAGACTAGAAGTGTGGTTCAAGTCAATGGTGGGAATGAAGTTTTTTGAGAGGGTAATGACCATATCTTGGTCCATGTTCCAAACATTTGCTCGACAAGAACGAGAGAATGAGTCCTAAGGCTAGATGGTCTGAACAACACCAGTCATAGATTTCTCTTGTTCAGGTTCCCCCTACACTCAGAAGTTAGGGTTTATATAGCTAATAAAAAATAAAAACAGGGACTTATTCACACTTGATGCTACAAATATACTAGGACTATTTGCAACCATAGCAAGGAAAAGTGACCTCTTCTTCATTTGGCTTTCTTCACCTGGATAATAATTTGAATAATTATTCAAAGATCAAGCTTTTCCTGTCATAATGCTGTCATGACATATTAAAGTATAAATGAAGCATTAAAACAAATCAATATTATAAAATTAAAAGAAAAAATCATAGGTTTACTACAATAAAGTTGAATATCATGGAAACAGTTGGTTTTGCCTGTGCAAGACTCTTGGGCAAAAATATACTCATGGATAAACATTTTAGCTTTTAAAACTGCAAAAGTCTTCCTCAGGACTAAAAGTGACTTGTAGCAATAACATAGTTTACTAGACCTGAAATTTAGAACAGTGGTATTAGAGACAGCTCTGTCTTTTTTTTTTTTTTTTTTTTTTTAACTCTGAAATGAAATATCAGAATCCTCACTACAGTGAATAGGTCCATTTAAGGTAATATTTTTCTGAATCCATATTTCTGTATTTATTGTAATCATACATTTGGAAGATACATTAGTTAAACACAATTTTGAGAGATTAAAAAAGTAAACTAAGGAGTATCACAAATGGTTTTCGTATCTTTCCATCCACCATGTTAAAAAATGAATTTAATCATAGATAGAAGAGGTGAAATGAGCTTGTATTTTATCTGGGTTTGGACTGTCCCTACTAAGTTTCCTCGAATACTTTCTCTGTCTAGCTTATTTTTTCAGTATTAGCAGCTATGGTGCTTCCACACTGACCTCAGAAGATTACAACAGATTCTAGTGAGCTCTGTAACCCTTTGTCTGAAGGAAAGTACATTTTTCCAGTGCAGATTTTCACATTTAAGAATTCCTTCCCTCCTTCTCATAAGCACTCCTTAATCCATGTTTTCCCAAGCTACATGTTTTTCTTTCTGTCATTCACACTGTCATTAAAATGATTTAAACCCTTTCACATCTTGCTTGCCTGCCTTCAATTTACATCCAGTTAATAAATATCTCTTATAAATTGTTTCTTTATATGATCTGCATAAAGCATACCATGGAAGCAAGTTAAAGGAAAAAAAAACAAAACAAAACAAAACAAAAAGAGAGAGGAACAAAACTACCAATAGCTGTAAAGCTCATTTCTAGTATTACTTACTGAGGATATAGAATCCTGTTAAAGAAAAGCAGATTAGAAAGCTAGCAGCCAGATTCACAACTGTTCAGACATACAAAATAAATTCTTGATATATCTTTCACTTGAACTCAGACTTAGAAACTCACTAAGGTGAAAGCAAGGACAATTAATATTGCCTCTGCTTTTACCCATTTCCACCAGCCACCAGGACAGGGAAGCAGAAGCTCTTCCTAAATTGTAGTTCCAGGCTTCAAGCCTACCTTTATTACATGTCCTGATCAAGAACATTCTCACCAATATGCAGCCTCCTGTAGTCATCTGACAGTGCTTGATGAGTCCTGAGCAGCTGCTTGCTTTTCACAGAATCACAGAATGGTTTGGGTTTCCAGGGACCTCAAAGATCATATAGTTCCAGCTCCCCTGCACGGACAGGGGCACCTTCTGCCAGACCAGGTTGCTCACAGTTCCATCCAGCCTGGTCTTGAACACTTCTATTTATGGGGCATCCACAGCTTCCCTGGGCAACCTGTTCCAGTGCCTTACAACCCTCACAGTAAAGAATTTATTCCTAATTTCTAATCTAAACTAATATCTTTCATTTTGAAACCATTACCCCTTGTCCTGTTACTACATAACCTCATAAAAAGTCCCTCTCCATCCTTCTTGTATGTTCTTTTCGATTACTGGAAGGTCACAATTAGGTCACCCCTAAGCCTGCTAAACAAACCTATTCTATAAGCCTTTCTTGAAAAAAGAGGTGCTACATCCCTCTAATCATCTGGGTGGACCTTTTCTGGACTTGCTCCAACAGGTTAGTGTCTTTCGTGTGCTGGGGACCCCAGAGCTGGACACAGCACTCCAGCTGGGGTCTCACCAGAGTGGAGTAGAGGGGCAGAATCCTCTCCCTCACCTTGCCTGCCACACTTCTTTTGGTACAGCCCAGGATATGATTGGTTTTCTGGGCTGCAAGTGCACATTGCCAGCCCATGTCCAGCATCTCACCCATGAGCAGCCCAGAGTCCTTCTCAGCAGGGCTGCTCTTGATCTGTTCATCCCCCAGCCTGTATTGATAGCAGGCACTGCCCCAACCCCTCAGTGACACCCAGGTTCACCCCAAAGCACAGCTCTCACTGCCAGATTTTTGTAGAAATAAAACTAACATGTCCTTCCACACTCAAGTTAACTGTTATTGTTGTAACTATCAAAATCTCACACAAGAGACAAGAGACCAAAATGTAAATGTAAATCAGCATAAGGAATTTAAACGCATAGCACTCGTGTGCCGAGCTGACAGTCCTAATAACCAGAATATGCTGGTTTATGCAGAAAAGGATGCAAGATTAATAAAATCAGAGGAAGAAGCAATATAGAAGAGGCTTCACTCCGTAGTGCAGGGCTGAAGGCAGTTTTCTAGAATTTAAAGAACTAAACCCCTTGAAAATAGTGAAATTTCAGAATAACTTCAATGAGGTTGGTGTTGTTGACAATATCAGTTACAGCTGTTAATGTCAGATACCTCAAATCAGTTGTTAGACCTTAGACTATAGCAAATTTCCTTAAAAAATGAGGAAAAAGTGGCAAATATGTGTTTATATATTTACAAGTGAACAATGCAACTCTGTCCTCCAGAGCATGTACCACTTAAAATGAATTAGTAAATAAAACAGGTACTCACAGAATACAAGCTATCTTTTGTCCTTTGCTGTGAGTGTACTAATATTCAGTATTTCCCATTTTTTGAGTACACACTTTGAAGAACACACTTTTCAAATCCCTCAATTCCATGGCGCTTTTTTTTTCATAAGAACCTGATGCATTTTGCAAAATTACTTTTACAGAATACTGAAGAATAGGATCTAAAACCAACCAAACATTTCTTTAAAAAAATAAATTTAAATAAGGATGCATTTCTAAAAGCTCCTCTTTTTTCTTTTTACAATAGAAATTCTAAATCAGAATACTAATAAATATGTGAGACAAATGCTAGTACAAAAAATTCTGTTCTTGAAGCAAGAATTTGTCTTATTTACAAGTTGTAAGATAAGTATCCACTACCTTTTTATCCACCAAAGTATCAGAAATATTTGTAAATGAAGATCTCTCCTGGGAATTCACATCCAGTCTCTCTTTTAGCCTTTTTTTTTTTTTTTGTACAAAATACAGTATCTATCTGTCTATCTATCTATCTATCTATGTCTCTTTCTGTCTCATATGTGTGATTGTGTACATATATACACATTACATAGTGTGCATATATATCTATGTTGGTCTTCCCACTGAAGTGTTGTGAGTCAGAAAAAGACAATTGAAGTCAGCAGTAAAATTCTGGAAAGCAGCAACCATGAATATTTGTTAGCAGACAGACAATATTATACAAAATTACAGCTCTCTCTGCCAAACAGCTAGAGAGTTTTTTTTCTTATTCTCCATTTTAAAATGGTTTTCTTCAAACCATTCAATATCTGAGGAGGCAACTGCCATGCTTTCCTGCCCATACAAAATCTTGATAATGGGATCTCATGTACTAAAGGAATAGAACTAAATTAATTTCCTGGTTTCATCTAAAGTCCTTGGTGATGACATAACACTGACATTTTTTTATAACCTGGCTCTTTTTTGAGGGATTATATTAAGTCTCCTTTAAAAAAAAAAAAAAAAAAAACAAAAAAAAAAAATAAAAAAAGCAAAAAAAAGCAAACAAAAAAAACCCACAACCAAAAAAAACCCCAAAAAACACAAAAAAACCAAGCAAAACAACCCCCCAAACAAATGAACAAACAAACAACAACAAAACAGAAAAAAAAAAGAACACTAAATTTAAAATCCTTTGGCTCTGAACACTGAAGTATAGGGTGATACTGTAAAATCACAGATATTGGTTTAGACATCTTAAGTGGCAGAGATGTCACTACAATGGAACTGAATGGTGGTGCATGTCATTAAAACAAGATGTTGTATGACATGTCTTTCAATTATTTGGTTGCGCTGGAAATACTGCAGGAATTTCTTTTAAATAATGTAAAGCTAATGGCATGCCAATCAAATTCAATAGAATGTCACAGAAATGCAGATGGCAGGAAAAGAAATTTGCATCATTCAGTTTATTGTGTTCCCTTCCCCCATAGAGAAGTTGCATCTTTTATCAGGAATATGAAAATAAGGCAAGCTGGCACTTGCATCCAACTTACATGCCCACATTGGTCTAAATGGGAAAAAGGTGTTTGCTAAAAAAATCTTCCTGCAATGGTTCAAAGAGAAGCAAACACTATCCTTAAGACTACCTGTCTCAGAGTGCATACAATAGCAGTCTGATTGGAGAGACATAGTATGACAGAACAACATGTGGGGCACAGGTCTGTAGTATGAAACACAGCATAAGAGGCCAAAACAGATTTCCATGGCTTATAACTGAAAACATGGGAAATGAGGCAAATATTGAATGGAAAAGTTTTATATTTGGTTACAATTGTAACTATAATGGAACTGACATGGGACATTTCATATGACTTACTGCCCAGCAGGAGTGAATCATTCTTGGCTATGCTTCAAATCATTGTTATCTTTCCAATGATAATGAATCCTTCTTTAACACCTCAATCATTATTACTTCAATAGTGACATACTTTTAACTAGAAGATTCTGTTTGCCGAGATGTAATTTTTCAGGTAAATGCAACCAATCAGAGCATTTTATAAGGAAACTGGAAAAGTACAAGGAAAATAAATGCATGTGTTAGTCTCATTCCTAAAATGGAAAGAGTGAATGGTGATTCATGTGTAATTAGTACTTCATTAACGGTAACAAAGCAGAAAAAAAAGTGTGGAGGTGGGAGCACTGAGGGATCAATGGAATACTTGTTTCCTCGGGAGTGTTACTTTCAGGCAAACTTTTTAGACACTTAGGTTCAGAAAGATTTGAAGAATACAAGAAAGCAAAGTTACAACTTCAGTAGGTTTTCTTTTTTTTTGAGTGCCAGGGTGAGCAGTTTTCCCAACAGCAGGGTTCCTAATTATGATTAGTTATTTGCAATTTTGGAGGATAAATTGTGTTAAGTGTCTGCATTTTCATCAGGATGAGAGGATGGACTGTTGAGTTTTCTTCACAGGAAACACTGTCCTTTTTCAAAGGCTTATCATTGATGAAGTTAGAAAGAGTCTGAACATTAGAAATGTTACAGGGTGGGCCTTCTTTTGACAACTTATATCAGAAAGAATGTTATTGAGAACACTGCATACACACACTTTCTCTATGTTCCCTATTAGAGTCATAATATAAATATGCAAACTGCTTAGATTAAAACTTGCCTTATTTTAATTGAAATTATTCACGTTTTGACAGTAAAGATTGGTAATGACAAAAACAATACAGAATAGATGTGAAAGAGGAAAGTTGCAAATAGTTTTCATTATGTTTCCCTCTGAGGTTGAAAGAGAAAGGTAAACTGCTGAAAAAGCCTTGACTTATAAATCTCCATATACTTGATATTTCCTCAAGAGCCTTAGCAATTTCGTGTGTCCCTAAACTATTCTTCAGCCTCTTCTCAGAACAAGGACAAAATAGCAAAAGCAAAATACTTATTGCTTACTCTGTTAACCTAATCCACAGTGTTGCAGCTATCATGTATCTAACTCCATGTTTTCTATAGCTATTTATTGAAAACTCTGGAGTTTTGTTTACCAGTGTTATAGTTTCAAAATCAGTTGGAATTCCTTCCAAAGCTTGGAGGCAACGCCTTAGAACCGATAAAAGGTTTAACA
>JAWWEE010000085.1:17651322-17663720 GCA_035221455.1 Xenops minutus | reverse complement strand
TTAGCATTATTCTAAGTTCTGTTTTGCCTGTGGTATTAATCAAAGCTCCCCTTTTGGTTATCTCTAGCCGTAAATTCTGGGCTGGTCTTTTTTCCCTTCCCTCTGGAAGGAGAAAAAGGCGGGGGGGGGGGGGGAAGGAAACGCCTTGAATGAGCTTTGCTGGACATCAGGCGTTTGTTCAGGGTCAAACCTCCACACTCTTATAAAAAAAAACCCTAATCAGAGAAACCCATGACAACTGGACACAGAACAAAAGATTTCTCCGATCCTGGTGAAACATGGTATCTTTGCTTTCAGGAGGCAGGAGTCACTGTGCCTACACAGGAGATTACCTTGCAGTTCAGGTGTGCTGCCTAACAATGCTCTTGCTGCAGCTGGAATAGTCACAGTGAAGACTGATTCAATGAACCATCTTCTACCACAATATCTGTGCTTTCCTAGGTACCTATTTAAATATGTGGGCCAGACAAAGGCAGTAAAATGTAGATGAGGCAATAGAATGATCTGTAGTAATACTGTGGATCTATTGCAGTCTCTGTTACAGTCCAGTCACAAGTCTTCATATATTTCCTGTCAAGTCAAGCCTGTGATTTGCAAATGGTGTTCATTTATTCATATAGATGTCTAGATAACCAAAAGTGTCAAATTATTATGCAGCTTTTTAGCAAATAGTGATCTGGAAAAAAATAGGGATTCTGTGCTTTCTTCACTGAGTAGTTTTACCAAGGTTGAGACACATGAAGCTAGATCCTGGTCCCGTTTAAAGACGGAATATAAGCTTAGCAACTTAACAGATTCAGCCTCAAAAAAAAAAAAAAAAATCAGAATCTGGCTCATGAAGTCAAATCACTGAGCCATTGCTTAATTACATTTGTTTAAAGTAATAGGAAAACAGTGGCACCTGCCTCCACAGAAAATGGGAAGGCTAAAAGGATAGATTATTAATATAACACTCTGCTAAAGTGCTATCTCCGTTAGGCCAGCTAAATTGAATCAATTTGTTAGAGACTCTGTCCTACCCATTAATATTTCCTTTCCATCAAATGGGAGAAACAACTCCCAGATGCATTTTATTCCCCAGGGTATGAGAGGTATAATCCTAACATATCACACTCACTTAATGGTTCAGCCTGCCTTTTAAAAACAGACCAAAATAGTGGTACAGACTTCTTTAGTGCTTTGAGATCACACTTATTTTGGGAGTAAATGTTAATGAGGCATAGATATTTTCTTGAGCATTTATTCATTGGCACTTATGTAACTCAGAAACAGATTTGCTTCGTAAAGAAAGAAATTTTCTAAAAGTGTTTATTGTCTTGGTACTTTCTATACTGTCTCATTGATCACAATGATGACTTTGTTACAGTTCAGAAAATCTAAATAAAATTTCAAGTTTATGAATTCTGGCAGTTGCTGTCAACAGCACAGTTCAGATTCAGAAAATATTTTGCACTTGACTAAGGTTCACCCAGTAACTAAATCCACCAGTCACTTTAAAAACCTTCCAAAACAACACAAACAAGATGGTTTGTGCATTTTTTGGAAAACAAGGAACATCGCCTGAACATAGAATAATAGAATGGTTTGAGTTGGAAGGGATCTTAAAGATCATCTAGTTCAAATACCCCCATGATGGGCATGGATGCCACCCAATAAATCAGGTTGTTCAGGGCCCCATCCAACCTGGCCTCAAACACTTCCAGGCAAGAGGCATCCACAACTTCTCTGGGCAACCTGTTCCAGTGCCTTAATATCCTTGGGTAATTTCTTTCTCACATCTTACCTATATCACTCCTCTTTCAGTTTAAAACAATTCTCACTTATCCTATCAGTATATACCTGTGTAAAAATCTCCCTATTTTTTATAAGCCTCCATTATCTATGGGAGGGCTGCTGTAAGGTCTCCCTGGAGCCTTCTCCAAGCTGAAAAACCTCATGTCTCTCAGCCTGTCATAGGAGAGGTTTTCCAGCCTCTGATCATCTTTTGTGGGTCTCCTCTAGACCCATTCTAACAGATTCACACCCTTCTTGTGCTGGGCACCACACAACTGAATGCAGCACCCCAGGTGGGGTCTCACCAGAGCAGAGCAGAGGGGCAGAATTCCCTCCCTTGACTTCCTGGACATGCTGCTTTTAGTGCAGCCCAGGATGTGGCTGGCATTCTGGGCTGTCAGTGCACACTGTTGGCTCATGACCACTTGTCACCCACCAGAACCCCTAGATGTTTTTCAGCAGGGCTGTTCTCAGTGGCTTCTTCTCTCTGTCTGTACTATGTCTGGGATTGTCCCAACCCAGGTGCAGCACCTTGCACTTGGACTTGTGGAATTTCCTGAGGTTGTTATAGGCCCGTTTCTCAAGTTTGTCCAGGTCCCTGTGAATGGATTCCCTTCTGCTGTCAGCTGCAACTGGTTATTTTGAATACTAGTCTCTGATATTTTCTTGGGTTATACTCTCAACATCTTTTACATAGCTTTGCACAAGAAACTGAAAGTGTCTTTGGAATAGTTGATATTGTTTAAAATCAGCAACTGGATTTAGAGGGTGTAATTGTTGCAAATACTATGATAATCTATCCTCCTTCAAAGTGCTTAGTTCCTCAAAAGTCTTTATTTATTTGAGAGAATTTTATTGATTTAATCTCACTCAGATTTCCTGCGAAGCTTTATCTATTTCCAAATGATTATGTCAATAATGCTAACCCAGGATAATCTAAGTGCAATTATTTCCATTCAAATTTGGATGTTGAAGAGAGATACATCCCTCCTGTGGTGTTATTGTACAGGAGTTGTGGAGCTGTTCCTTTTTTAATTTGGACAGTATAGTCATAATCACTTCTTACTAGAGATGCCAAATTAATTTCATTGTATTTATTATTGTATTCACCCTTTGCCTCTGAATTCCCCATTGTCTGCCAGACTGGAGAACAGATCTGCTGTTAGTATAACAGTTAACATGATGAAACAACTGGTAGTGTTCAGCCCCATGACACATAGACAACTGCCCTATAGTAATGGTTTCCTGTTCAGTGGCTTTGCCTAGCACTTCTGCAGAAACAGATTTACCTCGCTCCCTCTCCCTTGTAGTCTGGTAAGGATCTTGCCAAAAGCATTTCTGCAGTCTTGATGCACTACTCCTTATTTCTAGAAAAAAAGCTGAAAAACTATTAGGTACATTAAAGCATCTCCATTAAATCTGGACCACAGCTCCAAAGGATGCTTTGAACAAAAGACACCTTATTTAGGGTAATCAATGTTATTTCATTTTACCTTTAAAGAAGGGGAACAGCTTCTTTCCATCATGAACCCAGAAAATACAGTCTATTCCAGTTGCTAATGCCACAATGAGAACTGTTGTCTGGAGAAGATCCCTGACAGTGTCCCAGGCATGCAGCACTATGAACCCTATCTTTTCATCAAATTAATTTTATCTTCTGTTACTGACACCTCCTGCCTTCTGGACTGGCATGGGTATTACTCATTGAGCTGTGTCATAAGCATAGCTCATTTGTCTATAAAATCAAGACAGTATTATCAGTCACAGGAAATAAATATATTTTCTGTCTTTTCAACTTCTGTCTTCTCAGTTTCTATCTTCTCTTCTCAGCATCTCGCTTCATTGCTCTTCAAGAGAATGCTCATTCCCACTGGCCAATAACACTAAAACCAGTTACACACAACATGAATGGCTCTTCTGAAAAAAAAATTTTCTTTCTGGTCACTGATATGGCACGGTTCCTCCAAAACAGACTGCATCAGGTCAAAACTTTTAGAATCAAATGTTTTGTTGTAGCGGATGTGTCATTAAAATATTAATTTCTTTGGTTTGTACAGGTAAGTTTTCCATAGCTGTTATACGAGTAAGTGTTTCTGGTTCTTCAAGTAATTTCAGTTATTAATGCACCAGTAGCACTCCAGCATCTTTACAGCAACTTAAGTAGATAGTTACAGTATAAGTAACTATACTCACATAGGTACTTATCTATTATCTATGTGAGCAGATAGTTAGAGTGTAAGTCTACCACTCAGTGTAATGGATGAATTGCAAAATAAACCATTGCAAAAGAAATGCGTTGATCTATCTTAACTATTCAGATGTTGCCTACAGGATTTCAAGGTGCTATTATTTTAAGAAATACAAATAACAAAAAAATATGAATAACAACATCCCCCAAACTCCTCATAGTAAATATGTTTATTTTCAGTAATTTAGGACAAATTCCAGAGTCACAAGAGTGATAACTTGCTTCAAGGAAACAGAATAAACTTGCAAGAAACTCACTAGAAATTCTTTAGGATTGTAGCATAAGACCAACAGGTAAAATACAGAATGTAATGCATTTCATAGAAAAGGCAGCATCCAGCACTTGGTAATGTTATGATTTCAATAGCAGCTTATATTCTGACATGATTAAGCAGCTGGCATAAATCATACTAGGTTAGAGCCAGATATGTAGCAGTAAATTTAAAAAAAAAAAAAAAAAAAAAAAAAAAAAAAAAAAAAAAAAAAAAGAGAGAGAGAGATAAACTGACCTGTTTGATGTATATCACAGTAAGTTAACCTGTAGAGTGGTAACATTAGATACAATTCCATTTTTCTGGCATTTACTTCCAGCTACATGATTATGTAGATCCAGATATTGTGAACATATTGTTAAGGCCACTCTGTCTGGCAAATCTAGTGTTTTGTCCAGGTGGAATTAGGCTTGGTCCCGTATTTGTACTGCACATATGACTCATATGACTGCACCATGGCTTTGTAGTGCTTTTTCTTTTGTTGAAGTATTTTATTTTATAAATGTCTAAATATATCTAAAATAATACTTGCTACATCTTTGTAATGGAAACTTCTCCCCCAACAGAATATGAAGAAGTAATTTGTTGACAAACTATTCAATTTTTCAAATGTTCTCAAAAGCATCAAATGAATCATAGGAGCTTTCTTCAGGGAAAAAAAAAAAAAAAAAAAAAAGAAAGCAACACACCATAAAAAATACAATGCTCATATAGTATACTTCCAGCATAAATCCACACAATTTTTTCCTGTAGTTTTCCCAATTTAATTAAACAGCTTAAGGTGATGGCCTTCTGCCATTTTTCTTGAAAGCTGTTCAGTGACAAATATTAATCTCAGAAGTGGCATGATGATGCAAAACTCTTCTCCTCAAATCCAATTTCAGTGCAAATAGTATACAATTTAAGTGAAAACAGCAGGAAAACTGTGTAGATAAAGAATTTTGTATAGTTTCCAAAATTACTTAAGTTGAAAAAACATTTCCAGGATAAGAAACATTTTTCTACATCTTTACAAAGACCTGTAATACTGAGTAATTTAATTATGGTGACACAGGGCCTAATTGCTGAAATATTGAGCTATTGCACATACTCTGACCAATGAAGCAGTTATTTTTCCACACTGAATGTCTGTTTAAAAAAAAAAAAAAGCATCATGCCAAAATACCAATATTGAGATTTTAGCTCAGTAATTTTTAATTATTTCAAGTTTTGAATATAATCACACTAAATGCAAGCCTATTTTGCTTGCGAAGTTAGTTTCACAGATTATTGGAATGGAGAAACACTAGTAAGCCATTCAACAGCAATTGGTATCAGATTTTTAAATTATTAGCACAGAATTGAGTAAACACAAAAATTAGACAAAAAGGCACATATGAGAATTTTCAAGTTTTCTGCAATTCATGCAAAAATTATTTTTTCCTGATTAAATAAAACTAGTTGTCAGCAGCTACACAGTTGTCAGAATATCTCAGTTACTCAGACTTTATTATGATGCGTTACTTTTGGTGAAAAATCTGGTGAATTATTTTCCCATTTATGAGTCATTGAGAAATTAACTAAGTGCACTGGTATGACAGCTTGAAGACGAGATGGTTGCTACTTCCACACCCACTGACCCCCTCAACTACTCCCTGCCACTTTCAGAATGGATCATTGGATCATTTTCTCAAGAAAATCTTAGGAGAGAATACAACTCCAGATTCATTTCTTAGCTTGGTTTTGACACAGTAACAAATCCGTTTCCACCAGTTTCACCACTCTCCTGTGCATAGTTAAAACAAATACATTCTTCTTCATCAGAAGATAAGAATCTGGGACATGAGTTTCAGAATAATTAGCACAAAGGAACAAATTATCCCCAGAAATTATTTACTGAACTCATATGATTAGGAAAGACAATTTGGTAGTGAAGTGAACCCTACCATCACTGAGCAATGCAAACATTTGGGTACCAAACAGCCTTAAATATGAAGTTTTCTCTTTGCAAACCATGACAAAGGATAAGCCTCTCTTTTGGTGGGGAGTGGACAACAGAGAGCACATTTTCTTGGCAATAAGAATTTCAGGAACCATTGAGTTATTTCAACGTCTTTGCTACCCCTTGATTATCTGAAGACTACCATAGTTCCTGTCACATCCAAAAGCGCCAGATGCCACACCGGGAACCCACCGTAACACTACTACAAACTTGCCACAAGTCTTTGAGGCCAACATGGCTCCTACACCATTGCTTGGATTGACATACACTCGTCATTGCCTACATCAGCTCTAAAACTCACATTTTAATGAGAATTGAAACTGTGGAGAATCTTTTTGCTGAAATACAGGATTTTTTTTTCTGAAACGATAACACTGTTGATTCAAAAATTTTGATACAAAAGCAGGAGGCTGGTGATCTGAAACTAGACTGACCTCATTGTCGTACAAAACATACATATGTGATGTATGCAATGAGGACTAAGGCATAGGTATCATAGTGCTAATATCACAGGAAATAATAGCCTCATCACCACTGTCAATGTGAAAAAAGTAAGTGTGTGTAGTAATGAGTGATGTCCAGTGTCACAAAGTTTTCGGATTTGGATATTTTTTTTTTATTGTTGTATACAACAGCTTCTCATTAGCAAACAATTCCACTGTCCCTACCTCTTCCTTTTACTGTCATGTTCTGACCATCCAACAGCAATTCATGTTGAAACACTTTGTATAGCACGCAGACCTACATTGATACTTTTGAGAATTAATTAATCAAGAATTAGGTCCAAAATTCAGATGCTGGAAATTCATTTTGTTTTCCTATGAGACCAGTCTCTCTTTCAGAAGCACTAAGGATATTACAGAATGCTCACTATTATAGCTCGGGACTAAGCACCCAAGAATCTGCATTCATTTGATCACAAGCACAGCTTTGTCCACAGCAAAATCTCAAGCCTTGTGATGTACATATGGATGAGTAGAACTGAATGTGTAGATAGAAATTTGGCTTTGACATTCACTGCTATATTACCTGTTGCCCATGGAATATGTTGACAGTGTCTCAATGAACGAATGAATGAATACATGACGAACATACTGAGTGCTGTCCAGATAACTGAATCAGGAAATAAACATAGGTTTCCTGCTTTTGCAAGTCAATCATTTCAATTAAAAAAAAAAATAAATCAATGTATATGGAATAAGAGCTGATGTCTTCTTCTTTATTTTATTAAATCACTGTCCTTTGCAGTACCAGCCACTTTATTGAAATATTCAGCTGTTTTAACCTATTTCTCTGAATTTTAATCTGTCTAGCAAAAGCTTTACTTTTTAAAATTCTGGCTGTGGTGGACATTTGCATAATTTGACACACAGGACTAAGTATCACACAAAGAGAGATGGATTTTCACTTTTTTACAGAAGGATCTCTGAATGAAAAATATAGAGCACCACATTTTTCTTTCCCCCCTTTTTAACTATTTACATCTAATTAAAAAATTAAATCACCACAAGTATCTATCAAAAATAATTTGTGATTACAAATCATAATGAGATTTTCAAATTTCTTCAGGGTTTTTTGGGTTCACTTAGTCTCTTTTCTCAGAAGTAGTTTATGAAACAATTCCAGTTATGTTTACAATTGTTTTTGCTCTTTACATGGCTCAGACAGTACCTGTTATGCCACAAGAAGCACAGGAATTGCCCTCTCCACCTTTACTCTTAAAACGTTCCTTGTGAAAAAGATTGGGCCAAAGAGGAGTAAGAAAAATTAATCTGTGGCCTAATACCTATAAACCACACCTAGAAGAGAAGAAAACAGTTCTGCTCCCTGAAAGTGCCTGGAACAGGATTGTGTCTTCCCCATTGTTGAGAATGCAACCAGTCTGCTGCAGGACACTACAGAAAGGGATAACAATTGCCTCTGGTAACCTACTTTTGACTCATTGATGATGTAATCTGCAAACTGGCACTCCAAGAAATTTTATCAGATCAAGACCCTTGACAGGCTCAGTCATAATCAGACTGTGATGAGATGACTGATCAGGCAAGTGATTAATTGCTCAGCCCTGCCAGTATGTAGGCTCTGGAGTAAAATCTATGCATTCATCAGGTCATTTCCAATCCTTGTTAGTCTGCTCACATGAAAAGTAACTGATATTTTGTTTTAAAAAGCACATGAAAGAAGGAGTTTATACAATTAGGGCAGCTGGGAAGGGTATCCTTAAGATCTTTAATTACCTGTTTTCTCTGTTTCTTTTAAATTACAGTTTTTTGACAGTAAGTATGTTCAATTGTAATTTGGCATTTAAACATTAAGATCTAGGAGCTGCAAGTGCTGACAACAATTACCATGTTCTTTAGCAAAAAGTGTTACAGAATCACAGAGTCACAGAATTCTTAGGGTTGGAAGAGACCTCTGGAGATCATACAGTCCAAGGCCAAGGCAGAATCATCTAGGGCAAGTTACAGAGTTATTAAGAGCAATGTTTCTTCTTAGAAAATGTTTTGACAGATAATGGATATTAACATGCTTCTCAAAGTAAATTATTGCTGCTGGTGTTCACAGAAAGAGCAACCAATACTGAGGTCACACATGCACAAAGGTTATATTTAACGATGAAGGGATTTTGGGGTTCACTTCTCTGTTAGAACACCAGGGCAACAGAGTTGAACGTGCAAAATTAAACAGAGAAATTTTGATTTGCTGCCTCAGGTATGAAGTTCAGTCATGGAAGTATACAGCTGGAGTTATTTGGTAGACATCATGTGTGGTGGTTTGAGCCTGGATAAATGCCTGGTGTTCAGCAAAACTACTTCAAGGTCTTTCTTCCCTCTCCTTTTGCCTTCCAGAGGGAATTTAAAAAAAACAGGTAGGATTTACAACTAGAGAAAAGAACCAAAAGAGGAGTTTTGATTAATACTTTAGGCAAAGCAGAACTTACAATAATGCTTAAATTTATTACTAACAAACTAAAAACTAAAAAATAGAAACAGGTTAGAAACACCTCTCCACCACCACCCCTTGCTCTGTCCATGCCCCCTCCTTCCCCTGACCGTACGGGGGACAGGGGAATGGAAGGTTTACAGTCAGTGGTTGCTGCCTCCACTCCACCTTGGGGCCTCTCATGAGGTAACAGCTTCTTTCATGCATCCCCCTGCTCTGACCCCGATGGATCCCATGGGCTTCGAGGGGACAACTCGTAATCACCATGGTCGTCACCAATGGTAATCAGGTAAACACAGCTTTAAGTCCTCTCCCTAATCCGTGGGGTCCTTCCCCTTCTGTCGCCTTCTGTACTGTCCTTGATGTCTGCGTTGTGATGTTGTTAGTCCATGGCTGCTGATTTTCAACTGTTCCACAACTTTTTAAATATGTTTTCATGCAGGGGCGTAACTTAATGGTTCCAAAGCAGGAAGTTTTCCTTGGACCTGATCCTCATTGGCTCTGCTCTATAGTATGAAGGGAAACTTCCAGCAACTTCTTAGAGAAGCTGCTCTTTCTCTTATCAAAAAAACCTAATCCAAGAAACCCATGACACCATGCAACAGTCACAGTGCAGGTTAGTGCAGATACAGGCTACCAAGCAGTAGCAGTGCTCCTGTTCTGGCTTAGCCACCCCAAAAAACAAACATTCAAAAGGAACATATCAATAAAATTATCTGTCCAGCTAGCACTAAGATACTGAAAGAACAATTAGACTGTATACGTATCATCTGTAAAAGCCTACAAATTAATATTGTGCTTATAACACAACAAATTCATTGTAGTGAATGTAGATACAAAATATACCATTTTATAAATTCTTCCATGAGCCCTTGCTTCCTGGCCAGAAGAGCTGCAGTAATATTACCTCTACTCTACATGCTGCTCAGTGGTTCTGCACAAGGTGGCCCTTTCCCTTTGGGGACTACAAAAGTCTTCGAGGGGCAGGTGTTGATTGTGGCAAAGCTTTGCTCTTTCTTGAACTTCTGATTACAAATTTTACCATTACTAGTTATGATTACAGTCAGTCAACAAAATTGTGCACAGAGGCCAGCAAAATTTGCTATGGGCCCAATGGAGTTGTGGCAATAGGTTGTCTGACATCACCATATCCAGATTTTAAAAAATAACTCCTGAGTAAACTCAGTAGCCTGAGTCCAGCTATTTTCTCACAAATGCACACAACCTTGACCTGAAGGCTTAGAGAAAGTGAGATAGAGAGGGAAAAAAATACACCTGTTCTAATATTTGTTACCTTTGCTATTCAAAACTTCCTGGACAAATAAAAAACAACAACAACAACAGCAAAACACACAAAAGAAACTCCCCCAAACTAACAAACACTGGAAGGAACAGAAGGAACTGAAAACAATATCAAAATATACCTGCCTGTATTTAAAACTTGAAAAATGCATCAAGAAATATATATTTTACATTCTTCTTCTCCTTATTTGTTTTCTCCTCAGATGGAAAGAGATCTTCAGCATTTTTCGTCATTTTAAGTACAGATAACCTATGATGGTTTTTCACTGAAATGTATCCTTCATAAAAATATTATTTACCTGTTCTTATATAATTTTTTCATGATCAAAATCCTCTGTCATTCTTTTCATGTAACTGCTTACTGAAAATTCTTTTGATATCAGTAATATTTTCACATAATAATGAAATAATGAAGTCCTACTGTTTTGTTCCTGTTGTTATCCTATGTATAAACCGGATGGGTAGATTTTGTCTGGGCTCTCCTCCAAGAGGTTATCTGCTCTCTTTCTTCTTGGCCAAGCATATCACCTTCAATTTATAACTGCTACCTGCTAATCTAAGGACACCAGGACTCTTCCTAAATTGTGTCTCCTTTTTGAACTTCTGCCAATTCCCTGACAAGGATGGGAGCTGTCTTCCTGAGTGTGTAATACTTGGGCAATCTTTGTGCTACACTTCATCCGGATGTGCGCCTGTTTCCGCATACAAATAATATTTAAGAACTGATAAAGATGGCAACAGTTTGCACTTGTGTGATTTATTTCGAAGTGCAATCAAAAGTGCATTTAAAAGGAGCAAAAAACCAAAATACTAGTTTTTATTAAAAATAAAGAAAAATACCCAAAACCACAAGACAAAAGCATTCACAGGAGCAGCTCAGTGTTGATTTTTCACAGACTAATTAAGACAAATGGTTAGAGGTATTTCACTGTCAGGGTTTGGTTTCAAGTACAAAGGCCTCAGCATAGTTAGGTTTTTTGTGACAAACTTGTTAAGAGATCCATGCTGCAGTTTGCATAACTTAGTATGTAACAAAAGAATAAGAATCATAACGAGACAGAGTACTTTGATATCAAGCAACACAAACTTTGTCAAAATTTATCAAAGTCCCTGTTTCAGGGAGAACAACTCTTAAACTCTTATCCTGTCAAACAGTTCTTTTAACTGAGGAAGAAAGAGCTAGTTCTGTTGACTAATTCATAAATATGACTGAAAGGAGCTCTTCCTGACTTTGATGAAGTTGTTCTGACATCTAGGCATTATGGGAAAGATAAAGATGATCTGTGCCAGTTTGGCCAGGCCAGCTGCCTTTTTTTTTTTTTCATATTAATCAATGTGCATCCCATTAGATCCAGGTGCCTTTCAGAGGTTGATCTTCCTTGTACTTTTAGAATTAACATTTTGGTTAAACTTACTGCAGTATTTTATTTAGTTTTATTTTATGAAAATAATTTTACTATTTAATTAATTTCTAATTAATTAATATCTATTTTTTAGAAAATATATTACTGTAGAATTAGTTGATACTTATTGACAAAACAAGCTGAAATACTAGCAGTACCATTAATCTTGTAGTCCATTGGGATGTCAGAAAAGCACACAGCAGATAAAGGATTCTTGTGAAAATGAGTTTTGCAAAGAAATCTCTGGGGTTAGAGAAAAAGCTTGTGAGTATGACCAACTACCATCTGTGCAACTGGATCATCTTTGTCCGTCTTGTGCCTTGCTGTCCAGGGTTGCACAAAAGTACCGGTATGCACCTTTTCTTTTCTCCTTGGCTTTTTGGTGTTTTGCATTCTTTAAAGAGACTGAACTGCTAGTGATTAATGACTCAAACATTCCACCACCTGCACTGACTGCTCAGGTGCTGTGAGAGACTG
>JAWWEE010000085.1:17535114-17651222 GCA_035221455.1 Xenops minutus | reverse complement strand
TTTTATTTTCCTTTTGTGTTTGAAGAGCAGGAATCGATCCTGGGAGCAACCATCCCTACCAGCTGCAATGATACAACCCAGTACTGGCAGCACATTAGAAACTCCAATTCTGAGTATTATCTGCTGTTGGGAACAGCACGAAAAACAAATCACAGCACCAGAAGAGATAGGATGAAAAACTGAAGCAAAGATCTTATATACATCAGAATAAACACATCTTGGAGGATGGTGGCAGGATACCTGCTCCTTTTGGATCATCAATGCCCACTTTCATTACTTGTTGCCAATTGTCCTGCATGACTATGCTTGGTGAAAATCTTGTTGTTATAGGCAGCCACGTAGCCTCCATAATTAAAAGTTGGAGGCTTGTCTGTTTCAAGCACTGAAAAAATATATGTTGTTTCAGATTATAGGAAATGACTCCTCCTGCAACTCCTCTCCTACTCTGCATCAAGCAGAACCAGAGCCTTCACTTGTCTGGGATCCATTTTTGCTCTGCTATTTCACCATCAGCAACATATAAATGTAAGCTGGCTCTACTTCCATAGGCATTTTCCTGCAAGACTGTTTCTGCCCAGTTCCCTGAAATCCTGTGGCCACCCGGCTAAGCTTTGCTTCACTTAAAACACAAGCCAGGGACAAATTCCCTGCATATGTGTACTGGAATCCAGCCTCTGAACATAAGGAAACTGCACACTGTGCTCTTCTGTAGCATCATTCCACTTCCAGTCTCCCTGTGAAGGAGACTAATTTCCTAAAGCACAGATTCATTATTCCAAATGTCCTAAGGCTTCATTAGGACCTTGGTCACCCATCTTACTGAACTCCCTCCATAGCTGAACAAAGCAAGTTGTATGTTGGAAAGTTCTAGATGGGATGCAGGGATAGCAGGAGTACAGCCTGCTGATGCAATTCTTTACATGCATCCTCCATATACCCTTATATCTTAGGACAAAACCATAGCCGTTTCCATCACTCCAAGCACAAAGTAGATATGTTATTGAGCAATGAATGACAGAAGTTTCCAATTGCACAGGTGCAGCTGATGAATATTTGAGGGGAGTAAGTGAAACCCATCCAAAAGAGAAGGGCTTCGTTTAGCTCCTTCCGTCATGCCTGCTCTTTCCACAATTCTACATGCAGCAGGAAGCAAAGTTCAGACTGGATACCAGGTGAACAATTAATGACTGTTAACTAATGATTGAGAGGTATGCCCTCCACCTCCTCTCTTGTGAAACTGGTTTAAGACGGAGATTGCTGTCACAAGGGTTGATTCACATAAATAAACTGCTTGCCACAACATGTAAGAAAAGGGAATGTTTGTTTTGGAAATAGAACAGTCTTAATTCACTGAGGCAGAGCCTGGTAAGGAAGTCAATAGAAAAGCCTGGAAGTTATGGAAATACTTTGTTTCTCATATATTGAACAGACTCCTGCTAAGGGTAAGGCAGAATAACTTGCAGTGATGTGAACACACAGGATGAAGAAATAACATGCTCTCAGGCCAGAAATACACTGACTTTAACTGCAGCCTTTCATCCCCTTTCTCCAATAGTGAGTGTCAGAAAAGTTACTTGCTTATGCATGACAAGAAGGGTGGTTTGATACAGGTGAAGAGATACAGCTCCCCACAACTGCTCCCAGTAAAGGAATAGACATTTCTGGTCTGCAGCCACTCCCTTTCTTGATGATTTTTGTCACTTGCATGCAGAATAACAGTTCTTGCAAAATTCATTTGCTCCATTTCATCTAACAGTTATGCTTCTATTGCACTGTGTCAAAGGATGGGTTTCTCCCGTGATGGTCTGCTAAAGCAAATATAATAGCTCTGCACCCACAGCTGTGTTGCCCTCAACACAGTATTCAAGTAAGAGAACTATAATAGTCATCCTGTCAGTTTGGGATATCAAAGGAGGAGTTCATCCACATGGAGCTCTGTAAGACAAACTCCTGATCAGGGCTTCTGAATTATGAACATTTCATGACTATCACAATCCTCCTGCCAGTGTCATACCTGAGACTATCCAAGTCAAATCTGTCCAACAGGAGAAAGGATCCTCTTTCATGAAGACAACAATTCTGCATAAAGGGCTGCAGCAAATATTTCAACTACCCTGCAAGATTATAATTATAGCTCTCTGGTCACTGAAGGCAACCACCACGATGCACACAGACAATGACTGCTTAATTAAAATCACCATGCATCTCAAACAACAAATAAAAGGATGGCACTGCTCCCAGAGCAACAGCCTTCATTGAAAAGTGATGAACACGGGAAGGAATTTCCTTTTTAAAAACTCCCCCATTAGCATTTTTGAAAGGTGACACAATGGAAAAATGTCTCATTGAGATGGTGAAGTAAAATTATTGTAGGAGAAAATATAATTCCCTTGATATCCCATGGGGAAATCCCCACTTTAATGGAACAATAATACCCATTTTGATGCAACCAAGATTTTGCATGCAAAATCCTCCTTTCACTGAATGCTACTGGGTCACTGGAAGCAGTTTCAGGTCTAACAGAATCCATGTGCATTTTTGATTGAGCTGCCATCATGAGTTCTTGAAGTATGAGAAGGTTTAGTTGACTTTTCTTCTTTCCTTCCACTTTTGAACTGAAACTGAACATGGGCTGAGACCCACAGACACTGCTTCCCTTCAGTTGCTGACAGGAAAAAGTCACAGTTTCCTATGCGTTTACAATTTGATCATGGGTGTCAGCTCTTAAATCGTTGATGAGAGTACCTTTTCTGTGAAATGTGACAGTGAAGAAAAGTTAACTTACAAATGCCAGATTCCCACTCCCTATTAATTCCTCATCAGCCATGTCTTCCAAAGCTTCCGAGTTTTTACATTAGCTCTGAAAAGGGTAAGAGTTGAGGGTCACCTGAGTCCAGAAACAACATTCTCTGCAACACCAATTATTTCTAGAAAGTGCTCAAAAGACTGTATGGAGCCCATTGTTAGTATAAATCATGAAATAGACAGATTTATCCATTATTCTGGATAATCCTTAATATCAGTAATAAATGACAGGCAGCTGGCCTTCATTACCTAGTGTCTACTACAGCTAACCTCAAAGATAATATGCATAATTTGCTAGCACTGACATTGTTCTACTGCAGCATGAGCTAGACGAAAAATTCTGTGCCTTCATCTAGCAAAGTGTCTTTCTTCCTAAAAATACAGTGGTATTTTCTAGATACTGTCATGTAGAACAAGTTCTGAAACTTTTATTTTCTCTAGCAAATCAGCAGAATTCTGAAAGGGGCTACTTTTAATCAACTGTTTTTTCCCCTGCATCTTTCTTAAAAACATATTTTGGCTAAGGAATGTTAAACAGACTTTAAGTTTTTATTCATAAAAGTATGCAAGCAGTTTTCTTCAGTCTGAGTAGACAATTTGTAGAAAACAAGTTCATTAACTCTCTCTACTTTCATGTTGCTACTAACTGGCTTTGGTTTAAATCCATGCCATTCAATGTATATCCTTTCACTGTTTGCTGCTGAAAAGGAGAAAGACAGGATTTGGTCTGTATGGGCTTAATTTAATCACATTTCCATAGCTTCAAATAAAAATCTCTTGTTTACCCTCATGCCCTATACACACCTTAAATATCTTTTCCTGTGCCAACCAGGCTGCTGTAAAGTCTATGGAAACATCTCTGTTTGCAGCTGCACGTGCAGAGGAACATTATACAAGGTTTATCTAGAAATGAAAAATAAATCACAAAGTTTTTAAGTCAAGGCATCCAAGATGAAGCTGTGATTGCTTATGCTGGTTTCCCCCTAAGCAAATGTCTGGTGAAGATCTCTTATGCGTTATTTTTCACTTGGAGAGAACTTAGATCAGAATCACCAAGACTGGGATTTAAGCAGAATTTGTTAATCCTTTTTAATTGCACATATGAAGACACCTCCATCTCGAGAAACTTAACATCCCCAGGACACAGGGTGTTAAGTGGAAAGAGGAAATTGGATTTTCTGCAGTGGAAAAGGAACAAACTGATCTGGCTGGTCAGCACAGAGCAATGACCAGGATCCATAGGGACAACCAGTGCAAATTCTGGTACTTGAATCATATCCAGCTTTTCCCTTGTTATTTTCAAAGTAATGGTAGAAAAGACCCAAATTAAGGAATTAACACATAGAGCTGGGCTTTGTGTTTTAATCCTTACAGTCTGGCTGGATTAGCCCATTGTTTCAGAGTCTCAGAGCCTCACATCAAAATGTTTTTTACTGAGGCTTACTCCCTTTGCTTGTGTGTGTGGCAGCTTGCCTGCTGACACCAGGCTTTCGGTGCTGACCTGCATGGCACCACGCCAGATTTCCTCATTTTGTAGGGCTATGCTTGGCTGTTGTACTGTACAGGGCTCCTCTATTGCTGAAAAGCACTTCTTGTCATTTGTGAGATAAAATTATTAGCTTAAAACCCTTTATTTAAGCTTTTGTCCAGTGTTGGTCATGAGTTAAGGATACTCACATTGATGCTTAGAGATCTGCTAACATACACGGCAGTTGCTGGTGTGATTGAGTCCTAACTTCTGCATTCAGGAAGAGTGTAGTTCTACATTCATGCATGATTTTATAGAGAAAAGAAAGAGGTAAAGGACCTTCCCTACAAGCACAGCGTGATACAGTCGGAAGTCTGAAACTTGTTACCTTCTAGTTGCCAGTATCCTTCCACACTGGTGATGCTAAAGAGGTGATAATACCAGTCCACAAATCACCATTCTAGCTAAGTTTTCCTTTCTTTATGAAGAGGTTGTAGGGGGCCGGGTTCCTCTTGCTTTTTGACCAGACTCAAAGATCCCATACATTTGCACCTTATGAAGACTCACAAGGTCTAAGGGGGCACTTGTGCCCCTCTTCAGCTAGAGGATAAGTCCCTGTTGAGTCACAGAGACTGATGGGGCTGCTGAACATGCCATTTCTACCTCCTCCCCAGTTCATCAGGGGAGTCACATTACTCCAACAAGAGGCATACAGAGACCATTGACCATAAATGATGAACATGAACATGACTGGGAATGTGGATACATCTATGTGCTTGGTAAAAAAACATGCTGTGATCCAGGTATGCTAAAAATCCTACCCAGCCTCAACCTTGGCACCTTGCCTTTACAGAACATAAAAGAACTGGCTTCATCTCCAACCAGCTTACTTCTGGAAAGCTTATTTAATTTGACAGGTGTAGGATCACATGCCTCAATGCTGAACCTTAGCAGTATGCAGGAGGTATTACTGCTATGTCATTCCTTTAAATCAGGCATCCCAATGCTTTCTATGTGGATATGAACAGCTGGGACCTTACCCTACTGATTGCCTGACAAATTCATCTGTTGGCCTTCTTTCTTCACCTTCAAAGGCAAAGACCATGCTGATCCTGGCAACTCAAACAGACCCCACTGCAGCTTTTCACCACCATCACATCATGTAAAGCAAGGGGAAACTTGTAAGCCCACAAAACTGGTGACATTTGACTGCTTGTCTCTCCAGGGATGGATTAGTTGGAGACCCTCAAGGCAGCGTCCTCATGGCTGCAGGCCACAGGCAGGATGCCGAGGAATACACAATGTCAGTGTGATGCACTGATGGGGGACACCCCAGGCAGTGCAACAGAAAAACACAGTCTGGATCTGACTCCCTTGATGCTTGGCTCCAGAGCCCAAATCCATGTACAGATGACAAATCTCTGCTGTGCCATCAAAGGTTTCCCCTCCTTCAGAAAACTGCCTGCATTTCTCTGTGACTTGCATGCTTCCTGTGAAGTCTATCTGGGAATTCACAGCTTCAGGGTCATGTCAGTGACCCATATGACTGCTGTGCAGTTTGTGCAAGTTTGTCTGCCCAGGTGCTCAGGGTTTGGGGAGGTTTGAAACAACAAAGCATGTACAGTTTGGAGGAATTTCACGCTTGGTCAACACACACCTGACAGGTTTACAAAACTGTGAAGCATCTGAAACAGCTTATTAAACAGCAAACTGTGCACAAAAAATCCCCAAACCATGCAGATAACAGAAGAAGCTTCAGGGATGTGGGTTGTTTCCTGCTTCTTCCCACCTGCCTCCTCCAGTCAGAGTAACGTGGCCTCTTCTCCTGCCAACAAGATGCCATTCAGGTGCTATTCAGCTGCTCCTATGCAACTCCTCTCCCAGTGCTCTGGAGATCTCTGCACAAAGGAGGTCGTACTATTTTATAACCTCAGATTTTGAAATGTCTCCTTCTTTCATGGGGCATTTCTGTCAGTTTTGATCTTCTGTTAACTTGAAAATGCATCTCTTCAGCAATTCCTCCTATGAAGCTGAAGGAGAGAGAGAATGCAACTGCAGACAAGTCACTTCCCAAAAGTAATATTCTTTCTTCCTTCTATTGTTACTTCATCCCAGCATACAGGACATATAATTTTGCACACCTGAGCATCCTTAAGAAAGGTCAGCTCCCTCTCTGAGATTGCCTCAACAGGCTTAGCACTCTTCCTTTAGGCTTTATCTTTTTAAGCTTAGTCACCTCCAAGGATTCAGACAACACAAAGTCAGCGAATAGTCATCATCTGCTGCCACTTCTACCGTGTTACTCTGCATATCCCTGTTAGAAGTCCCTGCTGAAGGATCTTTTTTAAGTTCAGGTCTGTGTGAAATGTGTATTTCTTTTTACTAAGCTCCTGGATTAAGGTGCAAAATACAGCTTGTGTGATGTTGCAATATTTTGGTTTGTACACTGATTTCCTGCAGAAGTTTGTACAAGTGAAGGTCTGAACTCCCAAGCTGTCTGAGCTTTTGAAGGCATAGCATGGCAGAGCAGCAGGTTTCAAGGAGTGTACCCCACTGCCTTGACCTGTAGACTTTTTTTGTCTTGGAAGACATCCATGAGCAAGATCTCTGATCTTTTAAATGGAAAAACCTCAATAAACATGCTCAAAAGGCAAATGATGTTCAAGTACACTGGCCAAAAGTGATGCAATGCACCATGTAAATCCAAGTGTCTGCCTCTCTTACCATAGTATAAGGTTACTTTGTCAGAATTCAACATGATATTTGCTCCATGCTTGTGCTAAACTAAATCAGCCACCATCATCTATACTCTCTGCATGGTAATAAATCTGCAAGTAAAAAGCTGACTTGCTCTATAGACTACAACTCATGGGATCTGCCCCTGGTGGCCAGGCTGTTCCACAGTTTCTGAGGTGATGCCGGCTTTGCTTTAGAAATAACTCTGCCAGTTTATGAGCAGAGAGATAATTTCTGGACGTGTTACTGGCAAAGGTGGTCAAAGATACTGTATTACATTGATACAGTGATTACAGTGTTTCTTTTTAGCTAAAGATAAAGGAAAAAGAATAGAGGTAGAGGGACAACAATAGCTCCCCAAATACGTAATCGGGAAATTTTCCAGAGTAAGGTGACACCTAAAACTCATGTTTTCATTTGTGTCAAACCAAGCTAAAACCAGATTTGAAGAGATGGAAAATACCAGGTGTTTTGATCTCTTAGTTTTTTCAAGAAAACTGCTGTCCCTCCACTGAACTACTTACATCTTCCACATAAATCTAGTTTCAACTTGATGGCCGTGCTGCTACCTGGAAAGCTGGGCCATTGCAGAGCTCAGAAGGGATACAACTACAGGCTTGGGCATGCTGCTGCAAATAACCAACTCATATGTCTTTGCAGAGACCTGCAGAAGAGGATGCAAAGCCAGCACCCAAGGTCCACTAAGAAAAAATATACTGAACACTTTTCCAGGGATGGAAGGAGAGTCTAGGAAGAGTGCTAAGAATTTATTTCCAGGTACAGAAGAGGGGTTGAAAAATCCCTTTCCTCTGCCTACTAGCACTTGTGTCATACATTAGCAGTTACCCCCCCCTACAACAACCGAATTAGAGGGAGGGTTTTCATGGTCTTAGTGTTACTGGACCATTTTTCCTTCACAGGCAGTAGCTGCTGAGCTCTAGGCAAAAGCGACTTCCCACAGCTCAAATCAGCATCAAATTTGGCTGCAAGCCCCCAAACAGGAGGGGAACAGATAGTTCAAATGAGGAAAGGACTTAGAGGGTTCAGTAAGGTCAGGTTAGAAAGATATTTTAGTTCTTGCCCATAGTTTGGTAAAACTGAATTGGGCTTCAGACACTGTATAAAGTATTAAAATATTCAGTTTTTGTAGGATCATTTAAAAAGAAAAGTACCTCCATCCTCGATTGCTCCTGATGCTCACTGCTTTGTTTGGTGACCTCTTTGTCTTTGGATCTCTCAGTCCATGGCAGAAGCAACACTACTCACTGTATCTTGTCTGGGCTTCCAACTGGTTTGCCACCAGAGACAGGAAACTTTACTGCAAACTCTCTGCGGCAGATACAGTCTCTCTGTCCTGTAGTTGCACAAAATCTAACAGAAAGAGGTACTAGTTCCTGCCTGGGGTTGTTATGTTATGACAGTAACAGTCTCACAGTCTTAAGTTCTGCGTACAGGAGTGCTGTGCATACTATATGGATTCCCAAATCCTGAGTCTGGATAGATCAAAACCTTGGATTTTGTGAATTTTTGTATCTCAGATCCTGTGACAGTTCTCTCACAGACATGTAGTGTTGTCTTCCTCCAGGAAGGAACAACCAGAACTTACCTGAACTTTTCCTCCCGTCACATTTCACTGTGTGAGTACAATTACAGTGGAAAGGGCACATAGTGTTTGTTTACTGAACCTTAACTGTATTCAGCAGTGCTGTAGATGGACACACAAAATCAGGATGTTTTCTAACTGTAAGGCAAAAAGTTTCTTGAGGTGGTAGCTCATAAAAGCAGGGAGAAATGATTTTCCACAAAGACCTACTCAGGATTTACAACTTGCTCAAATGATTCAACTTTTTTGGTTTTCCTGTGTTTTTTTTTTCCCCTGTTTGTTTGTTTGTTTTTTTGTTTGTTTGTTTGTTTGTTTGTTTTTTGCTTTTTTCCCTGTTGAAGGGCACTAGTTTGAGACCCTATCAAGGTCTCAGTAAAACTGTTAAAGAAAACTTCAAGTATATTAGCACTGGAATTTTAAAACGGCTTCACCCTTTATCTTTGATATGAACAGAATGAGGTCACTGTTTGCACATCTGCAGTGCATGCTCTTTCACTACACCAAAATAAACTTAACAGACTACATCATTGATCTGACAAACACCTGTCTCCAGTACCACTGAAATAACCTGCAATCTACTTTTGACAAGGCTCATCTTGCCTGTAAAATCACTGGTCTGCACAGCACCCAGAAATAACAGATTTCCCACACGACAGCAACTAAAATGTTAAAAACCACAAGCTGTAAGACTGGCTACATACCACAAAGGAAAAAGGACACATCACTAAGCTCTTACAGCAAGCTGAGTTTTGCCTGACATATCATGCACAGTGCCTCTACAATGAGACTATGGCAAGCCAGCTAGGAGTGACACAACTGAATTGCAAGCTCCTGTCCCTGAAATCATGGGTTCCTAGGGATTACTCCACTCAAGGAAGGACAAATTGACAGAAGTGTTCCAGCCTGTAGACAGTTCATGGTGAATTTATTGCCAAGTGGGTTGCTCTTGAGGTGAATGATGCAGCCTGAAAGTGAGGTGCTACTGCTCAGTACACACCATTCTATCTGTGCTCTCCACAATACCCTGAATATCAAACGTATGAAACTCACTGTTGCTAAGGGGGTGAGAAGAGGGGGACCTGTGTCCCCTTCTTGTCAACAGACAGCCTACAACAGCTTCTGAAATGGACACCTGAAGATCAGGATACCACCCAGAGGCATCTGGACAAGCTCAAGTGGACCTATGGGAATCCCATGAGGTTTAATAAGACCAAGTACAAGGTGCTGCATCTGGGTCAGGGCAACCCTCAGTATCAATACAGGCTGGGGAATCAACTGACTGAGAGCAGTCCTTCTGAGAAGAACTTGAGAGTGAGAGGCTGCAAGTGACCCTCCAATGTTCTCTTGTGGCTTAGAAAGTCAATTCTGTTGTGGGCTGCATCAAGAGCAGTGTGGTCAGTAGGACAAGGTGGGGGGTTCTCCCCCTCTGTTCCGCCCTGGTAAGACCCCCACCTGCAGTGCTGCATCCAGCTCTGGAGTCCCCAGTACAGGAAAAACAACCTATGAGAGTGAGTTCAGAGGAGGCCACAAGGATGGTTAGAGGGATGAAGCAGCTCTCCTATGAGGAAAGACTGAGAGAATGGGATTTGTTCAGCCTGGAGAAGAGAAGGCTTTGAGGTGACCTCATTGCAGCCTTCCAGTACCTGAAGGGAGCCTACAACAAACATGGAGAAGGACTTTTTATAAGGGCATGTAGAGACAGGACAAGGGGGAATGGATTCAAACTGAATGAGAGTAGGTTTAGATCGAATATTAGGAAGAAATCCTTTACTGTGGGGGTGGTGAAGTGCTGGAACAGGTTACAGGTTGCCCAGAGGAGTTGTGGATGCCCCATCCCTGGAAGTATTCAAGGCCAGGTTGAATGGGGCTCTGAACAACTTGATCTAGTGAAAGGTGTCCCTGCCCCTGGCACAGTGAGTGGAACTGGATGATCTTCAAGGTCCTGTCCAACCCAAACCATTCTATGACTCTGTGATCCTAAGACTCCCATAAGGATGGGTGAGGTGTGCTGGTAACAATCAGCAATATCATAAGCTCTTTCATAGTGCTAATGTCTGAAGTGACAAATTGGTGGATTCCACTAGAGGATGAAGTGTTTCATCTGCAGATACCCACACTCCCTAAGTGGGGTTTTTGGGTTTGGTGGGAAGAGAAGCATCCACTTTTTGCCAGCCTCCAAACAACCCCAAATCAAAGTGTCCTCTATTTAACTTTTACTAGTTAAAACAAAATGTAAATTGTTGTATTCCCATGACTAGTGTTATGTAGGCAAAATTGCAATTTGTAATTTAGACTAGTACTAAATATCACCGGAAAGGAGAGTCTGAAGAGGACAAGAGCTTACATTTGCCCGGCATATACATTTGTCATTCCCAAATCTTTGTTCACAAAGCCTAGCTGTGATGATATTTGTCACAATAAGAATCAGAGTATCAAGGATCTCCTTCTGGAGATATCTCTACACACAAGCTGGCTAATGATTTTGGTCTTGGGAAATAAAACAGTGACTTAAATAAACTTCTTCTTGGTCACCCTGGTGGTGAGCAAAAGCACTTAAAACCATCATTGATGCCGTACTTTTGTAGAAAGAAAGAAGAGAATCCCAAATTGCAGAATAGAAGGTACACATCATTAAAGAAGGAAGATTTTCAATCAAAGGTTAGGAAACCACTGTTTCTCTGCCTTTAGGCCCCAGATCTGCTCTGCTCTGTACTGTGGTAAGCACGAGCTCAGCAACACTACTGAAAAAACCAAGACCTTTTCTAAAATATTTCTTTTGGTCCAAGCATTTCCACACAGCCATACATACTCCCTTATATGAACTTTTCCTCCAGAACCTGTTAGACATGGTTGTCATAGTCCTTGATTGTAAAATAAAGGTAATCATTTAGTACAATGCTGCAAAGCATGTACTCAGTGAATAATTTTGTCTGTAACAACTATGCAGAAATATTACCAGCAGCTGGAATACAACAGGATCTTGGTTGCCACTCACAGAACATACAGTCTACTTCTCATAATCTCTTTTTCTTCAGAAGCTTCTACTACAATGGCAGGAAGCCAAGGGTGAATACAGAGCAACCGTTTGTTATAAATCACACCTTTGCTTCAGTCTTTCAGGCATGAATTATTGCAGATTCTTCTGGCACAGAAGCTGGTAGCAACAGCTGGACGCCACGTCCTTTCTCTGAAGCAGGAGTACAATCCACAGCACAACCGGTCATTTAGCTCTAGATCATCATGCTGAAGGTAAAGCAAAAAGGGATTGAGAGTTCTCTGCTTTTTTCCATGACCTATTCCAGCATTGGGAAGTTGCATATGGTGACAAGATCCGCTGAAACCATGCTGAATTCCTTCCATCATACAGCAGCATAGCTGGAGGGAAATACCTTGAGGTATCAACAATGCAGATAATTTGAGCTCTGAAGGGGAATCAATGAGAGCATTTGAGCTCCTAAAATGGGAAACTTAAAAGAAATTCTGATTCCTGGAGTCATGATTTCTTTTCTGGTCTGCCTGTGGAGCTGCATGATGTTATGCTGTTCGTTGCAGATAAGACTGTATTTTAAACTTAACAAATATAATACATTAATAAAAGCAACTAGCATAATTTCTTCTGACTCCCTCCCCACATTCTTTATGAGCCAATGTAATTAAATAGGTTGGAATATAAAATGATATATAGACTCTGCTTTCTGCTGTTGTTTTATCACTTCTGCTATTTTTAGCACTCTTACGAGAACAGGAAATATGTTTTGATAAAGTCACCATCTTCCAGGCAGGGATACAAATAGTGAATCATTCTATTCATATTAACGTCACAAGAATCACCACATCCAAGCCAGCATGGGGCAAAGGTCTCTGCAATGCATGTTTTCTGTTTGTTACCAACAATTTATTCTGTTTGTGTGAGACAATCAAGGGATCAGGCTAGACTCTCAGGCCATACATATCACACTTTAAACCCATTGTTGTGGTCTATGCCTCAAGTCTGTTCTTTACTCAAAGATGTCTGTTTGTTTGCCTGTAGCTAGCTGTGGTCAGAGCTGGGTACTCTATAGATCATGTGGCTCACATTCCTCCCGGAAGTCATTTTGTGAGCTGCAATTTTCAGCAGCAACCTCAAAGAAAAATTTCCACAGGCAAAAAAATCCTGGTGCTGCTCTACTCAGCTTAATAGATGCCTATTTTATGTTAAGTTTTATTGTGTTTGAGGGCCTCTAAGTTTTGGAAACAGTAAGACAAGGGATATAAAAGCGCTTTCAAGAACAAAAGATTTTGTATTGACAAAAAAGACTGTCAAATAAACTTGGATTACAAACAGCTGCTTTATGGCTCACGTCTCAAAATAACATTTTTCCTGAATCTATACCTCCTTCTAGTCTTCAGCAACCCCTTAGCCTAATTAAACTTACTAACTGAAGAGAAATTCCCATAGACAAAGACACAATGTCCTTGAAGAAGAACATGAGAGAACAGCAAATGAAGAAATGATCAAGGCATAGTATATTTCACAGCATTTGTCAATTTTCCCAATAGCTCTCACTATGATTCCTTTACTTGAACTAGAATTCCTTTTTGGTATTTATCTGAGTAATGCAGCTCAGGGTAATGGTTCCTGTGTAGCCTGAAATTTACTATTTTCTTTTCCCTTACATGAATAAGGTCTTGTCTGTTATTTTTGTTAGGATTTCTTTTTTTTCCCAGCAGCATCAGCTGGTCTAATAAGCTTTGATTCATTTCCTTCTGTCATGTGGATGCATGCATATGTGTTCATGAACAGATACACAGAAGATAACAGAAAAGTCCTTTTGCTAAATTGCAGAATTACTATCCCCTATAGCACACTGCAGTATCATCTTTTCCCCCACTCTTTCATAGAAGGGTAATTGATCCCTGATAATCTGCTCTAAACACTAAAAAAAATGACTAACAATCTGCAATAAAAGACAACTGTGCTGACTTGTGAGTACCCACCTTTGCTCAGAGACCACTGAATTGAGCTACACACAGTCAAGGACTCAAACTCCTTTGCAAATGGGTCTGTACTCAGAGTGTATAAAGTAATAATAAAATACAGACCTCTAAAACTTAAGGCTTATACTTTTGTATCATGTATTTTCAGCATGGCATTACTTTGGCTGAAAATATTACTGCATTAGTGTTCCTTGAGGACACTGAAGAGTATTATGGCATTCTTTATGGGCCACCGGATGGCACTAGTACCCAAAATACCATGCCAGCCCAGTATTTGGCCATGAAAAAGACATTGACTTTTAAAAATTAAAATGCTCAAAGCAGCAGCCCCTTAGCAGCTTGCAACACTACTTCTATGTCTGACAAACTTGGACAGGTCAGAGGAAAAGTGATGTAAACCACTGTAAACCACTATGTCACTTCATTGTTTGCCATAGCTGCACACCAGAAATTTTAGCTGCACCAAGATTTTTGGCCATAATAGTGTACCTGAAAAGTAATTTAAGATATGGATTAATTCTGCTATGTATTAGATGCATGTAATTCCCTATGCATTGGGTTAGGTGAGGAGGGAATAAATGAAAGTAGTATGTCACTATCTTCTTTTGATCCATACGTTAGAAATGGTCTACCTGCTCCTGCTGCATTAGTACTCGCATCAAATCCTGTGATTTCTTTAGTAAGCAGAGATGACATTGGAAAGTTGGCAAATTATGCTTTACTAAAGTGAGAGAAGCAGCCTGCTGCTGCCCATGCTCCAAATGATGTTGATGGAGATGCTCACAGCAAACCATCT
The DNA here is from genome assembly GCA_035221455.1 of Xenops minutus. Lineage (NCBI taxonomy): Eukaryota > Metazoa > Chordata > Aves > Passeriformes > Furnariidae > Xenops > Xenops minutus. Next base: position 17,636,837 of record JAWWEE010000085.1, on the reverse strand, counting down.
CGCTTGGGTTTGAAGCATCAGGCTCTATACTTTCACTTCAGTACCTTGCTTTCTAAGGCAAGTGCTTGTTGGCCTCTATTTAGGGATAAAATGGGAAATGTGGATTTTTAAAATTGTTTTTTTTTCCCCGACAACATTGGAGACACACTGGAGACACTAGAACTGGGACATCTCTCTTCAACGATCAACACAGAATCTCTAGGTCGCTGAGAGAAACGATTTTAAATGTGGAGTCTGCCGAGAAGTCATGGCTGAGCAGCAAACTTGCTTCATTATGTCAACAGACCAGGGCCTCTGCTGAGTGCTTAAAGCTCTGGAAGAAATCCATTCTTTCCAATGAAACTGGAGCCAGGGGAGCAATGTGCCATCCTTTTGTACTCACTCAACACGAATCATTCCTCACTTTCCCTCCTATGACAAATAGGGAAAGCTGTCTTAATATTATCAGGACAGATTTTAAGTCCAAAGAATGTCACATTTCAAAATGATAACGTGTCTTTTAGCAACTACTTTGCCTACAAAGACCCAAAAGTAGGGGAAGGAGAAGGAAGGAATGGTGAAAGAAAAGATGGTAAATAGCAGTTAAAGCAGACAAAAGGGGTCTGTTGTGGAGTGCAAATGAAGCACAGCTGGTTTACAGCTGCACTGTATTCCCCTAGAAGGTAGGGCATTGGGGAAATGTCGTAATGCTCTCGTTACTATCAGGATGGTACAAAAGACTGGATGGTCTGAATTGCCCTTTTCTCTGATACTCATAAAAATTATAATAAAAAATCCATTAGTTCCCTGCAGCCTTGTGTACCCTAAGACAGGCTGTCATGTGTAAGACAGTAGGCAGACCACTGTTTTGCTTTCAAGTGATTCATAGGCAAAAGTCTTGGAGTAACAGCCCAAAACCTGATTTTGACCAGAAGCATTCCAGGAGGGAATTAGAAGCAAAGATGAAAGTATTAAAATCTGCTGCAAAGCAAGCTGGAACTAATGACAATCTTCCCCTTGACTTCGGTGGGCTTGAGCCCAGTCTGCCTATCATTTTCATAAGCTGGCTCTATACAATTTTCAACCCTGGCTCTATACAGTTTTGTATCTCTACCTCCTTCCCTTTCCACCTGATGAATAATTGCATGAGCCTTTGAATACTGCACACCTATTTCATCCTGGCACCTCTGTCTCACTTTTCTTGGCCCACACATTCACGTCAACACCTGTCTTTGTGATTTCCTCCTTCCTATGATTATAATAAAAATTTTCTGGGATAAGATGAGATGATTGTGAGTTCAAAAGCTTTTAACAAGAAGTACCCTGCTGTTTGTCTGCACTATTTCAGGAAGCTCTTGTGCATTTGTGTGAGTCCCTCCTACCTCACTGAGATAGGTGTCTGGCTGCTGCACGAAATGGGGACATGCTCTATAAATTACAGTGACACCAAACCTGAAAGCAAGCTCCCTGTGTATGCGTTTTTTGTCTGAGATGACAAATAAGAATAGTTAGTGAACAGTAACTATGCCTCATACACATAAGTCATTGCTTCTGCAGCAGAGGCAGCAGAAGATTTTAAACTTCTGCATTAGACTGAAGGCTGGAGGCTCCTCCTTTGAGATATTAAGCCTTTAGCACTATTTCTGATGTGATACAGTAGCCTCTCTCTAACTAGGCTCACATAGAACAAGTTCTACCAGCTATAAAAAGCTTCAAAAAGTGCAGCTAGGAAACCCAAGAATGTAATTTTTTCCCACCAGGAGTACATCACAAGCCACTCTGAGCGTGGATGTCAACAGCTCCTTTGTTGAATTTCTCCCAGAACACTCAAAGCTGGGAAAAGTCAAAAGCACCAGCTTCCTCTTTCTCAAGTTGTGCAAGAGCCTTTGAGGTTTTGCTATTAGTAGCCTTCTTTTCCAAACTGTTTATTCCAGGAACATTCATTCCGCACATTAAGGTCAACCAAGGGTTTCCTTAAGGCAGCTGAGCCATGGCCATCTCTCCTGGGAGAGCCCAGAGGGAGACGCAACACTGAGATCACTGTCATGGTCATGTGCTGTAGATGTGGCACAAACTCAAAATCTAACTTAGTGGTTGTAGTGCCAGGGGAAGTTCATGTTTGACTCCAAAGAGAAACAGTTGCTTTCTGACCATTTCCAAAAGCGGGATAGCCAACCCCATGCCCCTCTAAGCCCATAAGGAAACTAAGTGGTTTATCTGTCAACAGGAAGAAGTTACACATATGCTAGTAGGTTACATACTTAAAGATGAGGACTTTTTTCTCTGTTCATTTCACACTGCCATAAATGTGTGTGCAGCACAACAGGTAATAGCAAAACTTTGCAGGTAGACCTTGTGCTTTCTGCCACAGCCAGGCTTGAACAATTCCCTGAAAACAGACTTTTTAAACTGAAGTAATTGATACTGGAATAATAAAACACCCAATCTTTTTTTTTCAGTTGCTTCACAAATGAAAACATATAATGAGATTTCTTTAACTTAATAACTCTGGCTTGGAATTAATTGACAAAGAGCTGGAGATTTCTGCATGAGGGGAGTGTATGGATGATCTAGATAGTGTTATTACATAGAGACATCATGGTCCTGGAGTGAGTCCAACATAAGGCTACAAAGACAACAAGGAGTCTGGAGCAGCTCTCTCACAAGGATATGCAGAGGGAGCTAGTCCTGTTTAGCCTGCAGAAGAGAGAACAGAGAGGGGACCTCACCAGTGTCTGCAGGGAGAGTGTAAAGAGGATGAAGCCAGGGTTTTCTTGGTCGTGCCAAGCAATAGGACTAGAGGCAATGGGCAGAAACCAGAACACTGGGAGTTCCACCTAAATGTGAGAAGAACTTCTTTACTGTGTGGGTGACTGTGCACTGAGACAGGCTGTCCAAGAGAAGTGGTGGAGTTTTCCTTGCTAGAGATATTCAAGTGTCATCTGGACACAATTCTGTACAATATACTCTAGTGGACCCTGTTTGAGCAGGGATGTTGGACTAGATGACCTCCAGTGGTCCCTTCCATTCTTACCCATTCTGGGATTCTCTGATTATGGGTAATCACTTGAACTGTTCTGTAGCTTGACAAAACCTACCATTTTTCCATGGGTATCATGCAAAGAAGCTGTTTAACACCTACCTGTACATGAAACACATTTCCCTATAAATAACGGTAACTGAAAAGCTTTTTGCTATTCAGTCAAAGTCACAGATCTTAAAAATGACAAAAAATTAGTGCAGCTACTGCAAAGGCAGGGTATTTTTATATCTTCTCTATCAACATTCCTGTACTGGTTCAGCTTTGCAAGTAATTTCCAGCAATCAATCAAAGGACAAATCGGTGAGGCATTATCTTCAGTTTTCCAGATGCTTCCACTCAAACTAACACTAATCTGTCCACCTCCTATTCTCGTATTAGGTTTTGTTAGTTAGTGGAGTCTTCACTCTATGTCACATAAAGGTACTCATGAAGAGGGATGGTGGCTTCACACATCTTCTAGCAATTATTTGAACTCCATTTTATAGACCCAGATACTGAGAGCACCCCCAAAGCAATGTAAGAAAATACTTCTTTCCCTTACAATTATCACCAAGCATGTCTCTCTTCTCTTTTTAATTAGTATAAAGGATATAGTATATAGGAATAAATGTTATCTATTAAAGACCTTAATTTTTGAAAGTGAAATTTGTCAGAAGAATTTATAGAAATTAATGTAGTAAATTCAGAACATTTCAAATGTATTTTGCCCAGAGCCTCCATTTTCACCTTCCAAGGCAATGGTCACTTAGGACCTATGCAAATGAAGGCACATGTACATATCTGATTTCCAAAGGACTTCACTGTTGCAGGAATTACTACTTTCCAGCTGCTTGTAATTACCTTTCTGCCAGAAGCTACATTGCTCTGCAGTTGTGTTTCTGCTCTGAGGTGCCTCCTTCAGTGCAAAGTCCACCACATCAGTTTAAATACAGGAGACAGATTTTTTATTCCACTAGCTGTGGAAACTCTAGCAAAACATGATCCTGACTGTGGCTGTTGTCACCTCCTCAGAACTGCAGCTGAGTCTGGAGCATCTAACTGTACATCTATGCTCCTAAATCTTTAGTTGCATTTGTGTAACATGATACAACAGGAATACGTGAGGTATTCTTGAAAATGCTGATCCTAATCCAATCGTACTTTCTCTTTCTGCTTAGCTGAGTGCACTGCTGAACCCACCACTTTGAATAGAAATTTTCCCCACTTTGGTTCAGCTATAAAGGTCTTAAAAACTTGCATTGTTTTTCTAATTAGTATTTTTTAAAAAAATAACTTTTCTACAGTGCAGTCTGAACACAGAGTATATGATCTTCAATCAGTAATTAAGAAAAATTACAAATATTGGAGTTTTTTTTACAACACACGTATGCAACCACATTCAAAGGCATGGCTTTCCAGTACAGAAAAGGAGCTTGTTGGTTTTGTCCTCTTTACTGTCCCTTTTCAGTGTTTGGAAAGTGTTTTTTGACTGAGAGTCAAAAACAGCAGATGAGCCAGTGCCGTGCCTGCTTCTGGTTTCTTGCAGAAGCCTTCTGAAAGAAGCTGGAGATCACCATCTGACACCATGCATATCAATAGCCCCAGCAGTAGAGGGGTTTGGGGCATATGTCACACAAATTCTGGTTAGCCACCAAGCAGATGACATCATCTAAACATATTTTCATGCATCAGTCCCTTCGACACCTCTCCCAAGTTACACAAAAAAATTCTGGTGTTCACCTTTACTTTTATCTTTTCTCCAAATATGCCTTTTTGGTCTTCTGGTGGTTTGCCTTCTTTAGAGAGACTGAACTGCTAGTGATTAATGACTCAAACATTCCACCACCTGCACTGACTGCTCAGGTGCTGTGAGAGACTGGACTGTTGGTGCTCATGGCTCAATCCGCAGCGTGCTTTGCTAACCATGTGCAGAGTGGCCACCCAGGCCAGGTGCCGAAGGCATGCACATCCAGTGCCTCAGGCTAAAGGCTGGGTGTTAAAAAAGGAAAAAGGCAAACCCTGTGAGGTGGGGTAGTGTTTCTATTTCCTTACACATGTGACTTAGTCATGATAACTTCCCAGAATATTCACACTTTGCCTGAAGGTATTCATCTCTTGTTGATGAGCCATAATGGACTCAGCTGCACTGATGTAAGAGGTAGCTGCAACATGTTAGAAAGAGTCCAAGATGGACAAAATATCCCATAATTCACAATATCACACTAGCCAGCATAAAACTCCCCACCCCAGGGCAGGTGCTGGAGGCATTCCCACCTAAACCTGAGCATATATAACTCTGAGTTTTGGGGCTTCCCTCACCAGCCGAGGCTTCCGCCACCACCCCAATGGATCCAGACTGTAACCAGCACTTCAACAGGACCACAACCATCACTTTGACCAATGAACATCAAAACTTCAACAACTGAGTCTCGTTGCTGGATCCAGTGGGTGTCTCACAGGTCCTTCCAGTCTCCTGGGGGATCCACACCTCTGCTCTGACTGCCTGTGCCAGCACTGCAGCCTCACTCCAGCACTGTGCAAGCGTCTGCTAGTATCGAATTCCAGCTATCCACTGTTTCCTCCCAGTGTTGGTTCTCCAAATGTTCCTGACAGCTTCTCCAGGTGTGGGGTAGGTGAACCACATGGAAGGATGCCCATCTTGTCTCTGTCCTGTGGCCGTGTGTGTTTTTCCAGGTGGGGGAGGCTGGCCGCCATCTCAATTTAGTCCAGTGGATGCAGTTTGGGAAGTTTCTTCACAACAGTTGGTTTAACACAGTTTTATCAGTATTGTTATTTTCATTTCTTCTTCTCAGAGAGTCATTTTTTCACATAAATCCGGGTGTATTTGGTTTCTCTCTCTGTACTGGAGAAACCAGGGATATTAAATCCAAGGAAGGAGATTTCTGTCTGAGGTCCCCACCCATTCCAAATGGTCTCAGACACTTGTCGTTCAAATAAGTTTTTCCCTGCTTGGTCTCCCAAAATTAAATTCTGTAATTCTCATCAAACGTCAACCACGGAAGGAAGATCAGAAATCTGGCATGATGTTCCAAACAGCCTCAGTAATTTGAAAAATAACTTATTATTTTCCTGAAACATCGTATGATAACAGAAAACAGCTGAGCTTCTTGTATATTGAAATTGTTGTGCACCATGTCATGATATAGGTGCATGCTAACATGTGATATGAAAATATAATTGCTCAATGGGCCAGTTTCCTGCATGCAGCTCCACAGCATTGGGTATAAATGTTGAAGGCTCAGCTTTGAGCACTATTCAATACAAATTTTTTCACTTACAATTTGTCCCCTTCAAGTAATACTCAAAGTTTGTTATGTATCCTGAAGTGAATCACAACTACTTAGTAGTAGGATAAAAAGATTGGTTTGACAGTTCTCTGGCACATGTATTTGGAAATCAACAAAGTGTAGCATGCACCAAATTCAGAGGAGAATCGGACCTCTCCATCACACTGTATTCATTGACTGAATCTGCATAATCGTATATCCTGCCGACATTGTTGTGTCTCTATTACTGCTTTGCAGTCACAAATTGACTTACTGTTGTTTCCCAATAAAACTGTGTACCCCACCAAGTGAATGTGCAAGAAAACTCCATGACAAACCCCCAGAAAAAAAACACATGATGAACCAAACTCCAAATAAATAGTAAAATTAGGTCACACCAGGATGGACTGAATAAACAGAAAGACACTGAAAACAGTTTAAAATGAAAGTAAAACAAAGTATTTCTTCACTGTGCCATTTCTTGGCTATGACAAAAAAATCTTGTTCAGATCTCTGATATTTGCCACAGCTCAGAGAAACAGAAGCAAAAGGACTCATGTGAAAAAGTCTATTCCCAAAAATAGCTCTCTTCCAAGTACAAAAGCCAGGAATGGTCCACACATTTGTATTGCACACATCATCCAAAAACCTCAAAATAAAACCATAGACTAAAGTACTTTTGCTGTGACCAAAACATCTAAATAATTAGTGATTAGTATTCAATACAACTATAGTGTGTTTATTTTGCTGACAATAATTTGCCAGGCTGAGATATCTTTCCCTAGTTCTTTGTTTCACACTCTCATTAAAAATGCAAACTAGAAAGCAGGAGGAAAAATTGTAAAGTTCATGGTTTCTTTGAGGGTGTGTATGGACTCCACTGACAGCCACATTACCACCTACTCTTTATCTCTTTTCTTCATTGCTAGTCCAAATCTTCAAGGGAAATTTGAAAAAATGCCATGACACACATTCAAAATATTGATGTTGTTTATTCCATGCTACTGCTTGTCCGAGCAAGTTCGAGTAACAAAAACTGTTATTTTTATATGTTTATGTGGAAGCTGCAAAATATCCATAATAACTTACCTCCATGTTTGAGCAATATATTGCTGTAAGTGCCAAATTTTTAAAGCATCAGGTTTGTATTTGTTTAGCTGTGGTTTGGGACCAGGGGGAGTTAAGCATTGCTTTAAAATGTTGGAAGAGATTGTTACCTTTATTATTTTATTGATGTAGTTTATGGACAAAAGTACAGCAGAAGAAATACAATTCTTATGAGGAAATATTTTCTCAGAATTAACATATATATCACATAAAGATGCACAGGGACAATATGGCACCAATGAGACAATAAGATCAGAATTTGCTGAAAATTTCAAATAACCTTTGCAAAATATTTACAGTGAGATTTGTACATGTTTACAATGGACAAAAAATCAAATTTACAACTGACAAGATGTTCTATTTCAGGTTTAATATTTGAAGGCCAGACTGCCCTCTCTTATTCCTGAACAAGCAGCTATTGCCCTTCAGTTCTGCTGCATCTCACAGGGGACTGTTCTGGTTACTGGCTCATCTGAAATAGTTTTATTAACCGGCTTCAAGGCTCCCCAGGCTGGCCTTTGCTTTCTCAAATGGACACATTTACTTTTCATAGAAGAAAAGCAATGATAAATCCTCTAATGTAACAAGTACCAGAGGTAGTGCCAGTACTGCCACTAACCTTCTCCTGTTCTGTATGAGTAGTTAGCTCTCCCTGGTCTTCTTCATCTTGCTGCCTCCACTCTCCACTGACTCATCATGTCCTCTCAAAGCCACATGCAACATCCTGATCACATACTGCTGTATACTTCTTAAAACCAAATCATCCCAGAACTACGGAAAATGAAAGGGAAGGGTCTCCAAGGCATAGGGTATCACTTGCCAACTCTGAGAAGAGGCTCAGATGACAAGATCTCAAAACTGAAATGGAAAACATTTTCCATTTGGTACCATGGCAACTGAACAAAAACCAGTAATTGCCTGCTCCTCTTCTCACCTCCCAGATTTGATGAAACTGAGCTGACTCACTTAGAGGATTGGAGCTTTAACTATCTCTTGGTGCCTGGCAAATGCAGCAGAAGAAGGGGGAGAAAAAGTACTGAAGAAGAAAAGAAGATATCCTCAGAAACTGAGCAGTCTTAAAATAAAAAAAAAATCCTTGACTGACAAGGGAAAAGACAGGGCTCCACCGTAAATTAAAAAGAATGAAAAACAAGCAATGAAATGTAAAAATTGTTTTACTTGAAAATGTGCTGGAGCTGCAGTTGTTCTTATCTTTAAAGCACATGAGCATAAAATAGGACTTTACAGGTTGCAGTCAGACAACAGAAAAGGCTGAGAGACTGAAGTTATACACAGTTGTCAATTGATACTCCAAAAAAATTGCACACTTCACTGTTAGAAAAGAGTAGGGCAGTCAGGACTATTTGGTGATTGACCTCACAACATTTTCACTGTACAGAGCTCTGTTTTTTCACTTTTCTTGCTGATTCAAATATCACAATTTAGCACAGCTTGATATAATCTCCCTTCCTACTTTAAAAAGTAAAATTAATTTTTTTTGGAAATATGATTAAAATATCTAAAATGTGATTAAAGAAAAGTGTAGCTTCATGAAAACCATGCTTCTTAAACGTGGAAGAACAGTTTCCAAAAAGATATACACTGCAATTTCTTAAACAGTTCAAGAAGTGCTGTGTGACTTTAGTGAATTTTCTGAATGTTGTTTAAAATAATGAAGGAGAATTACATGAGTTATAGTGAATTTATTAAATTCCATTTATATTTCAGGTAATTTCCCAAAATATTTTTGTGCTTCTGAATGCCTGTACAAACACCTTTCACAATCTTCATGAAATTAACTCGATTTTAGTCTTAGTACAGAAGATTTTAATGTTGAAATAGAAACACAAAATTAACCTGGCCACATGTCAGCAGAATGAATTTTTTGCTTATGGTGTTTTCCCAGCTAGTCTCATTGATCAGAAAATATTTCTACACTACTCGTCTCAGAGAGATTATTTTAGTTATTGTGCAAAATAGCATGCATTTAAAAAATAAAACAGTCCCTAACTTTATCATATGGCAAAACCTACATTCTAAGCCCAGAGATAGCTAGATATAATAACCAAGGACCCCTAGAACAAGAAAAAGTTTTAGTCCTGCTGAAATTCACTTTCATTGCTTATGAAAGTTAGTCTCTCTTTACCTGCTTAATATTTAAATAGATTTAAAATTCTCAATTACCACAGGTGTAGAACATCCTTTCTTATCTTCTTATCTTGCAATTAATATACCTGTCAACACTGCAACACTGCACTGCAATGTTTCCATGCAATGGAAGGCCACTGCAGAAGATCTGAAAATGTTTCCACAAATCTCATTCCACATGAGATAACTAACCTGCACCACTTCTGGACCATGAAACATTATTTTAATATCAGACCTCACCTACAATTAATCATCTGGGTAAAGAATCTAAGCAGAAAACCCCTCTGCTATCAAAATGCTATTCCAGAAGCCAAGCTCTGGACACATCCCCAGATAAGTGTCACATGCCATCACAATATTTTGCAGCCAGTACTGGTCAGCAAAGCCCTCTAGCTCACTCGTTTCTCCTTAGTCAGCAAGTGCTGCAGAAGCTCAGAAATGGTTTTACACAGTAGAAATAAGATCCAAGGAAATGAGAATTCACATTGTCCTCTTTTTTTCTCCCACTCCTAGTGCTACTGGCAGGGCAGCTGCTTGCGCTGCATTCCAAATTTCTGTAAAAACTTGCCAGCAGTGTACTTGATGACCTGCAAAGCTGGCATAAGACAATGGCACACTTACAAGCTCCTGTTTCTGATGATGGGAATGGAGCTAATCCATCACCCTATCTAGCAAAATAATCTGAAATTCTGCTTTCATACCTACAGAAAACAGTTAATAGAACATCAAGGAAAGAACTCCACTGCGGTGAGAGCCCACCTTAACTATTATGTCCAGCTCTGGGTTTCTCAGCACAGGAAGGGCATCAACCTATTGGGACAAGTTCAAAGGAGGGTCACGAAGATGATTAAAGGGATGGAGCATCTCTCCTATGAGGAAAGGCTGAGAGAATTGTGATTGTTCAGCCTGAAAGTGATGGTTTCAAACTCAATTGATTCCTTACAGTACCAGAAGGAAGCCTTCAAGAAAGATGGAGAGAGACAATTTACAAAATCATGTGGGGACAGGACAAAGGGTAATAGCTTCAAACTGAAAGATATTAGGTTTGGATTGGATATTAGGAAGAAATTCTTTACTGTGACAGTGGTGAGGTAGTGGAACAAGTTGCCCAGAGAAGCTGTGGATGCCCCATCCCTGTATTGTTCAAGGCCAGGCTAAATGAGGCTATAAGCAACCTGCTTCAGTAGAAGATGCATCTGCCTCTGACTTGAGCAGTAGAACTAGACAATCAAGGTCCCTTCCAGTCCAAGCTGTTCCATGATTCTGTAATTCTATGAAGAACTTGGACACTTCACCCAAATCCCAGAACATCTTGCTTTTGAATGATTGCCCCAAGAAAGCCCATGATGTGCTGAAGACAAAAATCCCATAATGGACATGCCAGCAGAGACAAGTTTGTTTGTGCATCTGCACAGACTGTTGCCTGAAAGCAGTATAGAGTGCAACTAGACAGCTCTAGCCATGTGGACAGACCTCTCTGGTACCAAGCTCTCTGTAAGTTCAGAGGAAACATCCTCTGAAACAGTTTGCCACAGACTTTTGCAAAATAAGATCCCTATGTATACAAATTTTCATTAACACACCTGAAAAAAAAAGAAAAAGAAGAAAATCAACAATACCTTATTTTGATGATAATTCATTATTCAGAGTTCTGCCTTTCTTATAAAAATAAGGTCATTTTTTTATTCAAAAAATATGAGTAATTTAGTTTACTTGAGCAACAAGAGATTGCCTATAATGCAAAGAAAAGCAACATGTTCTAACAAATAATAATGTAGTCTTGTCAAGTTTGTTACTGCTAAATGCTGTAAAATATCATCCTGTAATCTTTCATGAAGTCTGTATTTTGTCTTCTTGCTATGCTCCATTTCAGGTTTGATTTGCATATCAGGTAATATGAGAACAATTTTTAATTCAGTCATTCAACCACTATATCATATATGTATCAGAAATTATTTATTTATATATCTAGCACTGATAGGAGGCTTGAGTGACACAAGTGGCAAGAATACTTCTGCATTTATCAACAGACAGAATTTAGAAAAGCTTACAAGGACTAGGAGAGCCATTTAGAAAGAGGTTTTGATTAGTTTCTACCTTAGATGCTAATATTTCTTGGCCCTGCCCTTTTCGCATGTCTTTTTCCCTCCATTCCCTCTGAAGTTCTCCTGGTACTAATACCACATGACTCAGTACTAGTATCCTTCTTGGCATAACAGCATGGTATTAGATATTTTTTACAAGAGTCAGTACTCAGGGACTGCAAATGGCCAGGTGTTTGAAGGAAATGGGCTGTAAACTCTTCAGAGAGTGAGAAATCTCCTCTCCTGGCTATTAATCAGAAAGGTGAAAGAAAAGCAGAAGTTTCTTCTCTCTTCTACAATAAAGCTGAAACAGAAAATAATTAAAGGCTGAATTTCAAAGACACTAAATTAAATACAATGGATACTGAGCTTATGCTTCTGCCAGGCTTTCAGCTAGCAAGACCTCTGCAGCTGGGTCTGGAAGTACAGAGCAAGAAATCTTACATGTGATATAGACAGCACCATTCCCAACTTTAATCACTGGATCACATCTAGATCAAGAATAGAGCAGTAACAGCAGGGAGGAAGGGCATTTTACCTTTAACATAGCATCACATTAGTCCCTTTACACTGGTCTTGGAAGGCAAGATCAGTTCCCTGTACTGTATCACACTGTGTCATGAGCTAGAGCAACTTCTCAGCTTGTGACTGTATTTCAGAGGCAGCTACACCACACTCCACTCCTTCAACATAAAACATTTAGTAAATGTCACCTGGCATCAGTGACCTTTTGAAGTCAATAAATCCTTTTCCAGCTCAATGGGAATTGTGCAAAATTTTTCCAGTGAGAAAAAATGTTCCTTGCAGTTAAACAGTTCCCTGGTGTGAGGAAAGTCACCTGATTTTTTTCCCCCTTTTTTAGTTTTTTCCTTTTTTTTTTTTCTTTTTAATGGTCTATGAAATGTGGTTATTTTTAGTGCACAGGTCTTTGGAAAACTACTTCTTCCTTGTGTTTTGTTCAGTAAGAAGTATTTTAGCAATTTTGTATAACTTCTTAAAACTCCAGTCTTTGTAATATGTGCATACCTCATCTTCTGGCAAACTGTTCAAAATGCTGTCATTAACATATTTAGGTTCTATCAATTTAAGAAAAAACACTCTCCTGGCTACTTGCTAAAATGGTGGAAATTTGCATTCTGATGACTATTAATCAATTTGTAGCAAAAGCAAAAAGTGTTTAGTATAATTGTTAGGAATTCCTATTAGGCCTTTCTCAAGTTTCTTTCTCTTGATTGGTTACATTAACCAACTTTTTTCCACCCTCTGTTCTGAGCTGTTTCTTTCTGTTCCTGTTTTGCATTTTTTTATTTGTTTTACAGTGAGGACAAATTATTTTATCCCAGACATAGAGCTAAGCACTCTCAGAATAACTGAGTCATTTAGCAGTGCTTGGTTTCATGTGGTTGTCAGCTGAAAATGACATTTAGCACAGGCTTTATCTCAGTTGTGGTAATTACTGTATTGACGAGCTCTCATACACAGCACAGACTGTTTCCAGTAGATGCAACCAAGCAACTCTGCCTTCTCTGAAATACTTTATCTGACTTTCAAAGTGTAACAATGTTCAGATACGTATGCACATACCCTCCTACACATAGAGACATATATAAAAAGCAGAACAGTGTTAGTTTTAAGGCAGTATCTGTTCTTCCTTCTTTCTGAATCAATTCAATTACCCCACAAAAGGATAGTGTAGAATCTCAGTTGTACACTGCTCCCACATTACGTCCTGGCTGCTCATTTTATTACACGTGAAGGTTATTGCTACTGTAATGTATCTCAGTGGTATACCAAATGTTACTTTAATGATGTAATTCATATGTTTGGATTTACTATCTGATGTTCTTAGTCACCACTTGTGTTAGTATGAGATGTTACCAATTTCAAACACACTTGGAAACTGCAGGTTTTTGTTGGAGAAGTCAGCAGAGAAAGAAAAAGGATTAGTAAATCATATTTTACTTTTAAAAAATTGCATCAGATGTGTTCATTTGGCATATCAACCCAGAGTGATGCCACTTCTGCAGTTTGTACAATATGCATTATTTATATATCTCAACCTGTTTGGTATTATCATAGGCTGTAATAGGGTTTAGCAGAAAAAGTTATTCTATGGTCTGAACCTTCCAATCAGTTGCACACATTTTGGGATGGGCTGGTTTCAGTACTGAAAAGTTAACAACAGCTTGTTGGTTAAATTATGCGCACAAGCAAGCAAATGAAGTGTTTTGGTTCAGGGTTTTTTTTCTTTTTTTGTTTGGTGGGTTTTTGTTATGTTTTGGTTTTGAAGAACACTTCTTTCTTCTAGAAAAAATAATGATACACATTTATCTTAGTATAGCAGGGATGATACTTGAAAGTGAAGTTCATGTGCATAAATAGAGTAAGACATCAAAGCAGATTCTGAATTAGTTTTCATCAACATAACTGTCACTTATTACTTGCTAAATGCAAGTGACTTTTTTATTAGAAAAGCAACTAAGAGTTTAATAAAGAAATTGGATGAGGCTAATGTATATTAATGGTGGGTAGGATTTAAGAATATCCAAGAATTTGGCACAAAAATAGTTTAAGAGATTTGCCTTAATCTTTATTCTCCATCAGAGAGATAGTTTGTGTTCTTCATATCACAAACCAAATTGGTTTTGGTGCGATTTCCAGTTTTCTTCTAGGTCATGTTAGAAACATCTTAAGAGTGCTTTCCCATTTTCCATCCAAAACCCACACATTTGCCAAGAAAATAAAAAGACACAGAAATGTTGCTACTGAATTTTGAAATACAAGTACCTTAAGAAGTTAGAAAAATTAATGAAGGTAGCAAAAATATCAGTGAAGTTTAAAAAAAAAAAAAACCACAATCAAACTTAATAAAATAAAAAAACAACTCCCCCAAAAAAACAACCAACCAAAAAAACAAAACCAAAACCCCCAGAACTAAACAAAAAAAGCCCATGAGACAAAACAACCCACAAAGAAAATCAAATATAAATACAAAGTGTATGAGAAATTTTAGACTGAAATATGCTTGACATTATTAGCTGTTACTCTTCTGTCAAATGTTTGAGTTGACTATGTGCAAAATAGAGCATTTAGTTAAATATATTTTAATTGGAAAATATAATGCCAAGGATTTTAACTGTCATATATGGAATTCATTAATACCATCATACTTTTTTATTCATTGAAAAAGATACCTAGGGAGAAATCAGTTCTTATTCAAAACTCTATATTGAGTTAAATGTATTACCAATCAATAAGAGGATATATAGACGTGTTGGTTTAAAGGTAAACCGGCAGGACAAATGAACCCTGACTCAACCGAGGTTACAATTCAGAGCTACAATTTACCAAAAAGGTTACAATAAATACAAAGATACAGAGAAAAATGGTGCTCACTAGCCCCTGTGCTGAGCATCATACCAAAGTAAGAAGGCAGAACTGGCCTTTTGAACTCTTCCCTGTGGTGAGTGTTTTGCCTGTGGATTGGTGCCTGTTGACACCTCACTGGAGTGAATAACTTGAGACTCAGCTCTTGAAAGAAGGAACTCTAGGTAAAGCATACCTGTAGAGCTGAAGAAACAGATGTCAAGTGTTAAATAGTAAACCTCTCCAAGTGTCATTTTAGTACCCTTTCTTCTAACCTTCTCATACTCAGCTTCATTTTTAAAAAGTTTTATTAGAAGTTCTAGATTCTATGAGAAGCCAAACACCTGGAATTCCAATTAAATTCAGTCCAACTAGCAAAACCTGGTCATACAACTCAGCATTTAAACCGAAACAAAGACTATTGGTGGGACAGCAGATAATTTCATTTATATACCTCACACAGCAAGTTGCCCACATACTCTGGTACTTTATTTGTACATTGACATGAAAAGATCAACCCAGTGGAGTGAAGTACCACAGTCTGGCCCACAGACTCATGATAATCAAGATTTGTAAAGACTTATTTATGTAATATCCAAACACAAGCAAGTTTCTACCTTGGTCTGACACAGTCCTGCAAAAACTTCAACTCTGAGTTCCTAGATACACAATTGCCTTAAAAGGACAAACCATTTTAGAAGGCTTTTCTCAGGTCAAGAAACATTGACATTTCTACTAGTCACACAGAAACAGTCTGCATATTAAAGAAAAAGACCTACTCAGAATAGATGTAGAGGGCAAAAGTGTTTTCTTATGAGAAATAAAACATTTTTGTATTTGTAATATGTAGTTATCCAGTTTCTGGAGTTCTGTTTAGGTAAAGCTGTCCAACTAACAAACAACAATGAGATGTCAAATATATAATAAAATGATAGACCCTTCTTCAAGTTGCTGAAAACACTCAGCACTTCAGAAATTTTTAACTAATAAATTCTAGTGTTGAATATAAAGTATTCATTTTCCCTCAACTCATACTTATTGTTTATACAAGTGTTTAACAGCAGTAGATGACTGTAGTAATAGTATTCTAAAAATTTTTCCTATAGGAGTTAAGAAATAACAAGATTAATACTGTTATGGAGATAAGATTTAAGATCACAAATTTCCATTATTTTAATTTATTTTCCTAGTGGCTCAAAGGCAGCTCTGTAACAATGATAATTCACTAGAGAAAAGAGAGAGTGCACTGCATTTCTGCATTTCTAAATAATACTTATTATATCAGCCACCATTATTTCCTTCAAGGTACTTTATTTTTGATGCAGAATGAGAAAGGTAAAAATAAAAACCAGCTGGGCATTATCACATGTAACATATCTACTTATGCAGGAGGCACCAAGAATAAATTAATAATCTGTAGAAAGACATGCAATGAAACTCTATTACAGGCCAGAAAAAAAAAAATAAAAAAAAAAAATAAAAAAACATAGGCTTATGTTTTAGTGGTTATTTGTTTGGTTTTTTCTCCTCTGGAGTCCTCTATTGTTCTTTGACAGTCACTCCTTATAGAAGGTAAGGGTTCATGATGACTTAATCTCCCTTGCTAGAGACAGAACAGCTGCTGAAACAGCCTAGTTAAGAACTACACATTTTTTTCTTGCTGGCTCCTTTGCCTCAGGAGGGAAATAGTCTGCTTTTGTCAATGTAAATGTAGGCTAGTAGTTGATTATTCCTCTTTATCGCTCCTTCCTTACATGCCAACTCAGCAGAATCATGTGGTGTGCAGCAGGCTAGAAGGAGAGAGTTATTTTATTCAGAACAATTTATTCTGTATTACAATACATAAAACTAGCATTAAGTGGTAAATTCATTCGGGGACAAATTTCACCTCTCCCACATGAAAACCAATCATTGTTTTGCTACTCGCTTCACTAAGAACTAGATTGGATATTTCATGCTTTGCGAAAGGAAGTTTGAATATATTCTCATAACAAAACACAAGTCCCCGAGACCACAATATTCTCAAAGATATGCAAAGTCCTACTGAGATTCTCAACGTGCTCCAAAACCAGATTTGAGTTTTAATTTACTTATGCATGTGCAAAGAGAAAAGCAGTTTCATGGACATATTCTTTGTCTCTATTTTCTGCTTCACAGTTTGGGTCTTTTATCAAGGGTTTCACTGCTCTTTAAAATTTGGGGATTGCTGTAAAAAGGAAAGGAATAAGAATTCAGTAGAAAGAAAATCTGTAGAACTTACATGTTTTAAAATTAGCTCTATAGTTATTTATGGGCAGGTTTTTATAGAAAAAACTCCACATATATTCTTCCTTGAAAAATATTAGAAAGGCACTGAATTTCTTTAAAATTGCAAATTTTTGAAGACGTGCATTTAATGCCAAAGTTGCTGAGACTGGTAAAAGAAGCAAGGTGGTGTAACTAAACCCACAGTAAATATAACACTGACATATTAAAAATAGTGCTAAATTTGTATTTCTACAAGATGAGCTGGGGAAGAAAGAAGCTGAAGACAGTAAGCACACAGAGTTTGTCCTGAATTATTTTTCTTTAGACTTTGCTTTGATGTTAGATTTTTTTGTTTTGTTTTGTTTTTTTTCCTTCTTAATAGATGTAGTCAGGAATAAAAAAGAAACATGCAGGACAATCTGTTGGTGGCAGCCATTAACGGAATTACCTTGCCCATTGAATACCATTTAGCTTGGAAGCAAATCTACTACTATTAATTTCTACCTTTTTAATGCACACTTTAGCTAGCACATGACCCATACTGTGTAACAGCAGTTACACCCCAGGGACTATAGATTAACAGCATGTGCTACGAGTGGTTTATTTTACAATTGCTCTGAAATAAAAGCTGATGGAAATGAGCTAGTGAATTACTCTGCCAGCAAAATCAACAATATTTTTCTCATCATGGAAAAGCTCACTTCTTCTGTCTCAATTTTTTGTATTAAAAATGGTTTCATAGAAGAACACAATAGGGGAAATTTGGGGGAGGGGAAAAATAGAAAACCAAGATGTTACACTCAGTCCTGCCATTTTCATTGTTTGCTACAGTTCATCTGAATAAATTTTACCAGCTAAATCTCTGTGTCACAGTTAATTAAAACACAATTTGGGCATAAAAAGCAGCAGTCAAATGAAATGAAAATTATTTTTCGATAAACTCCAGTCAGTCAGCTTTTCCTTCTCATTAAAGGAACATTAATGCAGCTGCTATGCCTGCATATTTTTGGAGTGTTAGGAAGAAAACTAAACTAATCTCACAGCACGGTGTCATAGAGGTTTTATTGTTTTGTAGCTCATAATAAATGAAAAGCACTGCACCAAAAAAAGTTGTTTCCACAGCTTTTCCACAGAGAAGTAAATTTATTTCAATTTAAAATAGAAGACTAATGTAAAACAGTCCATATTGTTAATGAACAGGTAAAGTGTGTGTGTTTTGGACTGTTAGGGACAACCTGCACTGAATCGTGTTGATTACCAGGCATACAGGGAGGTTTGCCCCCACATGGAACTTGCCTCCCCCCACAAGGAATTTATATCAGAGATAGGATAAATCCCATCAGCTATTATGCTGAATTCCTCCTTTAAAACTGCATCTTCTTAATGGGAATAATGAGCGAGTAATGGAGAAGATTAATATCAAAGATAGGCACCAAAAGGGGCAACATACCAGTCAGTCATATATACATTTTACCTACAATTAATTGGATGTTTTCTCCTTTTATTGAGATTTTTTTTTCTTTTTCACTCTTGTCTGCATTTAACTTCAAGCAAACAATTATTCATCTTTGGTATTGCTCCAAGTTTCAGAGCAATTTTGAATCTTTTATTTATTGCCTCTTTGTTAATGTGTAGCACACAGCAGTTATTGCAAAGAGATACAGCTGACTGCCTTGCCTGATCTTTTAGCGCCCCAGCAGTCATGCACACCTTACTCAAGTCTATCAGATAATGGTATGTGGTATGATTTACATGTGCAGAATCGAGAATTCATTGTAAACCTATTTATAATCACAGCACAGTTGAGAGGGAAAGATGATTTAATAGGCACTATAAGGATCCTTGATAATGCACAGAGACATGGCTCCACATGCTTATTTGTATTTGGAAATTGGTTTTGATCTGTAATTTTGTATATAACAAGTATACTCAATCTTAGCCACTGCTTAATCACAGAGGACCTATGAAAATTTTGCTGATATCTTTAGTTGTTGGAATAAAGTCGATGTACAGGGAGCCTGAAATGGACAAAAAGGAAAAGAGATATAGACAATCTTTTAGAGAGCGTTTTCTGGTTATCTCCAAAGGCATTTCATGAAACATAGCTACAGCTTTTCTATTCTTATTCCTGATCATGTGGAAGAAAGTTCTCAATGCTAAGATTCAAAACAGCCAGCTTCCTCTTGCCTCTAAAACAGAGTTTTCTTGCTTTACCCTGCGGAACTTGACTTTGCATTCAAGACTGTTAATTTTTCTTATACAACCATTTCACTGTAAATCTTCCCACAAGATACTGAGCTGCTCACAGAATGAAAGTCAAACTATAGTTTGTTCCAGTGATCATCTGAACTCACTAGAGTGTGGAAAAGAGCTTATCAGAGCATGGCAGCAAGAGTAACTGACTCTGTTAATAAATCTTCACAACAAATATTTTTTTTTTTAAAAAATAACACCTGGAAGGTAAATACATAGCCTATTTCCTATTAGTTTTACATAGATGATTATTGTGGCCCCAAGGTAAGCCTCTGGCTCCAATTGGGTAAGCCTCATAAATCATGGTGAATAATCATTTAATTATATTAGAGGTGAGTGCTTTCTTTGTTTGTTGCTTCAGAATGGCTGTGCATTTGAGTACAAGAAAATCTATCTAAAGGTGCTTATAGAAATCTCAAACTAGGATAATGCAGGTTTTTCTTTTACTGTGTGAGCTTATACAGTGGGATCTTAAATACTATTATATGAGCTTGACATATGAGATAGCTGGTGGAGATGAAAAAGTCAGATTTCAGCTCTACTGACTCCAATCTGCTGTAATGAGGACAGGTGTATGTGATAAACAAAGAGAAAGATAGATCAAGGTCTGAAGGATGAAACAAAAGTGATGGGTAAACATGTATTTGACTGAGTACTATGGTCCTTCATATAGCAGAGGCATACAAAAGCTCACACCACAGACCATTAATAATCAAGAAATCAGATTATTTCTTTTCCAAAGAAATCCAGTGTTTAAATTGAAGGGGATGGGGACAGTAAAATAATGAGCAAAGTAAACAATAAAAAAGGTGTAGCGTCTGGGTGTACCACTGGGTCTTGATAAAACACAACACTGTCATTTTGCTCCTGCCTGTTTCTCTATATATTCTCCTTTTATACACCTGAATGTCACTATTTAATTTCAGAAATACTGTGGGGACATGGATAAACACAGAGGGTCATGCTAATTTTATTCTCAACAGGCACTGACAAGCTAAAGCCAAGTTTACTCATGTTGCTTCTTAGATGGATCATATCCAAAAAGCGTGGCTTTGTTAAAAAGAGGCACATATGTTTCTACTAAAGGTGGTTAATGTCAACTTTTCTAAGTGACTGAATAAAGAAACAGTCTGCCTGGAGAAATTCTGCAAACTCAGGCAAATTGGATGTCATAGCACAAGAACAAAAGATTTAAAATGTATGACACTGGTAATCATCGACAGGTGTCCAGTTATCTTTCATTACACTGAGGTGCAGTGGATGAACTGTAAGAGAATATTCTCTAAGTAGAGGGGCAAGGGAGGGAAAGAACCCATATACTTTTAACATTGGTATGGTTTGCAATTCTGAAGAACATGCCAGGATCACAAACTCAATGGCTTCTACCAAATTTAATGAAAAATGGTCTCACTGCGGCAAAGACGTAATTTTACCACAAAAATATCAAAATGCACATAACTGGAGAAAGAGGATTAGATTACTAAATCCCCCTAAAAAGAAAGGATTTGGGGAAGAGAGCATCATATGCTACAGCAAATACAACCTGGCAAGGTGTATTCCAGAGGGAAAATTAGCTAGAACATAAAAGATTACATGTTTCACAGTTTCATTCCCCAGTGACTCAATTTTATACTCAGTTATTTAATGCCAGTATTGATAAAAGTTGTCAAATCCCAATTCTGGAACTGTGATCTTCACAAGCTCTATGTAAGAGAGTTATACAGAACCAATGCTTCTTCACACAATACACTTGACACTGATATTCATGGCTGAAACTAGAGCCCCCTTTCCTTTTTTGGCATTCAATTATTGAGGCATTTGTACTTTGGCAATTAAAGTTTTCGGGTATGATGGACTTATCGGGCAGGAACCATGAAAAAAAATCACATCAATGTTGTCCCCAGTAAAGGAGAGTAAAGCATCAGTTACAAACTAAAGGATCTGTGAGATTTAAAAAAAGTATTCATAGGTGACATCATCACCTCTAAAATGTTGTTATTGAAAGCTTACACACTGATCACCTCCTGTAGGCAACTGAGAAGCAAAGAAATCCTCAGTTCTGTTAAACCACAAAGGTTCTTAAGAGAAAACTCTTGTTGATATAAAGAAGTTATTTAAACAATTACGTTTCAGAGCCCTTAAATACATACATTTTTCACTTCCCTTCTTTATAGGCTCTACTATTAAAAAATGGCAGATAGCCAGGTGGTCACCCTTCAGAACCCCCTTTTCCACAAGAATTTCAGTATTTGAAGTATGCAATCATACCAAGTCATAACACCTTTATAGACACTTAGAGAAAAAGTTTATGAAAAATATGGGAATTCCTTTTACCTGGAGAGATACACACTGCACAGATGTTCTACTTGTTAATATGTACAGGGACTGATTTTATGAGGAACAACTAAAATACATTTCTCAGGAAGCTGTACATTGCACAAAAGCCTATTTTATACTTACTCTACTTTAAATGTCAGAACTTCAAATTATCTTTTAAGAGTAAAGAATGTTGTCACAAAAGCTTTTTAGCTGGCAGTTTGGAGGTTTGCAGTGAATAACATAAAAGACACAAAAGACACATTACAGCTAAAGGAATATCTTGTCAAAGTAATTCACATAAATCTGGTGTTAGAGATAATCTGTTCTGTAAATCAAAATACTGAAATCTGGAAATCTGTCACTTACTTCATATTAAAACCTATTCTGATTTACAAGCTTAAATTTTTCAATATATGAGTAATAATATGACATAATATATTATGAGTAATTCTAAAATTCATACAGTCCATGATAAGCGTATATTATACATCTTCTAATTGAATATTTTATAAAGGCATCTTGATGTTATGCTTTAAAGATACAACAGAAATATAATGAATATTTAAATGTAAGTGCTGGGGCAAAGAATGTAGAAACCCATTTCATTTTGCCACTTTTGAACAACATATGTCCTTAGGTAAGTTTTGAGAACAAAATGAGGATGACTTTCATTCTAGACCACCCATCATGTTCATGTGACCAGTTCAAGGAAAGGCTTGAACCAATCACTTCCAGAACTCAAATTACATAGCTGATTAGACACTTCCCTTACATGATTGCTGCAATAAGCAGTAAATAAAAAATCCTCAAGAGAAAAAAAACATCCAAAAGAGGTGGACCAGATTCTCCTAAAATAAATTTAACTTTCCCTGAATAAATTGCCATGAACATTTCCTGGGGCTAACAGAGCATTGGAATAGGATTAATTTTAACTGACCTCAGTACACTGAAACTAGATCTCCTTTGGATCACACAGACCTAAAGTATGTTTTTGATGATCCAGAACCAATGGCAGAGATTAATTACAGGTCTTTGACACAATGTATATTCTAGAGATCTGATGAAAACAATGTTCTGCCTGCCACAAGCATATGGGCTTGTTAAACTTGTGTATCACAATAACCCTAAATTAAATAGCACCATTAAACTTCTTAGAGCATGAGTTGGAGAGGAAAACACTCGGTCATGCACTTGAAACACTGAGGTTCTATTTCATAATAAATCACCTCTGGAAATAATTACTCTGACAGCATTCTTCACAAAGAAACAATGAAAAAAATTAACATCGTTTCAAACATCCTTATTTTCACTAACATTTGATTTAAGAAAAACAAAACAAAAAGAAAAAACAAAAATACCAACAAAAAATAACCAAAACAAACAAAAAACACCAAAAAATTCCCTAGTGGATTTTGCAATTTAACATCTTTTCCAACAATGACATGAAAATACATTCTTTCTTCAAAACATTTACTTTGGCTTTCTGAAGGTGCTTTCTCCGAAAGGTAGTGGCGTTACAATGCTGCTTTGCATGAGAGAACATTGGACACAAGTCAAATTAACAGCTTTCAAACAACACCTGTAAGGAATTTATCCTGTTCCAAAATAGTTATATATTCCGCATCTGTAGAAAAGCTTTGGACCAGCTTCTCCCTGTCTGAGAAATTACTCTTTTGACTCTTTTGAAATGCTAGTGGAGAAACAAACTACTACTATCACAAGGTTAACAAGCCTCACACTATCATTGTGTGTGTACCAACAGAAATATCACAAAGTTCACTTGCTACACCACCATCATCCTTCTTCTTTCTCTCGCCTCTTTTCCATCTAATTACTTAAAATAACTTAAGATCTGCAATAATTTTCTGAACGTTGTTTTCAGACTGTGATTTCTGTAGGAGTTTCTTGGGATCATTACATATTTTCACTTTACCTATCTAAAAGTCTGGGCTTCTACATTTAGATGATTTCTCTAAAGGACAGGAAGCCTGATAGGTACACACAGTAAAATGGTCCCAAACGGGAATTTATCTTATTTAAGGACTTTATTTGTTCACTTCTTCACCCAGATTTAAGGCTAGTGGTCCAAGGAGAAATAGTTCCAGGCATTAGAATGAAGTTCAGGCCTGTAAATTCACACCTTGGAATGTGGGAATTCCCTCTGGGACAAAGATTGACAAAATGTAAGCAAATAGTTTTGTTCTTTTTTAAAAAGCAGTATTCCTCCTAACACTTTTATGTCATTGATTTCCCTGTAAACTCTTTGGGACATGAGCTGCCATCTTTGGTGAAGAATGAAGTAGAATGGATTCTAATTTAGCGTCACTTTGCAGGGGAAAAAAAAAATACTGCATGAGTATTTTAAATAAAATACAAGTTAAGCTTGCAAATAACTCCATAAACTATTGGATAATACTAATTCAAATTTCAATTTTTCATATATTCTTCACTGTCTAAAGATAAATAGATTTAATGACAGTTGAATTTTAAGATCAGCAGCGATTCACTGCATTCTATTAGCCCTTTTGAAAAATGCCACAGTAAGCAGACATTCACAAATTTCTCCACAATGTTTCCCCGCTTGTAGGTGGCTGTATTTTCTTCAGCCTTCTTATGGATTTCCATTTTATGACTCACATCATATTTAGCTCTACCACCACTGAAATTTCAGAAGCAGCTATAGCTTCTCACTTGGATCACATGCATTTTGTAACTCCTCATTTTTAAATGTCTACTCAATGTATAAATGTATAATTATCTTCATGGATCTGATTTAGCAGCATGCGTCCTTCAGATGTCTGTGGGAAGAAAACAATACCACCAACTCTGATACCTGAAAGAAGTGGTAATTTCTAAGCCTAAATATTATAAGCACTTATCTGAAGATACTACCTCTCTGCACTGACTAGGCACCAAAAAGAGATCTGTTGCACCACAGATGTAGCTATACCTCCAGAGAAAGTCTTACTCTCAATGTGGATGTATGTGAAAGGTTTCTAACTTCTATAAAATCACTGACCACTTCATCAGAAACTCAAAAGAAGGACCCTAATGTAAACTTAAAAAATTATACTATAGACACTATATATATTTGGGGAAAAAACTCCTAGAAAAATAGTTACTTTTCGTCAAATATACTTTATATGCAAGAAACATGAAAACCATAACAAATGTAGGAAGATGTTTCAGTTTTTTCCAAGAAACAGAATTAACTACATACATGTTTGAAGGTTTCCATAAAAGCTGTTACTAACTTCTGGTAACTTTTCAAAAATCACCTAACTTTAAGCAATTGATTTTCATCTTATTTGTCTTTGATGTAGGGTTTTTTTGTTGATTTGTTTTGGTTTTTTGTTTAAGTTACTTTAGCAAGTAATACAACAGCTAGGTAAATATCTTCTTTTGTCACAGACCTATATAGCTTTCCATGAGCTTTGGAAGAGTAGGAAATAAATATCATACATCCGCTTTGGGCGGAGGGGGAAGGCATTACATTTTTGTCATTGAGACTTTTCCCAGGGACTTAGGAAATACTCAACTCAACCATATTTTTTACTTCTTTGCCCAGAACATGCATGCTCTTAACATAGCCAAGCCATTTTTGTTATCATAATCAAGCACAAGAAAAAAAGTGGTGCAATTTTGTTTTCAGGGTGTTGTACTATTTATTGTTCATGCAAAGGAACTTGTTATTTGAAGATCATGATAGTGATGAATCTGAGGCAGTACTTCATATGACTTCAAAAGAACAAACAAGGATTCATGTAAATGGGAATATAAAAAGGAATCATATAGGTCTACACTGCAAACATCCTATGGAGCTTGTAAAATGAATTTTTTCATACTGCATGCAGCACAGTGGCAGATGATGCTAATGAATAGCCAAAAGCATGAAATTAATCTCATTCTGGGGGCAAAACAAATATCTCACTTGTTTAAGGTTTTTAAGGTATGTTCCCTATATGTCTATTAAATAAACTTAATGAGGTAACCTGCTAAAAAACATGATACTTGACTTCTGTAGACTGCTGTTTTGCAGTACTGCCCTTAAATTCATTGGCGTGCTATTGATCTAAATTAACTGCTCGCTCACTCATGTATGCAGCTGTAAAGTGAAATTATAACCTTCTGTTCAGTTCTAAGAGTTATTTTCAAGACATTTCAATTTGTTACTAGATTTCACAGTTGCTGAAGAGTCTATGATTTCAGAGTTCAGTTTCATTGAGTATTTTGTTACCTGACCCATGTTATAAAATTCTAGGATGTTTTTCAGCCAGGAAAAAAAAGGAAAAGAAAATAAAAAAAGCTAAAAAAAAAATCCCCAAACTACTGAAGACGTCTGTTCTCTTGCAGGCCAGTGTTATTCACTCATCCAGTGACAATATAAACACCATGAAATGTATTTCCCCTTCCTCATCTCTTTTGTGCTGAGGCATCCCTTTTCAAGAGGAGAGACACCTGGCATGCAGTCCAGTTGCAGTTTGGGGAGAACTCAGATTGGATTTATCTACAAAGCTGTCGTTGACAAAAGGTCTCTCTGCTCTGAGGAGCAACCTTGAGAGGCACTGCAGCTCCAGTGGAGATCACTGTCATGCAGCCACACTGCTGGCAAGGACCACTCAAAGAAGGCTCACTTAGGCTGTTGTATTCATTGAATAAAGTATTTGGCTAAATGCCAAATTCCATACAATGGGAAGGTTGTGCATAAAACTTTTTGTAACCACAAATTCCTCTGCTGCTTGATAAAGGAGTCTTGGAAAAACCATCTGCTAATCAGGTTGTTCCAAGCTCTTATGCATTAATGTTCATGGAGTCACTGTACTCCTTTTCTGGTTTCCTGGAGGAATTCTTGGTCCAAATGCAACTCAGGACTATACTTACTTTGGTGCCTGTATCAGCTGTTGTGAGTTTGGTTAAGGAGTGGAGCACATCAGTCACACTACACCCCACAAATACAGTAAATCCACTTTATCGATTCATAAAGTCATAGCACAGTTACCTCTTGCCTCTGTGTCATAAATATCTGTCAGATCAATGGTAAGAGTCCAATTATTTGATAAACTGTTTAGTTTAAGTCTCAAAATTAATAATAATTACATACTACATTGGCACACTTGCAGATTCACAGTAGAGCAAACAGCTCTTTGTATAAAATATACCTATTAGTTATATTATAGCGGAATTCCTCATGATGAATAAGGAACATTTGCTTCATTACTTACCAAACATTTGCACATAAAACTATTCTAAGTAATAAGCATAATGCTACAGCTAACAAAATCACAATTGGATGAAACATTAGATTCAAAATTCCTGTTGCTGATGGTGTCCCACCAATTATATTCTCCATCCTTTTTAACTCTTTCTAGAACACGGTGTATCTTCTGTGTGTCAGGATAAATGGTAATCAGGGTATTTTGCTTTTCTGAATTATTTTTAGTAATTGACTCAGGTCATCAGGCTGCAACAGTTTTCTTACCAATATAAGTTTTCTTCCAATGGGTGTAGGCAGTAACTTTTGATAAAATCTATAGTTAGACTGGGGCAAATGATAGATTGTCACAGGATCTCAACAGTTAAAATTGAATCCCACAGTTCAGTAAGATTGCAACTATGGGTATTTGAGTGTTAGATAGACTATATGTTTCTACAGTGGTGCTATCTGTAAATATAGAATCACTAAAGATTCTCATACAAACACTTCCATTTCCAAAGTGTTTGATGTAGCATCATGTGCAGAAATCAAGTCCCTTCTCCTGGGTAGACTGACGGATCATCTGGCATCCTATTTTAATTTCTTTCACAGCCTCTTTCTGAAGTTGGGGAGCTTTGCCATGGGCTTCATCTTTGTTCCAACTCCATTTATTCTCTATATTTACTTCACTTTCATGCATGACCATGGTGGAAAGATTTAAATTTTTTCTATTCAGAGTGTGTTCTAATACTTTTAGTGCACCTAATATGAGCTTTAGACCACGACCACTCAAGGGTTCTTTGATCACAGGTTTGGAGGAGTGGCATTGTCAGGATTTGGACTAACAAGAATACAGTATTTTCATCTGCCATCCTGTAGACTGCTGTGAGGAGAAATAAAGACTTCATTTGTTGGGGAGAGTCCTAACAGGTCACCTTGTTAGAAAGAAGGAAAAATACACTATGCACTAACTCTGTTTTGTACCACTGCAACCAGTGTATTTCCAGACAAATGTGCCAATGAGGTTTAGTTAAAGGCATAGACACAGTCTCAAATGGTGCTAAATGTACCACAACAGGTTGTCATGGCTGTAATTCTCCTTCATGAAATTTTTCTTCATCAGAATATGGAGCATAAGGCTCCCTTTTTGCAAAGATTGCTCAGCTTGCAGGGTTCCCAGGGACCCATACTGATCATTCAATTGATGAAGGACTTTGGAAAGCTGAGTATCCTGCTGAACCTTTTGTAGCTTAAGGGTATTTTTAAATATGCTACTAGACCTTTCTACCACACTATTTGGGGAAATATGGGGTGTGGAATACACATTTAATTACTTCTTTTTTTGTCCATTCTTGCTCCTCCTTGTACAAGAAGTGCAGGCTATTATCATTTTGGATGGTATAAGGAGTAGGTAGACTTGAGAACCAAGAAGAGAGCCCTTGAACTATATTTCATCCATCAGACTTTTGGCACTTTGTCGTTGTAAGAAAGCTGGAAATACTTTTGCTCCTGTGAAGATGTATCAATATTCCACAGAGGGTTTGAATGGCCCCAAGTAATCAATTTGCCATGTAGATCACAAATTTCTTCCTTGTTTGATGTATAGGGATCATGTTTTGGCAGAGTGATTTGTTTGTAATTTTAATTTACATTGAGGATTCTCTGTGATAATACCTTCACAAGGTTTTCTGTCTAGGAAAGAACCTTTCCTCTGTGCAGCAAAAAATAAAGTACTATTTACTTTTGTGACCTAACTTTTGATGTGGCCATTCTCCTAGCTGATACCACTTTGGGTTTAAGTAGTTCTTATTTTTATTGTCCTAATTTTAGTCAAGTCACCCACATTTTGGCACCAGTTTTAGGCTTATTTATTGTCCTTCACATGAGGTTTCATCCATCTCATTTTGCTTGGTGCAGTCCTGAGTTCTCCAAACTGGAGATCACTTTCCTTCTCTGCTCAGTGATTCCCACTGACAGAGTCACTGTGTGGTGCCAACCCACACAATACAAGTCTATATATATAATTTTTTGCTCCATTCTGTGCTGCTAAAACAACTGTTCTTATATTCCTACTTATCTTTTACATTCACCACATTCTACTATTTCTTTTGCTAGTGCCAATGTTTAATGCAGCAACCATATATTGCCATTTTGTTGAGGCATCAGTGAATTAAATGTCTCGTTTTGGTGTTTTCTTGGTGAGATGAGGTGCATTTCAAATTGGTGAGGGTTTAAAAGGTTATTGCAATGCTAATAGAACTGCATTTATAGGCATATGTAATTGGAAACTCTGGTATGTTCTCCAGCTCATTTTATTTCTCTTGCAATTCCTGTCAAGGAGGCACACAGTTTTCTGACCACAGGTTTTTGTGTAACTCCTGGGGCATCAATCCTCTTTAGGAAAGCTTCTAGAGAATTAACTGGTTCTCTGCTTTGCACAGGCTATTTCTAGTGTATTTTCTCAGTTTGTTTTACTGCTTGGATGAAAGACAGAAGTCCCTTTTCCCACTTAGAATACTTCTGTTCTCTCTCATTAAGTGCAATCAAAATGAATAACAACTTGGTCTTTGGTCTATCACGGCCACTTTGGAATAGGTTACAAAAACAACCACGTTCAGCAAATCCCATTCTGTTATAACAGGGAATACGTTTTTAATTACCATTTTAGAGTTTTGACTGCCTCTTCACTTTCTGGGTTCCATCTCTATGGTTTTCCCTTTCATGAAAGTGAGTACAGTTAGCATCAATGACAGAAAATCCTGGTACATGTTTTCTTCACTACAGCACGTGGTAGACCAAGAGGATCATCCAGACTACACATCGTGCAAAAGAGAAACTCCTAGACACAAGACCACTACTGTGACAACTTCCAAAGGACGAGAGACTTTAGAATTCAACATTACCTGTGTCTTCCAGTGTACAGGTCTCCCCCTTTTTAGATTGTAATCTGTAGAACCTCCAGCACACACATGACTTTCTACGGAGAGAGGCGTTCCCTTCTTCCTGGGTGTCTGGCCCAGCCCTCCTCCTGACCTTATTGCATGTGTCACCTGTCACTCCCCATTCCTGGGTTCCCACTGGGTTTTGCTCCTCTTGTTCCCTCAGTGGCCCCTGTGCCCCCCAAACCACACCGCTCCTCCTGAACGCTTACCCAGTCACATCCTGCCTCCCAAAGCCCACCCCAAAGGGATTAAAAACCCTTTTCACATGTAATTAAACACTTTTCTACGAGCACTCAATCTGGGGCTGTTTGCATCACATTGCTCCTGCCCACGTGGGGATTTTGCAATCCCCTCCTGACGGAGAGGCATGTGGAAGTGGAGGAGCTGTTCCCACCACAGCTGTTAACTTCCCCCGCTTTTTCAGGGGAGGTGCCTCTGGTTGTAGAATATCATCTGTATCTGTAACACCTACATCCTGAGAAAGTAAGGCAGTCTGTGAAAGAGAAGTCTCCAGAGAGACTTTATAACACTTTCCAGTACCTAAAGGGGGTACATGGAAGCCAGTGAGGTACTTCCACAGGGACAAGCAGTGAGAGGACAAGGGGTAATGGCTTCAAACTTAAAGACAATAGGTTTAAATTCAATACTAGGATGAAATTCTTTAATGTGAAGGTGAAGAGTCACTGCAATGTTGCCCAGGGAAGTTGTGGTTGTTTCATCCATGAAGGTGGTCAAGGCCAGGTTTATAGCCCTGTGGGTGTCTATTAAATATCTATTTTTTATCTTTGCAAGTAAAAACAAATTTCAGTTTATCCTTCTGCAAGGGGACCATAAAGGCATATCTCTAACATCTAGCACTGCCAACCATGAATGTGCAGCTTATATAGTGTGGCTGTAAGTTGCAATATTGAGTACTGAAAGTCATTAGTAGAGCTGTATTGACATGTAGGCACTGATAATCAATTGTTAGGAGATGTCTCCCATCTGACTTTTGAACTGGCCATGAAAGGTATGGGAAGTAGGTTCTGGAAATAATATGCCATTTTCTTAAGTCTGCTATTACCTCAGAAAATCTATTTTTTTCTACAGCAGGAATGGCAGGAATCAAAGCCTGTGGAACACTGAAAATTTTTGAACTGGGCAGTGCATGGATTGTTTGGAGCACAGGCACTGTAACCTCACAGTTTCTGCCAGGGCTGGGGTTGGTACCTGTACTGAAGAACCATATAATACCATCTGGCAAGCGCCAATTTCATCCAGTCAAAACATTGAAACCCAAAATATTTTCATTATGTTCTTTAATTGCAAAGCAAATAGACAGCATGTGCTTCTCCTCCTGGAGCCAATAAATTAACTTCTATGGTTTGGTAAATAACACATGCTCCATTTACTCTGGTGACTTTAATTCTCTGATGTCTGGGTCACACACCCACTTTCTTGATGTGTTGTGTTGGTCTTTGAACATTGTATTCTTCTGTCTGTTAGAAATTTTATCACTTGTCATTGACGACCAACTGGAATCAGAATTCATTCTGCTTTAATGAGGAATCTGAGGGAACACAAGAGGTTATCATTTCCTACATCATAGTCATTAGGATCACCCCAAATATCACCATCCTAGCTCTCTGAGGACACTATTAATTTCCTAATTTGCATGAGGTCAGGCAGGTACAGAGCCTGCATGACCATCATCTCCATCTATTTTTTCAAATTTTGTTTCTCTCATTTTCCTACTGTAACTGTGTAGATCATTACCTCCTTTGAGACCTGTACCAAGCATTTTTTGTTTGGATAAGGGGTTGAGAGCATCAGTCACACTCCACACCATGGGCTACAGTCAATTGCCTTTACTGACTCATGGAGTGGTAGTACAGGTACATCTTGTCTCTATGATACAAATATGTGGCAAATGCAAAAAATGAACACAAAGCAAGTCATCAAAGCAGACATAGAAATATATAGACATAAGCCAGTGGACTTTACTGTGAAAATGTCATATTGCTAATGCATTTTCAGCATAAACTTAAAAGAGCATCCTTTACCTACATTGTCTACGTTGTTTTCTGCAAGTGGCTTGTTGCAGAATGGAAGTTTCGGAAAAGTTTTATCAGGTAGATGCTCCTACTGGGGCATGAGGTAAACAAAGGACCCCCTTGCTCTGTAAACTTCTCAGAGAGGAGTCAAGGTGCAGCTGGATCCAATCCTAGTCCCAGACTTGGTCAATGGTTTGTCTAAAAGATTATATGTAGGTGTAACTGAGTACACTATTTTTGTAAACAATGTTGAAACAACCATATCATAAGTAGCAAAATAATTATTTAGATAGATGAGAGTAGAAATTGACCCGTACCAGTGACCATGGGAAAATCTCTCTTGCTCAACCTCAAGGAGTAACCTTGATGTGGGTGTCTTTTCAAAGGAGGGATCTCCACACATGCTTCTAGAAGAGTTGTGTTAGAAAACCCTGCTGTTAGAAGCATGACTGGGCTTTTATATTGTAAAGTGATTGACTGTTACTCATTTGTTTCTAGGCCAGCTGTGTCACCTCAGCAGCCTTTAGCTCAGCCACTTTAGACAAGTTATCAGTACCATCACTAGATGGTTCCTTTATCAGGTACTTTGCCACATATGTCAGATCCTGTCAGGAAATATTGTTCCTCACTTTGTCAAAATGCATGATTTTGGGATGGAAGAGTCAGATTGGTCTCACCATCCTCCAACACCAAAAGCAGAATAAACCACCCTTCTCCATTTGGCAACTTCTCTAACCAATAGCTTTTGTGAATAGGGTAAAGTTCAATCTGTTTTACCCCCACTTAGGCAAAGCATCCTGACTCACATAAGAGCAGGAACTATTTTTTCCATTCAACTGAAAAATGTTCTCTTCAAACCCATATTTTCTCCTGCTTTAAGAATGCATTTCATTTATAATAACATTTTGTTAGTAGTGATGCTAAAAATAAGGGACAGTTTCTTTGTTACTAATTTTTTTTTTTAAAGTCACTATGGCTCTAGAATAGTTTTAATAGTGTAACTTTAATGATGTTGAAAATTTTAATTTATATACCTAGAATGTTTTTTTTTAATATAATATCACAAAGATATTTTGAAATATATATAATTCAGTGTTCAAAAATCCAGTCATATACAGCAAATTGAAGTGGTGGGAATTATTTACATTAAAGTTCAGCATATAGTGTTAGTCCCAACCAAAGGTCTACAAACCTCAGATTACACACACAAAAAAAAAAAAAAAAAAAAAAAAAAAAAACAAAAAAAAAAAAAAAACAGTTACCAAGGAGGAACATGGGAAAAGAGAAATACAACTTCCTCACACTTAAAGGAGTCTTATCAAGATACAATATTGAATAGTACTTAACAAGCTTCATGAGAAAGTTTCAGAGACTTCATGACTTCATTGAATGTTTGCAGAGTAATAAGTTTGCAACATATGAGGATGCCAGCAACTCTAAATTTTGTTTTTTGACTATTCAACATGGACATAAAGATTATATTTATTATATGGGGCTTGAACTAATGATTTTCTGAAACTTACTTTACTTAGTCTCAAGGCATTTGATAGCTTGTTGTAACAACAATTTTTATTATTATTATTACTATCACTATTATTAATATTATTATTTTGAAATACTAAATATAGTAATTTCATTTGTCTCTTATAATAACTGTAGTATATAAAAACGTATGAGGGGAAATATAGGTGATATTTATCTTATGCTGACCATATCCTCTTCACTTCTGTTTGAAATATCAGCTGCAGCTTATATCCATCCAGACCAGTCAGTTTAAATTCTTTGAATGGAGCTTTCTTTCAGAATATTTGCTAATGACTTTTTAAAATCTGTTATATGCTTTTGTTTAGCAATTTTTTTTTTTAAAAGAGTTGATTTTAATTAGTTTTTTTTACTGTGTGCAGAGTAACTGGATGTTACATAGGTGTCGTAATGTGAAAAACAATGAATAATAACTGCTTGTTCACTCTGATTGTACAATTTGTTATTACATGGGCATGTATCAGAATGACCTTCAGCCACCTCTTTTCTACAATGAGAAGACAGACCATTTTCTCTTCTTCGTAGAGTAACTGTCTTCAATCATTACTATTTCCTTCTCTGCTGTTGCTAGTTCTGCTAAGAATTGTCTTTTTAAGATGGAGTTTCTTTTACTATGCTCATCTTAAAATGTCTGCAGATTATATGCTAGTTGTGTGATGCCACAATGTTTTGTTCTTCATTCCTATTCCACTGAATAACATCCTGGCATCCTGGCCTGTATCAGGAGTAATGTGGCCAGAAGGATCAAGGAAGTGAATCTTCCCCTGTACTCAGCACTGATGAGGTTGCACTTCGAGTACTGTGTCCAGTTTTGGGCCCCTCAATTTAGGAAGGATGTTGAGGTGCTGGAGTGTGTCCAAAGAAGGACAATGAGGCTGGTGAAGGGTCTGGAGCATGTCTTGTGAGGAGTGGCTGAGGGAGCTGGGGAGCTGGGGAGACTGGAGAGGAGGAGGCTCAAGGGAGACCTTATTGCTCTCTACAACAGCCTGAAAGGAGGTAATAGCCAGATGGGTGGTGGTCTCTTGTCCCGAGCAACCAGCAGTAGGACAAGAGGGCACAGTCTTAAGCTGTGCCAAGGGAGATTTAGGTTGGACATTGGGAAGCTTTTTAGAGAGAGACTGACTGGGCATTGGAATGGGCTGCCCAGGTAGGTGGTGGAGTCACCGTCCCTGCAGTTAAGACTGGATGTGGCACTTGGTGCCACAGTCTAGTTGATAAGGTGGTATTGAGTCAAAGGTTGGACTCAATGATCTTGGAGATCTTTTTCAACCTAATTGATTCTGTGATTCTGTGATCTTACTTACCTTTTTCATTACTGTTAAGGACTGAGATGAATGTTTTAGAGGGCTGCTCACAATGACTTCAAATATTGACTCAGGAATGAGGCAGCACTAATTTTAAGCCAATTATTTTGTCTACAGTTAAAAATTGTCTTGGCATCTGCACTGCTTCATACTTGTTGGTATTAAATAGTAGCTGGCACTTCATTACTCACTTGTTTATTCACAGCCTTCTGCAACTCTTTCTTACCTTGAGTAGTTTTCTAATGTCAAAACCTTGTCATCTCATTTTTCATCACATTTCTAGATGTTTTCTGAAGATCATCATCAAATGTGATTGTTACCTGTAGAGGCAATCAAGGAATACCACTGGCAGTGTGCATTCATAGTGAAAACTTACCACTGGTTTCCTTATTTTAACTCTGTAATTAATCACCATTTTCTGCAAATCCAATGTTCTGTCAGCTAGCTGCCCTCAACTATGTTTGCTGGCATGACTTACAACACACCAGCAGGAATGGAAGACGTGACCTGCCGCACTTATTTCCCAGTTGGCTAACTAACTCTATTCTTTCTTATAGTTTCTGCCAGTATGACTGATGTAGAAGTAAGATGTAATGGCCTGTACATCCCCAGATACCTTTTGAAGTCCTTTTTGAAAACTTGTTCTCATTTGCTTCCTTACTCTCTTCTGGATTCAAGCAACAGTTTTTATATCATATAGTTGGTAACAATCTGCTCTAGACCTCCTGGGTGAAACCTTTCCTTCTGATAATTCATTCCTCTTATATTTTGCTCTAAAGGGTTTTTCAGTGATGTGCCTATTTAAGAATAATGACCACAAAGAAAACATTTTGATTTTATTGCTGTTAATTTGAATACTCATTTTTATATGTCAGCCATCTATCAGCCCTGGGGACTCAAGTGCAGGCTTCAGTTTCTGATATATTTGAAAACATTTTTAAGACTTATTTTTGTTCTTTGAACAATTAACTCTTAAATTCTTCATTGCCTTCCTGATTAGATATGATTTCAAATATAACTTACCATAATTTAGATTCCCTCCGTTGTCTTTGGACACAATTTTCAATTCTCAGGGGGAAGGGGAAAAAAAAAAAAAAAAAGACTTCTCTCTTTTTATTATCATTTTATTCTGCTTCTACAACTATGATATTATAAAGCAACTATATCAGAACATAACTGTTCTTCCTATCCCAAAAATTAGATCAACACTTGTGGATTTTTTCAAATGTTTGTGGGGTTATACTCCCCAGTAAATCTGTAAGATTGAAACCCAAATGCCTACCTTTGGTGCAAAAGCAGACATTCAAACACCAATTCAAGATGTATTTTAACAAAAATCATACAAAAATTTGAGAATTTTGAAGGTGAAATTTATTTCTCTATAACCATACATGGTCAGAATTTATACATACAAGGAAAAGAAATCTGAGAAATACATAGAATGGGGAAAGATATTTTTTTCTCTTTTTTAGATCTTGAAAAATCATTTGGCCATACCATAACAAGCCTTGTAATTCCTACTTGTCCATCAGATCCAGATGATAGGCAATCAAAATGTCAACTAGTGTGGAAGAATACGAATAAGCTGTAGTTTTTATCTTGACACCTTTTAGAATTCTAACATCTAATGTCATTTGTACTGTTCTGGGACAGTAATTACACGGAAAACACATAATAAACACATGCTAATGAGGTAAGGCAACAAGAACTGTTCCTCTCACTAGTGCAGTCGAAGGATTATAGCACTGAAGTAGGCACACATAATAAGAACTATTGAAAAGAACCATGTCAGAGCTTGAAACATAGTAATATGTATTGATGTGTTTTATACAGGCTGTAGTGTTGATGCAGGCTTGTTATTTATACAAAGTTCCCAGTAGACAGTGAGGTAGTGTGCTGACTAAAAAACAGCTTATGTTCAGCTGAGCTGTTTGACCATGTACTTTCAGCCAATTTTATTTATAAACATGCCAGATGATAAACATACACTTGATATCCTATGTTGTGACAAAAGGAACATTCAGATATATATATGAGTCAATACATAGAAGTGATCAAAAATAATGTATTATTTATTTGTTATATTTGTAACAACCTAAATCAGGGAAAGTGAATGACTTGCAGTTACTATACAGAACTGTATTTGGAGACATGGAATTCATTATTCTCCACATAAAATCAGTGACATAATTTAAAGTGAGATTTCCATGACCAAAAAAAAAAAAAAAAAAAAAAAAAAAAAAAAAAAAAAAAAGAAGAAACATGATCTGTTTCACATATGAAACTAATTTCATAATCAAATAATAGAAAGAAAAAAACCAAACAAATACATAACTCAAACAAAAGAAAAAATCTGAGAAGGTCTTGCCATTTTGCAGTCCTTCTGTATCCTGAAATTCTGGTCTGTGTAGCCTTCAAGGAATACACTGGACAGCATTTCTCCAGATGAAATATATGCCATATCATGGTTCCCTACTTAGAAAACATCCCTGGCTCTCAGTCTACGTGAAGTAAATGTACTACAGCTCACATTATTGACAGATAATATGAATAAACATCTCTGTTTTATCATTTACATAGATCCAGCTCAATCAAAAACTAGCTTTTCCCTTCTACACCTCAATTCAGTTTGTCCTAACCGCCATGCACAGCCCACAAGGACAAGAAAGCATCTCCAGATAGCATTTTTCATCCTAGAAAGCAAAGTCCTTCCTACAGAAAATGGATCAGGCAGGCCTACTCTTAATTTTTGGAGATGTAGTGACCAATTTGAAGTCAGGAAGAATGAACACCACATTTTATTTCTGGTTACTACCAGGCACTGACTACTTTTTTCTGTAAGAATATAGCTAAAGCTGTCCTGAAACAGAGAAGTTGTTGTTGTCCCCAACAACAAAACAAACCCAAAAAAAACCCCAAACCCAAATAAACAAAATAAAACAAACAAACAAACAAAACCCAAAACCACAACTCCCCAAAAACTCAAATAAACAAACAAACAAAAAAAAAACACAAAAGAAACACCCAAATGAAACCAACCAACCAAAAAAAGCTAAAACAATAAAACAAGCAAACAAACAAACAAAAAAACCCCACCAAACAACACAACTCTAGCTTATGCTGTTAACCCCATCCCATGGATCTTGTTTAGGTATTGCTTTTTATGAGATTTGGAATACAGCTTTAACCACTTTTTAACACCATGAATAGAGAAATACAAGAGCTTATCTTTCTTGCTCCTAGAACTATCGTTTATTTTTCTCCTTAATCTATTGCAATATTACAGTTATTGTTACAGGTATCTCATTCCAATTATTTTTTGAACAGTGACTAAGAAAACTGTACTTCTAAGAGATGCTCCATACATTTCAGTATGGAAATACTGAAAGAATTTCTATCAAAGTAAAAAAAGTCTTCAAAAATGATGTCCTAATTGTAGAAAAGCACACTCTAAGAAGCAAACTCTGAAAAATATACTCAGTCAAGAATAATTTGAAACCAAAGTATACTCTGTATTTTCAGTCTATTTTTTTTGGAACAAAAATAGTGTTTTAACAGTAATGTCCAGTGACTAAGATCTGAAAAGAGGAAAAAAACAAAGCGTTGATGGATGATGTAGAAAGTAAAGAGAACAATAGAAGAATCCTTGATATTAACATAAGTAAGAGACTTACTCGACTGTAAATTCCTTCATGGTCCTAAAGTTTCAAGGGTAACAATGATGAATACAATACTTCATGCCAAGAATGAGAGTTTTGCTACTGCTTTTTTTCCTTTGTGCCGTAATGAATCATAAAAGCATGAGAAAAAACCTTTTTCAAAAAATGTAATAAATTCCATCCAAGAACTGCCAGACAAAAATAAAGGAAATGAAGACAGTTTGCAAGTTGAAAGTTACTTGGGCAACATCTTCAAAATTCAGAGTAGTCCAATATGGAGGAGCAAAATAAAGGCAGGAAAGCCATCAGATGAAAGAGGATAGAAAGGTTCACTTCAAAAGATGTACTGAGGCACACATTCTTCTACTGAGATCTGTTGGCTAACTGAATGCTTATTTTGTTAGATAAAACAGAAGTCTTATTAGTAGCAAGATACATGGGAAAAAAGATTTCTCTGTTTACTTCCTAAAGTGCTTTTAGCCTATAAACCGGGACTGGTTGGTCAGATTCATTGGCAAGAAAACAGAAAAATTATAGTTATCTCAAATGTGACTGACAGAATCATAGAATCATTTAGGTTGAAAAAGATCTCTAAGATCACCAAGTCCAACTTTTGATTGAACACCACCCTGTAAACTGGACCACAGCACTATGTGCCATGTCCAGTCATTTCTTGAACACTTCCAGGGATTGTGATTTCAACGCTTCCTTGGACAGTCCATTACAGTGTTTTAAAACCCTTTCTGTGAAGAAATTGCTCATGAAGTCAAACCTGAACCTCCCCTCATCCAGGCTGAGGCTATGTCCTTCTATGTCTCCTATCACTCATTGCTTGAGAGAAGAGACTGACCCCTTCTGGCTACAACCTCTTTTCAGGTAGTTGTAGAGCGTGATAAGGTCTCTGCTGAGCCTCATTTTCTCCAGGATAAACACCACTAGTTCCCTCAGGCACTCCTCAAAGGATTTATACTGCAGATCCTTCACCAGCTCCATTGTCCTTCTCTGGACTTGCTCCAGAAACTCAACATCCTTCCTGAACTGAGGAGCCCAGAACTGGACACAGTACTCAAGGTGCAGCCTCACCAGTGCCAAGTACAGGAGAAAAATCACTGCCCTGGCAGTGATTTTTGTTATAGGTGAGGATGTGATTGGCCTTCTTGGCCACCTGGGCACATTGCTCCCTCATGTTCATCCAGCTGTCAACCAGAACACCCAGGTACTTCTCTGCCAAGCAGCTTTGCAGCCAGTTTTCTCCCAGCCTGTAGTGCTCCATGGTGTTGTTACCCAAGGGCAGGACCCAGCACTTGGCCTTGTTCAGCCTCATCCAGTTGGACTCAGCCCATCAATCCAGCCTATCCAAATCCTTCAGCAGAGCATTTCTACCCTCCAACAATTCTGCTCAACGTAGTGTCATCTGTGAACTTACTGAGGGTGCACTCAATTCTCTCATCCAAATGATCAATAAGTATATTAACAGAACTGGCCCAAATATTGAGCCTTTGGAAACACCTCTACTAATCAGTCACCAAATAGATGTGGCACCATTCACCACCATTGGGTGTCCTGGGGCGCAGCCATCCTACCAGGTTTTAATTCAGACAAGAGTGCACCTATCCAAGTTATCAGTTGCCAGCTTTTCCAGGAGTATCTTATGGGAGACAGTGTCAAAGGTTTTGTTGAAGTCCAAGCAGACTACAACCGCAGGCTTCCCCTCATCCACCAGGTAGGTCATTGAGATCAGGAGATAAGGTTGGTGAGGCAGGACTTGCCTTTAATAAATCCATCATGGTTGGGCTTGATTCCCTGGTTGTCCAATATATCTGCAGCATGATCATACTCAAGGTGATCTGCTCCAAAACCTTGATGGGCACCAAGGTCAGGCTGACAGGCCTGTAGTTTCCTGGATTCTTCTTTCTGGCCCTTCTTGTGCATGGGAGTCGCATTGGCTGGCTTCCAGTCACCTGGGACCAACCTGATTAGCCAGGATTGGTGGTAAATGATGAAGAGTGGATTGGTGAGCTCTTCTACTAGTTTCCCCAATACTCTTGGATGAATTCCACCAGGTGCCATGGACTTGTGAATTTCTAACTGGCTCAGCAGGTCACTAACTACTTCTTCCTGGAGTTTATTTTGTTCCCTGTTTCTGTCTACCAGCTCAGGGGGCCAGTCGCCATGAGGATAACAGATGTTACTGTTAAAGACTGAAGCAAAGAAGGCATTCAGTACCTTCAGCCTTTTCCTCATCCTTGGTGACAATATTTCCCACCACATTCAGTAAAGGGTGGGTATTTTGCTTGACCCTCCTTTGTTGCTGATGCATTGATAAAAACACTTTTTATTATATTTCACAGCAGTGGCCAGGTTGAGTTCTAGCTGAGCTTTCACCTTTCTAGTTTTCTCTCTACATGATATAACTACATCCTTGTACTCTTCCTGAGTTTCCTGCCGCTCCTTCCAAAAGCCACAAACCCTCTTTTTTAACCTGAGTTCCTGCAAAAGTTCCCCATTCAGCCAGGCCAGTCTTCTTCCCTGATGGCTCCTCTTTTAGCACAAGTGACAGTGATTTTGAAACATCAGACAGCTACTTACAGAATGCTTTATCTGCACCTTCATCCTGTTTGAGTGGTGTGTAATAGACTTCCACACAGATATTGCCTTACTAAGCTTCCCCCTGATTCCAACCCATATGCACTCACCCTTATCATCAGTGTCCTTGCACTCTATGCAGTGAAAATTCTCAGTAATATACAGAGCCACACCACTGCCTCTGTGACCTCACCTGTCCCTTCTGAAGAGCTTACAACCATCCATTGCAGCACTCCAGTCATGGGAGTCATCCCGCCATATTTCCATGATGGCAAATGCATCATAGCTTTTCTGCTGTACAGTGGTTTCAAGCTTTCTGTGGGTGTTACCCATACTGCATACATTGGTGTAGATGCACTTCAGATGGGAAATGTGAGTATTTTTACAATGATATTTCAATATTGAAAAGTCACAGTTTATCTTGAATTCAATGCTACCACAATACCTAACAGACTGGGAATTCAGATGAAGGGACGGATCAATAGAGAATTACAAAAACCCATAAACATAAATAAGTCTCTAAGAAACCCAACTCCCTCAAGAAAATAGCAATACTTTTGGGGTATTTGAAGAAGAGAATGCAACATTTGTCCAGAAGGGAATGAAAGGGCAAGCAACCTATGCTGAGAGCAACTCTTTGGAGATAGGGTTACATGATATCTGTCCACACTCTAAGGACTATTGATGCATCTCAAATTAAACTCCCAGAGGAGGTGTCCTTGTCTGTTATAAATCAGGATGTTTATGTAGCTTTCCATTCCAAGGCACCTTCATGATTCTTTCTTACCTATCTCACTTTTTGATAAACTAATCCTACCTAAAGAGTCAGCACCATTCACAATCCGTGATTTTAATTCTTAATTTACTTGCATGACTGTGTTGTAAGACCATAGGGATATTCTGAACTGGAATGAAATTGAGTCTGTAGAGAGTGAAATCTGACTGCAAATACAAGATCAATATTTT
Source organism: Xenops minutus (assembly GCA_035221455.1). Lineage (NCBI taxonomy): Eukaryota > Metazoa > Chordata > Aves > Passeriformes > Furnariidae > Xenops > Xenops minutus. The sequence continues at coordinate 17,594,799 of JAWWEE010000085.1, read as the reverse complement.
AGTGACTTCCTATTTTGACGCACAAAAAAGAGATTTCAGGGCTCACAGACCTTTCTACGACCTTTGCCTTCAGGCAGAAAATCCTTAGTAGTTACATGTTCAATTTCTAAAACTACTTTGCAGTCAACAATAAGTGTTTCTCCAAGAATCAACTGCTAACACATTCAGACAAGCACAGCTGACAAGAATAACTCTAGAAAAAAGCCTTGTCATTGCCAGCAAAGGTTACATTTGCAGTGTCTGTTGCAAACCAAGGCAATCTTGTTCTCGCTCAAATGCTGGGCAGAAACAAGCTTGATCTGTCTAGGTGCAGGCTGAAGTAAAAAAAGGCAAATGTCTGCTTTCATAGACGTCAAGCACAAAGTAATCAGGAAAATATCCTGCTGATACATAGAAGCTTTTAGTGGATCTAATTTAGGACTACATTACCACTTCTTTACCTATTCCTACCCTTAGCACTTTTGACTACTGTGGATCCCAGAAGACTATCAGTCTCTGCTGAGCATCAAACTGCTGTTCAGTTAAAGTCAGGTGATACTCTGGGCCTCCATCATCACGTATTTCCACAAAATATAGTAACACAGTAGGACTAGAAAGCAATCTAAGTTGTTCCCCTTCCTCCTTTTACTTTCCGACTCTGTACATCCATTGTAGTTACACTGAGAGGGACACACCCCTGTTTACAGACAGAGCCCCTCGGTCAGCTCTAGATTCTGGACTCCCTTCTGCAGAATCTAGCTGAGCAGCAGCCAATTCTGCCAGGCATGGGCAAACCACAAGATAAGGAAGGAATGAAGAACATAGAAATAAGTGAAAGGAAAAGAAAAGGAAGATTGACTCAAGTCCAAACTTTTCACCATTAATCCAGGGTAGCCACAAACAACTGCTTGCCCATTTATTGCACCCTCGAACCTGCCTTTTGGAGATCTCTTATGCCCAGAATTTCTGTAGCTAGCTAAAACCTTTACAGGCCACCGTTCTATCTTACCTCTCCTCTGTACGAGCATATGAGCGGCAGCTGTTTACCTGGCAGCTGTTTACCTCTTCGGTCAGTGAAAGATCCCTCCTGTGATATGATAATCACTGGAGAAAGGATTCTTTCTAGATGGTAATTACTCGGTTGAGAGAGGCCAGCTTGTCGACTCCAGTTTTCTGGCCAAACACACCAGAACTGATGCCTAAAATCCTGGAAAACAGCACTCAGAGAAATATTAATGGAGAAAGATAGATAATACCGTTATTGGGAGAATGGAGGTGCTGGACCTCTGATGATCCTTGGAGAACCCCACCCCCTCCATGATGTTACACGATTTTTTAATCTTCTTAACAATTAACATATATCTATTACCAATCATAATTCCCATTTCCCTTGGTGTCCTACCCACCAGGGTCTTAGGCGTTGCCCCCCTGGATCAGCTCCAAGGGTTTCTGGGCCCTTCCGTTGTTTTGTCTTCAAGTTATCTTTCAGGTGTCTCTGCAAAACACCATGACCTTCAGAAAGCCTGAGAATATGTGAGAAAATCACTTTAGTAACTTCTAACAACACTTAATATGTGAGCATGAAAACCTATTTGAAAATATGAATGAAAAACATTTTTCTAAATAAAGACTAAAACACATGGATGGATTTGATGCAAGAATAGAAAATACAGTTTACAAGACAGAGTTATAACACTATTCATACAACCACTCAGCAGAAGGAAGTTTTAAAAAAAATAACAAGCATCTAGTAAAATTAGGCAAACTCAAATTGTTCTGGCAACAGCTGATAAAAACCTCTTCTGAAGGGAAAACTCAGCTGGCAAACACAGGGAACTTCCTATAAAGAGACAGCCTCTCTCTTGTTTGTGATAGCTCAACTCTATTTGCATTGAAACTTAGACACTACTATTCTTAAAAAAAAATATATATATATATATATATATATATCTTACAGCCTCTTTAGAAGACTTACAGTTAGTTAACAGTTGTTGCCACTATTTCAGGAGGGCCACATATTTCAAAATGCAGCTGCTTGGATACAGTTTGATAAATGCACCTAGAAAACCATATCCTGTCAGTCCCCAACAGTGTGGAATTGTCCCTGAAACAGAAGTATGATGCCTTTTGCTATGAAGACAGACTTGTCTGCTGGAAAGCTAGCAACATAGAACTGCAAGAGGATCTATTTCAGTACTGCAGCCTGCTGAATCACATTAGACAGTAGTCATTTATTTATTCTAAGCTATGGACAAGTAGTTCTTTGCTCCAGCAAGACATAGTTTGAAAGTAAAAGACCCATTTAGCATTGTGTAGGAAACAAAATACATCTTTCATCCTTGAAAGTGGAACACTCAGTATTGCATCTACCCAGAATCCAAACAATGCATTTGCTTAACTCTCTTCTCCTCACATCACAAATTATTAACTTCCAACTTCTGAACTGGAGAAAAAAAACTACAGAAATGTCTCTGTTCCTAACAGCACTTTGTTGTAGAAGACACTTATTTGTACTTCCTTTATGCAACATAAACAATAAGAAAGACATTATGTTACACCCTCCTCTCAAGTTCTCAGGTCCTTTCAAAGTCCTGATTAAATAAACCTATTCCCTCAAAACAAGCTTTCCAGGCTCTATAGGTGCCCCAGAAAATGTTAACATTAAAAAAAAAATACTTGAGTATTAATATATACCTCATTTAGAGAAGATCACAGATATTTCTACCAAATAAAAAAAAAAAAAATAGTACATAACTCTTCCAAAGCAACACATGTGGAGAGATTAAAAAAAAAAAAGAAAAAAAAAAAAGAAAATAAATATCTCTGAAGTTCATAACTTGGGACTTAGGAAACCCTTTATTAAGAAGTCTTACTTCCACATTTCACACATGGAAATAATACTTGTTAGTCTCATAACTGTATTTCTAAAAATGGTCATTGAAAATACTGTGAGAAGCTCAGGAATCACAGCAATAGAGGTCTCAGACAGAAACCTTCAGGAAAAGTAGTAACCAGACACTTAACGAATTTTTAACAAATAGCATTTATACTTTCAATAATGTTACTGGGTAAAGAAGAAAGCATACTTTTCAAAATTGACCAAAATGTTAAAAGCAAAAAGAAAATGAAAGTCAGGAGACTAAGCTAAAAGCACACAGGAAAAAAAAAAAAAAGTGCTTACTGTGGGGTTCCTAATATTTCAACAACAACAAAAAAATTATTAGGACAGCTGTTTTTAGAGGGAGGATTGCTAAAATTAAGAGACACATGAAAAGCTAGGAGGTTTTGTGTGCTAATACTCCCTCACTTAAGATTATTTTTTCACTCTGCTGTATTAAATTAACACTTGTATTGCAGTGACTTTAGAAAAAAATCTTCAAAGAACAGAAAACCTCAAAGATCAAAGACTATCATTTCCCAAGTTTACACGCTACTTCAAAAAATGCATACCTAGCAAGTTTCAACAGCCTGGTGACAAAATATTTGCACATAGCCATATTTAATTAAACAGCCAAAGAATGTAATCACCTAATTATATCATTAACTTTAGTCTTGCACTTATTCATTGGAAAGGGTCTCAGGCAGCAGCCAATAGGGAGTTACTGGCTGTGTCCTGAGAAATGTGAACACTTACTCCATTATTTGTTTCTCTTAGCAAATTAATTTGTAGAAATCAATCACTGCACAAAGTACTTGCTAGCTAGCAAAACCACATGCTCCTAAACAGTCACAACTGCACTTACATTTAAAAGAACATTCATGTATTTAAAGATTTCATCAGCTGGCTCTTAGAGACATATGAATCTCATTTATTTCGGTTCACTTTAAGTTCAGTGATCTCTGCTTTGTTCATTTTCTCACAAGTCTGTTTTGAATTTCAGATATGAACAGCTCAAATGGGCTCCATCCTGTGTGACTTCATCCTATTCTGCCTTGAATTAATTCTCTAGCTTTCATATACAAAGTCTGATTATAGATACATTTTGTATCCATATGACTCTTGGACTGCTTTTCCTCTACTGTTATAAGTCTCTGTGAATTCCAGGAAAACCAGGGTCAAGTTAAACTGCATGTTTTGGACTATTTGACTAAAAATCATCTAAGTGCTCTTTGCCTTGCCTTTACAATATCTACCACAAAAGCTCTGATTCACATGAGTGGATGCTAAGCACCCAGCATCTACACTATATTCTCTCTGAGGTTTTTAATTCAGATTAGATTTATTCTGATCCTCTGAACCCTGAACCAAACTTTGATTATACAGTGACTTTCACAACCAGGCCTCTCAGTGGCAGAGGTCACACCAAAAATTTTGCACAGCTACTGAATTTCACACAAGGGAAGCAGTCTTTTCATTAATGTCGATCTAAAAGTGAGGCAGTTCACAAAAGAAGGTTCTTTTAAAACCAGTCAACAAACTATCTTGTCCTCACAAAATACTTTTCAGGAATGTATATCAGTTACACAGCAACATCAGTGAAAACCTGTTAGAACTCTTCTTGTTTGTTTGTTGTTTGTTTGGGTTTTTTTCTAGCATATGTAGAACATTGAATTCAAATTGCAACATTACTGTTGAAATAGTTTCTCTGATGTTTCCCAAACTGTATCATTTTAGTTTTAATTTAATGATAAAATGTCCACTTTCAGATTGCCACAATTTCTTAGTACAGATAATACCCCTTTTCATACTTCATCTCAGGAGTCAAATACGAACCATACTTTTGGTGGCCTTTTTTCCCCCACAGTATTTTGATGTTCACTTCTCAAAGTAGAGTCCCTCTAACATAGGCTTTTTAAGGTTGGTTGAACAAAATTATCCAAGCTGTTCACAGATAAAAAATACTACTAAGTATTATTCGTAGTCATTCCAGGCTGCATTACCAGCACTGTGAAACACAGGGCTTAGAGCTCTGGTTTGTTTTTAAGCCTGCGGCATAGCTGTCATAGGAAACCTGACTAAGTATTCACCAGTCAGATGTCAGAAGAAGTCAAGCATTTGTTCAAGGTACCTGTACACGGAGAAAATGAAAGTAATTAAACTAAGTGTGCACTTCTGATAGGCTTTTTATGACTCAAGGTCAGAGGACTTCTTCATCTCTCTCTCTCCATACAAGGCAGCCAGCAGAAGAAAAATTTAAATTCAAATGGTAATTCAGAACTTGAATTTCCCTGACAGTAACAAAGGCGTTTCAAATGGAAGCAGAAAGGCGTGGTTTACTGTGTTGGTTGCAATTGTAATTATGTACAGTCTCTCCCATTCGGCTAAACCTACAACTGAGGACCACAGCTGAGGGAACAAAGATCCTTCATCCCTTACTGCCAAGCAGTCAAACTGCTATGAGGTAGCCTGAGTGAAAGGGAATTTTGACACTGTAAGTCAAAAGAATAATGTGCATTAGGGTAAGAGCTGAACTTGCGGAGCACACATCCGTCCTGAAATGCTAGTGTAGTTTAACAGAGCCTACAGAAAACCAACCTGGAAAAGAGGAGACATCCGAGACATTGATGCAGTTTGGGGTATAGGGTTATTCTGAGGGGAAGGCAGGAGTGAACTTTTTGATAGCTGAGGTTTTCTAAATGGATCTTAGGCACATGCCCTAAATTAGCGTGTAGGTTTTCTTCCTTACAGCCAATAGAATTTGTTATTTCTTAGAACACATGTAAAATGACAGAGACAACATACTATCAATAAAACACAAATCTATGGGACAGACAATAATACTAAACCTATGGAGAGGAGAATTTGTGTTTAAAGACTACTATCAGAAGCCCCAAATTTTAAATATGTGCAATTATAATGGGAATTATCTTTTTAATATTCAAAGTGATTTAGAAAACAAGAAAGTCTACATAGAGTATAATGCAGATCTACAAGAATCACAGTTTAAACATATTATCTTTTTATAATAGAAGATATATACACTACCTTTTTTAGTAGAAAACCATTTTTTTGTTTGAGTATGAGTATTCTCATTTCTGACAACTTCTGACAATAATCATCATATTTTCTTTTCTCTACTCCCCACACTTGCACATCTTGTTTTTTTCCAAATATTATTAGCTGCTATATCTGAGTCTATGGGTTAGAGAAAGAAAAAGCATTAAAAAGGATGAAGAAGTCATATAGTTTTTTTATAAACAGAGTTTGCAAATATTCTCTAGAAAATCTGGTTCTAATTTGTTACTAAAAATACAGGGTTTATTCTGTATGTGAAGACATTCCACCAGCTTGCAATCATCAAAACCAGCTTTCATCTTTTCATGTTCATGACAGAAGTTCTGAGAAAAGCCTAAGACATTATTTGCCCTCCCACTGATATCCAAAGTTGTTTGTTTTACTTCTGAGGGCACTGGAGTTAGGCATGTAGCTCCAGGCTATAGAGGTAAAGTGTATTATTATGTCCTTAACAATGGACTGCATGGGAGAACCATTCAATCAAGAATACAACTTCCTAGCAACTAGAAAGCAGTTAATGATTTCCAGACAATTAAACATAGCACTTAATACTCTGTTATGTTGATAAGGAAAATATTCAGTAATTATTTCCTTGCTATAGAAGGAAAACATGAACTAAATTTTACACTATGCTCACACACAAACATACCTCATTTTATTCCTTATAGAAGCTACAGAATGCTAAGTCATCTTTCTCACATTTGTCTTCAGTTTTCTTGGAACAAAGTGCAGACTACTAACATTGCAAACACATGTTTTTAATACAGTAAGCAGCCTGGAAAACATCAGCTAGCAGAAAAGAAGAAATCCTTGATAAGCTGCAGTTGAATTCCTATAAATACTTTGAGCAAATAGAGTTATTGGAAAAGGTGTTTTTCTTGCCTGCTTCATCAAAGTAATTTTTTCTACCACTAAAAAAAATTGTATAAGCCAAAACCTCATATTTGAGTTTAACATCCTTGGGTAGAGGGAAAGGAAAGAAAAAAAGAGTCTGAAGAGAGGGTAGGAAATATAGGCATGTTTGCAAAAAATATTATGAGAAGGATGTAAACAAGACTGGAATCAGAAATATCTTGGAAATGAAAAAAGGTGGATTTATCTAACACATAAACTCAAAACTGGTTTTTAGATTGTACTATAGTAAATATACTCAAAGTGAACCATATAACCCATTCATTTGATTTTAATCACTCAAGTGTGCATATACTTGGGCAACAGAATTCCTTTTGCAGAGAACTTCTGTTCACACAAAAATGGTGGAAATTAACATTTCCTGCTTTCACCTAATGGAAGTATAAAAGGACTTTGAAAACATGTGAAGGACCCTGAGATCATCTGAATATAATAGTCTGAGGTGTTGTTTCTCCATGAACTGTGAGACAAGCATAGGATAAGTGATTGTAGATTCTTTAATAGAAAGTTCATTATAAACTGATCATCATACTTAGTGATTTCAGCAAATATCAATTGCATGAATTATCTGCTGAGATATTTTGCTGTGAGCTGTACATTACCACCAAGCCTGTTCACACAACCCTATCTGCTTAGATTTATGTCGCCACAGTTTTAACCCAAGAAAGGTAATAGCCTGAATAAAATTAACTGTTCTCTGCTGCTAAACACAGAAAAGGTGTACTACCAGCCTCTGCTCTCCTCCTCATCAAGGTGCCTCCCAACAAGCTGTGAAGGAATCATCTGCTGGAACTAGTGTTCACCTTGACATTTTAGGCTGAAATTGCCAGCAAGTGTGTGAACCATGGCCATACCAGAAGTCAGAAGGAATCCTTAGATCTAGAGAATGAATTGTCAGTACATTTCATGCTAGTCATAAAATTATTGCACGTTTGGTTACAAAAACCCCAAAACTATTTGTCAGGAACCATTAGTCAAGTTTCCCCAAATGTGCAAGTCCATTCTCATCTAGCTATAATTCATCTATTTTCAAATCAGCAATTTCAAATATAATAACTTACTTATTTGCTTATCAAGGAACATCTTTCAGATTTGGTTTAATATCAAAATCAGGAGACAAAGCAACCACTATTTTAAAATTACAATGGCACAGCAATACTGGAATGAGAAGATTCAGAAGGCTGAAGATGAAGGAGAATGCTCCAAGGACTACACATAATAGAAATATACTTAATACATGGTGGAAGGTCCAGAGGCATCTTTGCCTTTAGGTTTGACTTTTTGGGCTTTCCCTTTTAAACAGCAGAAATCAAAAATATGCCATTCATCATTTCCCAAACTGCAGCTCTTAAAATCACTTTACCTACTTCTCTGTCAATCCATTTGTATCAAGTAGATCTAAAGGATAGCATAGGAGACTATATAGCCCTTCCATTACGCAAGGTAACAGTTGTAGAAAATTCATAGAGGGAAAACGTGAACCAGCATCCACTCCATTCAGGAACAATATGCTTTCTAGACAATTATTCAATAGTCATGCCATATTGAAGACAGAACAGCACAGGAATACTGGAGATAAACCAGTACAACTTTGGGAGGAAGCAAGCAAGGGAGGAAGGAAGAGAGGGAGGAGGGGAGGCAGGCAGGCAGAAAGGAAGGGAGGACTGCTTCTGGCAAAGTCTCTCTGAATAGCATGCCTTAAGATATCACAAGTAATTTGACTTCAGTAAAACACTCAGGAACCTAAAGGTAGTATCAGAAAAAAGTTTCACCACATGACTGCCACTACCTACTACAAAATGAGGAAAATCACACAGTGTTGCTGATACTCTGGAAAATATAATTTAAATGTGCAGCTATATGACCACATATAGCTTACCATGAGGCCATCTGCATACTAATTTATTCACCAAAACAGTATCACATGCTCACAAAAAGGTTTCAGACAGAGCTGCATCAACTCAGAACAATAAGATAGTTGTAGAGAAGCTTTACAGAAGAGACAGGGGGTAGCTGACCTAATGCAACAGAGCACAGCTATATTACTTTCCAAAACAGGAACAATGCATGAAGTCAGGTTCAAAATCTGATATTTGGGAAGTAACAGAAGACTGTCAGTTTTTAAATAGATGATTATTCTGAGCCAAGAGCATTCAAAAATTAGGGGTTATAATCTGAGTCATCAAGCAGAAATGCTTACCACCAACTCCTAAAGAGAAAATATAGCAAGTAAAGTATATTAATAGGGTATGAAAGGTAAGAGGGGAGGAAAACGTAATATTGATCTTTTCTGAAGGAGAGGTTTTAACAAAAGCAACAGAAATGAAAATATTTCTGCTGTACAAAAGCAAGTAAAATTGTTATGACTCACACTGACCTCAATGGTATACACTCATCAGTTAAGTGGGCTAGATGATAATGCTGAAATAAGACTTGTGTTTATGTTTGGGTATTTTGTCGTCACAACAACTACCACGACTCTGGAACTATATGATCTAATTTTTAACTAATTAAATATTATTAATATTCATTTATTCATAAATCTATTTTTGCTCATATGATAATTACAGACAAAACACTTCTCAAGATCTATAGTCAAAGGAAAGCACTAAAAACTTTTATGGGTACTCTTTTTGTCCATATTCATGTATCATATATATCAAATCCTCTATGATTTTCTACACTCATTGGCATCTTTCTTAGCTGCTCTATTTGGTAACCCTTTGCCATGGGAGAATAAAGAAACTTAGCATTCAGTATTGATTATGAATTATGATCCAGGCTTACATTTAAATAACTAAACCATATTACAGGTATGCTTTCAATATTTTATTTACATAGATCTTATTACCTTAGCTTAGGAAGAGGAGAGCTTTTGCCTTATGAAGTAGACAGAACAGAAGTATAAGAAACTTGATATTGCTTCCTGATTTTGCAACTGACACATGACATTGGAGACTTAACTAAACTGTCTCTGCACAACTATCAATAAAAGGGACTAATGATGCTTAAAAATATTTGTAAAATATTTAAAGAATGGCAGATACTAAGCATTTGAGAACCTACACCTCTAACTGTACACTTGATATTTCAGCATTAAGCCCTGAAATTCAGTAAGATACACGCCGCTACCATGAATTAATGCTTCAGACCTCCAACTCCAAACCTGATAGATTTCTTTCTCATTTACTGACAAATTATAGAATTATAGAGTATCCTGAGTTTCAGGGGAACCAAAAGGATTCTCAGATTCTTATTCCTGATCCAGCACACAACGACCTCAAGAATCACACCATGTGCCTGAGAGAGTTATCCAAAAACTTCTTGAACTCTGGCGGGTGTGGTGCCATAACCATTTTCCTGGGGAGCCTGTTACAGTGCCCAGTCACTCTCTGGATGAACAACCATGAGCAACCTTTTCCTGATATCCAATCTAAACCTCCCCTGACACAACTTCAGGCTATCCCCTCAAGTTCTGCCACTGGTCATTACAGAGAAGAGATCTGTACCTCCCTCTCTACTGCATCTCATGAGGAAATTGTAGACTGCAGTGAGGTCTCCCCTCAGTCTCCTCTCATCCAGGCTAAACAAACCAAGTGACCTCATCTGCCCCTCTTATTACTTCCCTCTATAGCCTTCACCACCTTTGTTGCCCTCCTTCAGACACTCTCTAGTAGCTTATTGTCTTATATTGTGGTGCCCAGAACTGCACACAATATTCAAGGTGGGGCCACTCCAGTGCAGAGCAGAGCAGGACAATCCCTTCCCTCAACTGGCTGGTGATGCTTTGCCTGATCCCCCCAGGACACAGTCGGCCCTCCTGTCTGCCAGGGCACTGCTCACTGATATTCAACTTGCCATCGACCAGGACCCCCAAGTTCCTTTTTGTGGGGCTGGTCTCCAGTCTCTCATTCTTGTGTCTATACACACAACCAGAGTGTCCCCATCCCAGGAGCAAAACCCAGCACTTATTCTTCTTAAGTTTCATAGGTTTGGTGATTACCCAGTCTTCTGATATGTTGAAGGCTCTCTACAGGGCCTCCCTGCCTTCAAGGGAGTCAAGAGCTCCTCTTAATTTAGTACAATTGGAAAACTTTCTTAGAATAGCTTCAAGTCCTGTGTCCAAGTAATTTGAGATGTTGAAGAGCACTGGGCCTAAGAAGGAGCCCTTAGGAACTCCACTAGTGACCAGTCACCAGTACCATTTACTATAACCCTTTGTGCTCCACCTGTGAGCCAAGAGAGTCCTGGGAGTGGCATTATCAACAGCTTTACTGAAATCCAACAAAGATTACATTAACTGCCTTCCCTTGGTCAACTGGGTAAGTTACCTTTGTCATTAAAGGAAAATAAGTTTGACAAGTAGGACTTTTCGCTCATGAAACCATGCTGTGACTAATAACTGAACTGTCCTTCCCATGTTTTTCAATAACTCTCAAAATAATCTTCTCCATAATTTTACCAGGAACTAAGACTGTAATGTCCAGGGTTATCCTATTTGCTCTTCTCAAAAACTGGGACAATGTTAGCCAGTTTCCAGTCAAGCTGGACGTCTTCAGATTCACAAGACCTTTCAAAAATCATTGAGAGATGTCTCACAATGACATCAGCCAGCTTTTTGATTATTCACGGATGAATGCCATCAGTCCTCATAGATTTGTGGGGATATAGCTGGAGCAGCAAATCCTGCACAAGTTCAGGTTTGACTGGGAGCTGATCATTCTTGCAGCCATGGTCCTTGAGCTCAAGAGTACTGGGACTCCCTTAGTCCATAATTTGTGTTGAAGACCGAAACAAAGAAAGCATTAAACTTCTCTGCCTTGTCTGTCCCTGTTTGTGAGGTGATCATCCTCATCCTCTGATGTGCCAATGTCATTTCTGACTGCCTTTGGATATTAACATATTTTCAAACACTCTTCTTTTTGTCCCCATATTTCTGGCACCTTCAACTCCAGCTGAGCTTTGGCTGCACAAATTTTCCCTCTACAATGGCAAGCATAATTCCTGTATTCCTCCTGTGTCACCTGACCTTGCTTCCACTGGATATACACCTTCCTTTTTTGCCTTATCTCCAAAAGAAGACCCTTGCTCAGCCAAGCTGGCCTTCTACCCTGCCTGTTGACTTCTCACATTTTGGAATTGCCTGCTCCTGTGCCCTTAGGAGATGGTGCTTAAAAAATGACTAGCACTGATGGACCCTAGCACCTTCAAAAGCATTTTCCCAGGCTGTCCTTCTCAATAGTTCCCTGAACATCCTGAAGTCTGTTCTCCTTATGTCCAGGGTTGAAGCTTTGCTGGCACTTTTTCCTCCTGTCAGCAGAGGTTTTAAACTCAATTGCTTCATGGCTACTGTGGCCATGGCAGCCACCAATCATCACTTCACCCATGAGACCCTCACTATTAACAAGGAACAAGTCAAGGAGGGTGCCTTTCCTAGTCAGCTCTCTTAGTATCTATACCTTGAGGTTATCATCCAGATGTTTTAGGACTCTTTTGGACCTGTTTGTGCCAGCTGTGTGATGCTCCCAGTTAACACCTTCAAGCTGAAGTCCCTCATAAGGACAAGTATAACTGGTGTAGAGATATCCCTTAGTTCCTGAAAGAAAATTCATCCGTGTTGTCATCTTGTCTGGGTGGCTTGTAGTAGACTTCCAGGATGACATCTGTTTTGTTTGCCCCTTAATTCTTACCCAGAGACTCTCAACTGTGCCATTGCCATCTGTGAGCTCCATACAATCTGGCCTCTCTCTTTCATACAGTGCCACAGCCCCCACCTCACCTGCTCTGCCTCCCTCCTGAAGAGCCTAAAGCCATCCAGCAGGCCAGTCACAAGAATCATCCCACCAGGTTTCATTTATGTGAATGATGCCAGAACTCTGGGACTGGGCCAAAGCTTTGAGCTCCTCTTGCGTGTTCCTCATGCTGCATGTGTTGGTGTAGAAACATTTCACGTGTGGTTTGTTGTAGCCAACACCTGGTTGAACAGATTGGGGCATCCTACTAGAGTTCAACTCCACAAGTTTTGGTGTATCATCCCATTTTTTACCTCTGGCAAACCAGTTCTGGAATCTGATGCTAGTAAACACTTTTAATTTTAGTTGTTACTCTTAACTTACTAGAAAACACAACAGAAATTACATGAAAAAATATGCTAATTTTATTAATGTTCAGAAAAACATTTTTTTTCCATGAAGGTAACACACCATCTAAATTCAGTCAACATTGCAAAGAGAATTTATCTAATCTCTGTCATAATAATATCAGGAACATGTTTTTTTAATTCTTGGGGGTAAAGTTAAAGCAATGGTTTAACTTTAAATCACAGGTTTGACACTAGAACAATAAATGAATGTAGCTATACTGCCGTCAGATAAGCCACTCTGATTTACATCATTAAGGAATATATGTTCCCAGCCCTGGCTTATGCAACTGCACCAATCAAAATTTCAAAGAAAAAAAAAAAATTCTTGTTTTGGAATGCAGAGATGGTTTGTGGAGAGCTAAGTCAGGATTCTGCATTGATCTAGGGGAAAAAAGGATTCAACTGCTTATTTGTGTCAAATTTCCTTATTCGGGTGCAAAATTAATTGTCCTGGCTGAAAATGAAGTCATGGTTTATTTTCATACAGCACAAGCCATTATTTCTAGTAAAGTTTCTTTGACTTTCCAAGCACAGTGTGAGGCTTTACATAATTTAAGAAAAATATGATCTGTAAGTTTGCAGAACCTCACTTGGTAAGTAAGCTCATACAACATATTTTTTATATCAGACTGCTTTATGATTTGCCCCAGCCTACACTTCATGATTATTTACCAGCCTGTCTTTTTCCAATATAAACTATCTCAACTAAAGCTAAGAAGAAAAAAAAATCAATTAATTATCACTTTCCCTATATAGTACATACAATACTCAGTGGGTGACGGATGTTGTTTTATTCCCAAATAGAACAAAGTTTTGAATTGACCATTTTAAAATTAATGTATTTCTTTTTCTTAAAACTCATTTGGATTACTTCATAATTCACAAAATTTTCCACTTTCTAATGAAAAGTTATTTTTTATATAGCCACATATGCAATGCAAACTCTCCACAGGGCTGTAGCATAGCATTGCAAACAAAATACTAATTGCAATTATCTCACCAAAGGCACAGCTTTAAATATGTTATCATGCATTACATTTTGTTACTAGATCTTTTTCCTTCATCCTTCTTACTAATTTCTACATGCTAAGGTCGAGTTCAGTTAAAATGTTTAACAATTCCGTTATGTTTCCAGTACATAAATGCAGTACTCCCATCAAATATTAGTAGCTGAATAATTATGTTTTATCAATATAAACACACAAAAACATTACTTAGGCATCATGACAGATTGTTATTCCATTTTCTCTACCAAACCAAGTTTATGAGTCATTTGTACATGAATTATGTATACTAGTGCACTAGCTTTACTCTGTGTACTAGTTTAGTTCAGAGATGAATGAAATCGCACACTAGAAAACCAAGCAGAATTTAGTGTCTCCTTGCAGGAGGCATAGAATGAAGAAATAGTACTCATGTTATCCTCCCATTCCATTTGCCAATAATCAGACTTTTATTAAGAGTACATCACTCACACTGCTTTCCTTATGTCAATCCTCCTATTAAAGGATAGCTTTACTAACATATTATTATAAGGTAATCAGGCATTGCAAACACTAACAGCAATTAGTTGGGTATTTTTCCCTCTAGACATAATTTAAGGTAAACATGTTTGAAATTGGTAAATGGATGAAAGCATAAATAAAGATCAAAATATATTCTGTCTACAAGCAGAAGTGTGTTGTTGAATGGAAAGAAATTCAAATAGACAGGGTCATCACCTTTCAAGAACATTAAAACACATTAAGTATCTTGAGCGGTTTAAATGGGCTCAGATTTGGAGGTAGTTTGTGCTGGATTTTTATGTTCATTGTGATCAAATTACTTCTTTTTACAACTTAACCATCTGGTCTTTAACAGTAATTGCTCATGTACACTGTTGGTGTAGAGTTGCACATAAATTCAGTTTTGATAATGCTGTAGGTTGAAACCTACAGAAGAAGTGGTAGCCTACAGAACTGAACACTGAGATGCCTAACTCCTAAACACCCTGATCTTAGACACGGAAAACCCCATCTCTCCTATTCATCATGATCAAGTGGTTTTGTAGTCACTTAACTTGGAACCCGTGAAAAGCAACATCCGCATCAGGATCTGGGCTGAGATAACCACAGTGAAACACTAAATGTACTACTCGCAGCTCTTCAGTACTTTTCTCAGGCATTCAGGAATCACTTTCATCTGTATAAGGTTCACAATAATAAACATTCTTTCCATGCCGTGGTTTAATGTCTGCTGACAAGCAAGCACCACACAGTCACTCCTTCCATCTGCCTCAGTGGGAGTGGGGAGGGAGTCAGAAGAGTGACAGTGAGAAAATTTCTGGGTTGAGACAAAGACAGAATAATAGAGAAAGCAAAATCCACACACACAGGCAAAGCAAAACAAGGAGTTAACTCATTGCTTCACATGGGGAGGCATATGTTCAGCTGTCTCCAGGAGAGCAAAGCCCCATCACATGTAACAGGGACTTGGGAAAACAAACACCGTCACTCCAAACGTTCCCCTTTTCTTTCCTTCTTTCTTCTCCCCGAAGATTTATATGCTAAGTATGAACCATATGGTATGGAATGTCCCTTTGTTCAGCTGGAGTCAGCTGTCCTGGCTATATCCCCGCCTAGCTACTTGTGCAACTCCAGCCTGCTCACTGATGGGTTGGGATGAGAAGAAAAGGCCTTGGTTCTGTATAAGCACTGCTCAGCAGCAAGGAAAACAGCTCTGTATAATTAACAGTTTGCAGTAAAAGTCCAAAATGCAGCCCCATACTAGCTACTGTGAAAAAAATTAACTCCACCCAGCCAACCCAGCATGTTACCCTACACTTATTCCATACCATCTGTGTCATGATCGATTTCCACACTATTCAATACACCATCATTAACCATGCCTCCCCTTCCCATTCTCTAATACACAGATATTGTTCCTTTAGTCTATAGACTACTCTTGCAAAACGTCCCTGAAGAATCTACCAATGTTCAGAAATCGTCCTTTTAGTTCATTTCATCTATAACTTTGGGCTCCACCTGTTATGGTTGTCTCTCAGGATGAGAGAGGTGGTATTTTGCTCGGAGTTTCTGGGCAACAAAGCCAGCTCAGGTCACTGCTGTAGCTGCACTGCTTTTTGTAAGGCTTCTCCTCCACTGACTTGGGTTGTTTCCTGTTATAGCAATTCTTGTAACATGCAATTCAAATATTAGCTTACAACAAATTAAAGGTATTTCCATTACAATCTTCACTTCTGGTCTCTTTGGGCCAGGTTATAGGGTTTAACATCGCAAGAACTTTTCCCCTTGCTCCTAGTCCGGCTGCAGCAAGGGATTTCTGCTGTAATATTTTCCTTAACAAGCAACTCAAATCCCGGGCTACAACAATTTAAAGACATTTCCATCACAATCTTCTCCATTAATCTCTGTGACCTACAGGGGTACAGCCTGTCTCAGCAAGGTCTTCACCACAGGCTAGAGGGAAATCTCTGTGCACATGCCTGGAGCAATTCTTCCCCCTCTTTCTTCAGGCAGATGACTCCTCACACTCTCCCCCTGCTCCAGCATAGGATCCCTCCCATGGGAAATAATTGTCTTTGAACTTCTCCAACACAAAGTCCTTCCCATGGCCTGCAGTTCTTCATGAATTGCTTCAACATGGTTTCATTTTTATATCACTGATGCAGCTAGAAGTCATCACTAGTAACAAGAAAGTTACTTCCATGTACTTAGATTCAATAAGTATATGCCTTAATTTAAGAAACTAAATCCCACAAACTACAGAAAAGGACTGTAAACATGCATAGAATTGAAAACTAAGAGTGAGGTGAATTAGTTTGTTCTTAAATTTCTTCACATTCCCCTCAATCCTCCAGCAATACCTTTCTGCCCTTTCAGGGAACACAGAGAACAATCTCTTACTTTCCAGAGAAATAATTTCAGGTAGAAAGGATAAAATCTGCTCACTTAACTCTTTAAAAAGATCCTTTAAACAGGAAAAGGAGGAGTATGGAATAATACTTGTCCTTGCTTAACTGAAGAGAGAAGAAGGCATAAGGAAGAGAGCAGGGCAGAGGAAATGGCCTCATGAAAGTCATTCTGTAAAGCGCATCAGTATCAGAGACACCACGAAACATGACATGGTTCCATGCATGTTGTGTATACTAACTTCATTGCAGGAGAAAGTTTAACCTGTTACTGTGACAGTTGTGTTTTGACTATAACATTCATAGGGGATAAATCATTTCAATTTAGTCTGTCCAGTTGCTTTGCTATTAAAGCTGACAAGGAAGCAACAGTGAGCATCACTGGAGAAATCACAGTAATATACATCTGTCATATCATAATATGCCAGGATCAAAAATCATCTGGGGGCATCATAATTGTAATTTCAGATAACCAAATTCTGTTTATAGTACCTACTTGTATCTCTTTAGCTTGTTTTTCCAATTTGCAACCTGTTTGCCTCTGTTTAAAAATAAGGTCTTACATGTCATTGAATACAGAGTTTATAAGTTAGGTCTGATTGTGAAAGACTGGCATGAAATAAGGACCTACAAGGTAAGCTGCAGTGACTACAGTAGAAAGTCCTTTGATGTGTGTGATATGTGAAGCATAGCTACAATACAAAATAATTTGAGAATGCAAGCTTCACAGAGGGTTAGGGAACGGGATTTTTTTCTCTCTCCTTTTCTAGTTGTCCACAAGAACCCACTGCCAACAGAACAATAAAAACCCACAAGAGCTGATAAATTAAGCCTTAGATAAAAGGATGTATGTCCCCAAATCAGGCAATGAGTGCTTAGCTTATCTTCCAGATCACAGTCAAGCTTTGGTCTCACCTCCAGATCTTCAAGCAGGAAAGAAGAGTAGATTACAAGAATGTTTCATAAATCTCTACTAAAAGTCTCTTGTTACTTCTATGACAAGTCATATTACCAGGTGAAATGGAGATAAAACAATTGCTTTGCACAGGTCTTAATTTTTAATATTATTTCCTGGAGTGGCATAATGCAGCATATTTTTATCCATAGTTTGTTCTTTATGTTCAAGATTTCTGCTGAAAAAGTTTTTTCAGCACTTAACTATTGTCAGAGTATTACACAGATTCTGTTTACTCTACAATTCTTCACTCCTATGGTTTACTTCTGTATTTCTGAAGTTGTATCTTTTTATCCAGAGATCATGAGTTAAAGACATTGCTGGATCATTTTGGGGGAAACTCAGTACCTTCTCCTGGGTGCATTATGTAGATGATCATAGCAAACTTACTTGCAAAAAGATTCACATCATCACAGCATATTCTGAACTGGAAGAGAGCCATAAGGATAATTGCGTCCAAGTCTTAAGTGAATGGCCTGTACAGGGACCCATGACCTTAGTGTTACTGGCACCAGGTTCTTTAGCACAGAGATTATATAAATTTACTCCGTATTAGTGACACACTGGAAAAAAAAATATTCCACTTTGATTAAGTATTTTTCACCTATTGTGTTAAATTGATACACATGAAAATTCTTTTCTAAGCAGACACACGTTATGATCAGATTCTTTAAAATTATTAGAGAGATGCATCTGCCTGAATTATGGTGCATATGACCATATGACAAAGCCAATAGTATGGATTTTTATTTAACAGTAAATGTGAGGTAAGAGAGATAGGAAAAAAAAAAGGAAAAAGAGAAGGGGACGAATAGGAAAAAAGAGTGACAGAGACACAGATAAGGTAGAAAAAATATCACCATTCCATAGATTCTGACGGTAACCCAGTCAGTCGTCTTCCTGTGGTCTTCTCAGTGATGAGAGCCCCAGTCTCGTCGAAGTGATGATTGCAGTCTGGATCCCTCGAAGGAAGTCCATGGTGCTGAAGGAAAAAGCTCCTGTGTTGAGGGAAGCCCCATGTATTTATTTTGCTTCGGCTAGGTAGAAATGTCCCCAGGGCAGCGATTCTTACAGTGGATGATATACAACTGGACATTTCAGGAGTCTTTGACACCTTCTAAGATGTTACAGCTGCCTGTTGATGTCAGAACAGGTGGATCCATTATGGCCCATCAGCAGAGCTGAGTATCTTCAGACTATATGTGAATCGTCCAGATGCTTCCCCAGAGGCGAGTTATCACGGCTAAGTTATTTGTCTAAGGACAAGCAAGACTGGCCTCTTGTCTTGTTCAACACCCAGCCTGTAGCCTGAGGTGGCAGGTGAGCACACCTCAGTACCTGGGTGGTTACTTTGCACATCATGAGCTTGAACCTTGATTGTCTGAGCCAACAGTATTCCTGTCTCTCACAGTTGTGGATATGTTCTTCTACTGGGGTAATTGGACATTAGTACCACCTTTGCCTTATCTCAAGTTTCCATCACAGTCCAGATGAGTAGGCATATTCAGGAAGGGGTAGGTTCCAGTGAGTAGTTGCTTCTTTGCACAATTTGCTACAGTGGACAAAAGTCTTTCAGTGATTTTAACAATGTTTAAACCATTAACCAATTTCAGTCTCTCACAACACAGAGGAGCCACAGGAATTCTTTGAGATTCAGAGATAAAATCTAAAAAGTGAAAAGCTCCATTCTGCCTCAAGAAGCTGCAAAAAAATCCTGTTTGCCTTTCAGACTGTACAACAGGCAGCTAACAGAGCGGTGAACAAATGATTTCTGTGAGGTGGCTGTCAGAAAAATGCAAAGCTGAGGTAAAGACCAAGTGTGTAAGATTGTGTATGTCACCTCTAACTGATACAGACACATGCAACCAGCACTGACTCAGTATGAGTTTCAGAATGCAGCAAAGGAAGAAGTCTTCCTTCTCTGGCATTTTTCTTTCTTCCTACAAAACATTTCTGCTCCCAGGCTGTCTTATAATGGCATGCTTAGTTCCAGGATTTTTACATATGACTGTGGAAAAGTTTCCACATCCATATTTTTAAAATAATTAAAGCTGTCTTTTTGTATATGATATAGCAAAAAGAGTTCAGAGTGAAACACAATGACTTTTCTAGTGCAAACCAATTCATACTTGGTACTGTGTAAAAAGAAAACCCAGAAGACATTTGACATTACAGTATTTGCCATAAGAAATTCTAAGAACATGAAGTACTATTTACATTACTCTGGTAACTAAGCCTGGGTTCAGTTCTTCTAACACAGCTCTGAGGTTAGGAAAACCAAAATGACACTTTCACAATGAAAGGAGACTGTAAGGTTAATATAATCCAAATGTTGAAAATGCAAGATATTTTCACTGTGGCAATATTTTGTCTTTCATTGTGTTATTTTTAGCCTGTCTTAAAATATGACATGATAGATAAAGGAAATTACTATTTTTATGGTCAAAGCTTTTGTGTAAAGATGTGTGATGAAATAGCATCTGCGAAGAAAGTAAAATGTATTTGTTTAATCTTTTTTAAACATATAATGAACTGTTCTGATTTAAAAAACAAAAACAAAAACAAAACATCACCACCACCAAAAAAAACACAATAAAAAATCCAAACCAACGCCAAAAAATCCAACAAAAATTAAAAAAAAAAAAAAAACCGAAGGCAAAAATGCATCTCTTTCTTTCCCCTCTCAAAAAAAAAAAAAAAAAAAAAAAAAAAAAATTAAATTTTAAACCCTAAGTCTCCATTTTTGTGTAGATGAAAAACTTCATGCAAATCAAATTATTTTCTTCTTTAATGCTAAATATACTTTGGACTTGGCAAGGAAAATAATCCTGGTTAAAATTCACATGATCAAACAAAGTAAGAAATTGCTAAAAAATGTTATAGCTATTTTTAACTGTGGTTTTCTTACTGTGTTTTGAATTAATATTTTAAATTCTTTTTAACACACAACAGACATTCAGAGAATACGTCATGATTATCTTGCTCTCTGGCAGTCAGCTTCACATAAAACAGAAACATCCAGAAAGCAATACCATTCCCTTGCCATCAATGAATATACAGCACGCTAACTTGCTTTGATTTAATCACATGAAGAACTGTAATGTTCATCCATGACACCTTTTAGGTCTGCAAATGTATTTCATTCAAACAACTTTAGTTAGCTCCTCCATTCTCCGTTCTTCATTAACATGTTTTGTTTTCACTTGCGTATTTGTCAGATTTTAACAGCTACTCTTGAAATGTTTCAGTGCTACCAAAAACACTTGTTCAGATGAATGAAAAAGAATTCTAAGACATGAAAATGTTGAATAAACATAAGAATGTACTTTTACATGACCCTCAGGCTAATGTTTTCTAATGCCTGATAATATGACTTTGTGGTTAAAGGATCCTTTTCTATGTGCCTTATTTTGAGTGAACTAAGGGGAAAGATAATCATGTAATAGCCAACAATCTAATAATGATATACTGTATTTCCAAAGGAATTTCAATAGAGTCTGAAATGTTCAAAATCACAGTAAGCTTTAAGTTCTCTGCATTCTTGCTTTCCAAACACTTGGGAGGGGAAGGGCAAAGGGAGAGAACAACACAGCTCCTCCAGCACTTCCACACCTCCGAGAAAGGAGTCTAACTTGCAGATTCCAAGATTATTATATTTGTAAACTTCAGTCAGATGAGAAAAACACAGATCTTTTCAGTAATCTGTAAAGGAGAAAGAAAAGGACCAAAGCAAGGAATTTGCAGAAACCAGATTCTAACTTTGCAAATTACATAAAGCTTGCCCCTTACCTGCTCACCTATAAGCATAATAAAAGACATATTTAGAGAAGACTGAATAACGTAAATAAGCATGTCTGTCCAAAATAATTCGGGAGAAATAAATTATCAATGTATTTTGCACACTTTTTGGATACAGAATCAATACCTGAATTTAAAAGAATTTCCTCTAAGTTGCATATAAATGAAATAAAAACACCTGGCAGTCAAATGCATTTCTCGTACCAAGGCCGCATTTCTAAATTCCCGTCCTCATGAAAACATGAAAGAACTCTCCCACATTTATATCTTATTATTTACATGCAGAAAGCATGCAGAAATGTACATATGCAACTAAAGAAGTGTTGAATGGGCACAAATGAAAGGTCAAAAGTGCCCATTTCAAAGTTCAGATGGGGGAAAAAGAACAAGTAGACAACTGAAGATAACAAAAATGTATTTTTTAAATTAATAGACTATGTCATGTCCAATATACTACTTTATTCAAATTTTTATTTTTTATCCATTTGCTACCACAGATTTGAATATGATAGTGCAGTGGAAATGTATACAACCTGTAAGTTTCATTTAGGCTTACAGAAGAGATGATAAGCACCATTAAAGAAGTTTTTGCACATGTGGATGCTTTTTAAAACATGTGTTTTTCATGTATTTTCATTTGATTGTTTGATGTTCCATCAGATCTGACAAATGGTTGAATTAAAGTTCCAAGCTGTTGCAAATGATGGAGGTTCAAAAGAATCCAGAACTAATCAGAACTGCTTTCAGAATTTGCAAACTGAGGAAAAATACTTTTATTTTGCAATTGTTCACTCACTCCTATGCAAAACATCAACTCATAAAAGAACAAATCTCCTAGCTAACGACAAAAACAGATATAACATTCACTACATGCATACCTTATGTGAAATACTGAGGGAAATAACAGAAATAACAGCAAAGTTAACCTCTTATTAGAAACACTTAAAATATCAGTAAATCAATATCAATGCTGTACAATGAAGTTCCAGCCTAAATTACTGTATCAACAATAAACATTTTCTCAATTTTCCTCCCAGTAAAGTGAGAAAAGTCCTAAATTAATGTTAATTTATCCTAAGGCAGCTGTACAAGACCCACTAACCTAATGAATATAATAAATAAATGTATTGCTGTGTAATGCAAACTCACTTCCAGTGGAAGATATCAAAGGTATCCTTTGTATACCTTCAGCTCCAACTACATAGAGACCACCATGAATATTTTACATTTCCTTTGTGCTGAGCATTATGTTTTTATTAGTATCTCCACTATATTCATCTGTACTAGGTTAGCATTAAGTCAACATAAGCCTAATAGATGTAGATCCTGACAGAAGTGAGAAAGTCACAAAGCTGGTTGAATTGAAGTGTCTAAGTCCGGGGAAAAAAAAAATCAAAAAATACGAGAAATCATGCATTTCTTTCTCCTCCAGGAGGAGGGGGAGTTAGTTTTTTTCAATTTGTACTAGTTTATAACATCAATATATACATATATAACATCTTATTCCTTTGCAATAATCATCAATACTGTAAGTTTCATTAATGGTTCTAGGTTTTTTGGTTGTTTTAAAATGAAGCCTATCAATGGGCTTTACTTCAACAATACTATGCTATCATCAAAACATAGATTTTGAGTCAGGTCTGAATTCAAATTTCATATTGTGGTGGAACTATGATAAAACCTTCTATCTTAATTATCCTGAATTCATCTTAAAAACTGAAACCTGCCCTCAAGCCTCTCAACTCATTCTTCCTTTATAGATAATATGGCTTAATATGGTTCAATACTTGAGGAGATTAAGAGTTAAAGTAGAACTTTGAGCTCCAAGCTGTCTCTTAATGTGGAAACTAGTAACAAATGCTGGACAAAGTGATGGACAAATAAAAATGAAAATCACACACTGAATGGGGAACGCTTTGGATCACTTTCTGAAACTCACCACGGTCTGCCACAATGTGCTTTGCAGATACCTGTAGGCATCCAATTTTTCACTTTTAAGGTGAGGAGTAAATGTATTTTGATCACTTTAAAAATAAAATTCACATCTCTCTCTGCACAAATATATTTTAATACAAGTATGTAAAAGTTTTTAGTTGTTTCATTCTATGGAAATTAAAACTAAAAGAGAGATATTAATACTATGAAAAGAATAATTCAGAACAATTAGCTGATCTATTATGGGTTGTGGTCCCTAGTGTTAATTCCACTATCCCTAGAGTAGTCATTAGAGAGAGATTAATTAGGTTGAACACATTCTTAATATAAGCAACCATTCTTGACCTATTCTCTTCTACTGGAGTCTAGGTTTGTAGTGGCCTTTTGGAGAATAACTCCATATAATTTTATATCTTTTATACATAGTGATATATATATATATATCACTATGTATAAAATATATATATATATATATATATATATACAAGTATATATACATATATACAAGTCTACAAGATCACAGATAACATTTTACTGAACTAAAGACCCAACTATAAGCATTATCCTGCACTACTTGGAAGAATTATGAGTAGTAATGGCAAACAGAAACTTATTTTCTCGAAATTTATGATTCAATTTCATGTACAATTGCACTTTGAACAATTTGGGGTCAGATTTTTTTTCTTTGAGCATTAAGCATGGGAAGAACAATGTGGTTCAGTTGCTTTTACAAGGTTATTTGTTGGAAAGCTTTCATACCAAAAGTATCTTTCCCATTGGGGTTTTACATCATCTCAAATTCATAGCTGTAGTAGATTATACTCTATAGCCTCAAATGAGATTAAAAAAATTTAAGGAGATGAAAAGCAGATCGCTAATTGGTAAAGAAAATACAATTCCATTTTGGTAGACTTTTCACCCTTACCTGTCTATCCCTTGTCTCTCTTGTTTTCCATGTATAATTCTCCTTCTGGTTATCATGCATGAAAACATCAAGTTCAAGATAGAATACTGGCATTTCTCAAAAAGTTTTATTATTACAAATATTAAACCAGAACAGCTGTGTTGACTTGGAATTCCTCTTTAGCCAGCAAAACTAACAGAATCCTACAATGCATTCTTGCTTCTTTAACAGTTTTAAAAGAACATATTTCTCCAATCAAACACATACTTTTTTAATTGTTGACATTTTTATTGATAGGAAAAAATCTACACGCACCAAGGGAAGAAAACCACACTCGTATATCCGTATTTCATCTTCGTTGCCATTTCTGGTATTTTGTTATTGAGAAGTTCTGGTGTACTTTGAACAATAGACCTGTGATGTGGGCAAGTCCTTTTGGGCTTGAGTGATGTTTGCTTTTCCCTTTGAGCTAAGAAAAGAGGGATAATTTCTGAAAAGAAATCATTCCTATAAGGAAACATATGTTTCAGGTTACACAAAGGAAGGTTTAATTTATTTAAGAGGCCTCTAAAAGTTGGAGCTCTGTCTACAGCAAGCAAATCTCCGTATCCATTCCTGACTTTCTCAAGATCTTGTAGAATGAGGATATATTAAATGGAAGACTTCATCAGGTGCCACAGAAGCAGCAGAAATTACAGGCACTCTATTGAAGAGGGGAGATATGTCTTGTCCTTTCAAGAAGGATCAAACACCACCTGTATTAGGAATGAAAACTAAAAATATGTAAGAAAAAACAAAAAAGTAAATCAACTGTCTATCTAATTATCCTCCCAGTACTGCAAGAAAATTGCAAAACAGGAGAGTTCTTATGGAGTTTGCATAAAAGCTACACTCTGCTTCTGTGTGAGACTGTCCTTATCCGTTTTGCACAATGCAATTAATACATCCATGAGAACACATTTACTTGGCCTCATTTTCTCTTCCTTCTCTCAAGCACCAATTTCCACTTACGCCTGCCCTCATAGGGTGAAAAAACTTTACTTTTATCTAGAGCTGACTGCATTTTCTTACTCAGCATTTAATTCTGAATGGCTGCTTACATCCTTAAGTGTCCATGTGACACCCAGCACTAAACAATTAAAGAAAAAATTATGGATATTGCTTTTCATTTTGCATTAAAATTGTAGCACATTTTCAGTTAATCAGTAGTAATAGTTTGGCAGAAGATAAGGAATTGCACTGGTTATGGTCATTCTTTGTTTTATTTGTTAAAATTATTTTATTACATAATTTATGTTCTGCTATACTTATATATAATGGAAAAATATATGATACATGTATATACTACATGATATATGTAAATTATATTTTAATACATAGTTTATTGTATTTTTTTTCAGAGTTGAACTCTGGCACATCATTTTATCTTATCTATTAAAGGGTACTTGGCAAATATATTTTTGCTCTGTGAGGGTTTGCATTGTCAGGTTAAGATTTTTTCCTTGATGCCCAGAGGGTTTAACTAACTGATTCTTAATATTTCCAGGTCAAGATAAGAACCTTGTCATAAGCTGTGCTACTAGAACTGCTTGTAAAATTGCTGTTTCTGCATAACAGATTCAGATTCAGATTTCTTAGCAACCCCAATATTAGAGACAGAACAATTCCCAAGTCTGAACACCTTTATCATCTGTTTTCCTGCAAGACAATGAAGCCTGTCAGCCTTAAGAAATACAGACAAGGAAAACAAAGTTACATGTTGAGAGGCATGTAATCTACTGTTAAAGAGTTGATTTTTTCACTATCTGTTTTCACAAGATCTAATTTAAGACAGAACATTTCTGTCCTTTGATTTTATGTTGTTGTGAAAGAAAGGCAGCAAGACTGGGAGAATAAGACTGTACAGGTGAAACACACTATCTTACACTCAAGGGACGTCGAGGTGGAAGGAAGACATGGCCTCAGGCAAGGAATCCAAACAGCACTTTGGTGTGGATCTCCTTACACCATGTTGAAGGGAAGTGAAGCCATATGAGAAAAGCCAAAGCCACTTGCCTTCACCACATAATAGAAATTACTCTGCATCTCCCAGCTCCCAGGATTACAACTTCCTCACACATATAAAAACAATTTGGCAAGAGAGAAGCCCAGCAAACCAAACACACCTATTTCAATTTGCATGGAAGAGTTATACAACACCTGATCTGTAATGCCAGAAGGAAGCTGGCATGAATGCCAAGCTGCTATATGCTGACAAGAGCAAGTCACATCTGGGCACACACACAGGGGCACAAGCACTGTGTGAGTGGAACTTTACATCTGAAAAACTGGCAGGTAGAAGGCTTGGCTCTACCAAACTACTTACTTTGAGAAATGAATTGCCAGGCATAGGCAATGCTTCAAGTTAATGTTTCTTAAAAATATTTTTTGATACACAACCCTTCTCTTGATCTAGTCCTAACCAAATAAGCCATCGACACACAGGAAGCTTCTGGAGGAGCAAAGAAATTAAACCAACCTAGCACCCTCTCACCCTAGAACCCCACTCACTTCATTTGAATAAAAGAAAGCAGATTCCTAGTTTTGTGCCAGAAATAATATTTTCGAGTAAACCAAATCCATAAAAATACGTTGATTCATCATTGATGAATCTTAAGCCAATAGCTTTTCAACAAATAACTTGAAACAAAACCCATGGACATGAATATATCTTGTAGAATCATATTTATTTTGTATGTAAGTTGCTTTGTTCAACTCATATAACTAATTTCTGTGTTTTGATCAAGCCAATAACCTTGAACTTGTTTTCCACTGCATCTGCAATTCCTCTTCCAGTCTATTTCTGATATCTATTTAGAATTCCATATGATACAAAACATTCCTACTTTCAAACTTCAACTGGAAACTTTCAGGACATTTGTGGGGAAAATAGTTCAACCACATTTATTTCCCTTTTTATAGCGATTTAATTTTAAAATCTGAACACATCTTCATGAAAAATTGTTTCCAGAGGCCCAGTTCTACACAATTTTGATTATAACACCTCTGCTATTCTTGTGTCCACAAGATTGAATGCAATGTTCAGATTTCAAATAGCACACAAGTCAACCACGGGAAAGAAGAAGCTGTGTCTAGCAGATAAAAACAAAACAAATGGGAGGCCAGATTAGATTACTGCCTGTCAGCAGACCTTATGAGGCAATTGGCTGGCAGCTTTGGTAATGCTAACTACAAACAGCTTGCAATACCAAACCATTACATATATTCCCTGCCAACACTGGCTGTCAGCTGTATGACTGGCCTTTTCCTGCCAACATAGTTGACATTCTCTCCTCATTTATTAGTGAGTGCCCTGGACTTGCTGACATGGTAAGTCAACAGACTGAATCAGGATGTCTAGATTATAAATAGCAAAGGATGTATACCATTTTCATTGAGTCACAAAATAATATTGATTTTTTCCAATGTTCAGACTATCATGTATGTACTGGAAACCATTTTTTTCTGTGTCTTCCTTTCTAGCTGATAAAAATAGCATTATGTGATCATTTCTTATTTATTGCTAGAGTCAGGCTTACCTTCACAGAAGTATAGAAATACATTAAAAAAAATAATCAAATACGTTATATTTCTAGAAAGAATGGTCAACAAACTAGAAAAAGTAATTATTTTACCATTTTCTGGAAAGCACATGTAGTTCCAGTACAAATAACTGCGATAGAGAAACCTGAAATTATTGCCTGGATACCCATGCGATATTAATGCAATTATTCAACCATGGTGCAGACAACAAGGGCTTTTAAGATAAACATTTGTGGAATTATTGGTACTAAGGAGTTCTCAGAAATCTGACCCTCGAAAACATGCAGAGTTTTGACAGTTTTCCTCTTAATGCTATTTTAGGCCTTTTAAGACTTTGCTGTGAGCACCAGACCCAAAGTAATATCCAACTTATCCAAACAACTGTGTGTTATGGTTCCACATTCCAGATTATGAGTCAATTCCCATCTGACTGTGCAATGTTCTTGGCAGACTTTGACTTACCCCCCAAAAAAATTTACTTTCTGAATATAGATTTCTACAAGCCTCCCAGGCAGCATGAACCCAGCAACTTCTGTTTGTAATTAAAAGCTGCAGCCTCCACTTCCTCTCACTAAATCCTGTATAAAAAGTTACTATGAGTCAAAGCTAGAAAATGACATCATGTTTTTTGTCCTTTCATATATGAAATAGACTAGATGTATAAATTTCTCCACTAACACAGACTGGCTAATATCAAAACACTTAAATTTAAATTACACTGAAAATGGAAAAGCACTATATGGCCAAATTAGTGAATGTGTCAGATGTATTTACTTAGAGCAGTTTGAAAATAGAAAAAAATATAGTTTTATTTCTTAAAAAAAAAAGTCTGGGGAAAAAGTAAAATTGAAGTAAATAATTTGATCTAAACAATCTTAACAAAAAAAAAAACAAAAAAACAAACAAACAAAAAAAAAACAACACCCAATTTTCCATTATGTAAAAACGTTCAAGATTTCTACTTTATATTTGGAGAAAATGAATCAATAAGGTTTGCTAATATCAATTATTTCCTTTTTAACCATGTAAAATTGGACAAATTAATTCAATGTTTTCATTGGAGGTATAGACCATACTTTGTAACATTACTGGGAATTAAAAACTAAAAAATAGCTTTTAGTTAACATATAATCAAATTTTAAATAATTCTAATAATTAAATTTATGGGCTTTGCTATATATGAATTTGATCTACAGAATCATTCTCCTTGTTCTGCAGACGGATAGACATACTTTTCAATGAAGCTCTGATTTTCAATGTCCAGTTGTGTTGGTTTTGGCTGGGGTAGAGTTCATTTTTTTCACAGTGTCTGGTATGGATTTGTGCTGAACACAGGTTGATAATATGGAGATGTTTCTGTTATTGCTGAGTAATGTTAGTGCTTACACAGAGCCAAGGCCTCTTCTGCTTTTTGTACCGCCAAACTGGTGAGAAAGTTGGGGGTGCATGGGAGGTTGGGAGGAGACACAACTGAGACAGGTCACCCAAATTGGCCAAGGGGGCATTTCATACCATATGACATTATGTTCTTTATATAAAGCACGGGGAAGAAGGAGGAAGAAGTGGGACATTTGCAGTGATGGCATTGGTCTTCCCAAGTCATCGTAACATGTGATGGGGTTCTGCTCTCCTAAAGAGGCTGAACACCTGCCTGCCCATGGGAAGCAGTGAATTAATTCCTTGTTTTGCTTTGCTTGTGTGCACAGCTTTTGCTTTTTCTATTAAACTGTCTTTGTCTCAACCCATGGGTTTTCTCACTTTTACCCTTCCAGTTCTCTCCTTGATCCTGCTGGTGGAGGAGTGAGCAAGCAGCTGTGTGGGGCTTAGTTTACAGCTGGGGTTAAACCATGACATCAGTGCATTCAGTAGTTTATCAACTCTGTTACTGGTATTACAGATATGATTTGGTGGAGAATGACACATATGTGAAATCAGAACCCATCAAATCAATCAAAAAATAATTAAAAAGAAAAAAATCAAAATATTTAATTTTGTATACTCAAAAAAAAAAAAGATGTTAGCAAATAATTGAGTTATTTATAGAAATAGTTCAAGTGATCTGAGGTTAGGAAACCTATAACAGAAACATTCCATAGCCTCTTTGTTTATAGTTTCTAACAGCAAAGATTTTAGCTGATACTGAGGATATATAGCACAATTCCTGCTCTTTGTGCATGGCAAAATGACTTCCACTGTCAACTGCCCCTGTCAGTAAGCAACAAACTGCTTGTTGATAGCAAACTGATAATGAAGGAAATAAAATTCAGAACGTAAGTTATTTATAATCAATTCATTCAACCCCAGTGCTTGAAAATGTATTCAATGATTTTTATTCATTAAAATAAAGGAAGCAAGCAGTGTGTTCTTCCCTCTCTATATCAAGGAGTCTATTTTATTTGCCATCTTGTCAAATTCTTTAACGTTTCAGCTCTTTCTGCCCTCCTATTCCGTCAAAAACACATTTCAGACAGAATAGCTACTTCATTAAACAAATGTTTTTTCACAGAATTCTTGATTTACTGGGCAATGTTTGGTTAGAGCAGACATACAATAAGAAAGATGAAAATAAAGGAAATCAGCATGTACCCTTGCATTGATACTCACTGTGAATTTCTATTGGTAATGTTTTGGTTTAATATTTATGTTGGAGGACAATTCAGTATTGATGAAAGTGAGATATGAGTAGATCTCTTCAGCCTCACTATGCTGGACACAGAGAATTTACTTTCTCTGTGAAATTAATTTTACCACCCTATCCAATCCTATTCCCACAAGTTTTGAGGACTCCTCTTCTTTGCTGCTCAAGAGCAGGCTGATGATCACGCACAACAAACATTTCTCCTGAATACTCTGCAGACAATATTCTGCATGGTTGATTGAGCCTGGGAGTGGGGTGTTGGAGAAGAAGAAAAAGCAGTGTTTTCTAGACATTTTAGAGAGGTTTCATGTGCATTAAAAATCTACCTAGAAAACTCATGTTTATGCTATTCAGCTAATAAAATATTCACTTTTCCCACTATAAAACCGCAGTAGTTCTGAGAATGGAATTATTCGACTGCTGTTTCACTCAGCCCACATTTCATTCAATTGCAATAATTTTTATGCCTGCAGACATATAGAAGGTTGACAGCTCAGTAATTTACAGGATGTGGTGGGCAAAAAAGTACCTATTCTAAGTCATGCCAATAGATGATTTCAAATCCAGAATAATTCTTTGATTCTGGGTTTTTTTTGTTTTGTTTGGGGTTTGGGGGGAGAGGGAGGGGATGGGGGTTTTGTTCTGTTTTTGTTGGTTGTTTGACGGTTTTTTCTTGTTGTTTTTTTTTTTTTTTGGGGGGGGAGTGTGGTTGTTGTTGTTGTGGTGGTTTTTTGTTGGTCTGGAAAAGGTGCCATTTAAAAAAAGGTAAGGGAAAAGGAGACTCATGAATTTATCCTTCAATCTCACTTGAGACTCAGATAAACGTGGGCCAGAACATGAATCACCTTTTAAAAAATCAAATTCACTTGAAAGTCTAAAAACCATCTTTGGTTTGGATATCTCTACTTGAAAAACCTTCTGGCGGATTGATGTGAGTTAATATTTTTTAAATTAGTAAAAGGCCAGGCAATAAAGTTCCTGGAACATTTTGCCAACCATAAATTGATGAGTTTTCTCTGTTTTCCAGCAATTCACAATACCACATTGCCTCAATTCAATTAGTTTGGTTAAAAAGCATTTTTCTTGCTATAAATGCTTCACAATTGTGGAAATATCTGTAACTAAAATAAGATTACACATGATTGGTATTTATGGGTCAGTCTTACAGTATTGGAAATTGAATTTCAAAGACCCAGACTTTCATAGTTTTTAAAGGTCTTTCTGTAGAAAAGGAGATTTGCTGACTGAAGTAATTCTCAACTGACAGCTGCTTAATATCTCTAGGTCTAAGCCCATTCCCAAAGGACAGATGTTTGCATCTTGAAAACCAGCACCACTACCAATACCAGGAGTACAGACTTTATACAGAAAGTCAAAATAAAAGACAGTATAAAGAATAATGAATCACTGCATCAACACAAGTATTTTGCAAAGCACAACACAATCAACTGGTACAAGCCACTCATAACTGTCTTATATTCAGCTTCCACCAGAGTGATTCCTTGACACTTGCTGGTTTTCCTTGTATTGCCTCTTATAAGCTCACCTTCCAACAACATTAAAAGATACAAATACAGGTAATACAACAGCTACAAATAATATAAATTCAGTTCTCTGTAATAAAGAACTAATATCCTATTATAAACTTCCTAGGTATATAAAAAATGTCAAATCTGTCATTCGGTGGCCAAGAGCAAGGACAGTGGGACTATAGTGACATGTGCCAGATAATATGGTCCAAATTTTGGTATTTGGAGAGTGAAAAAGATTCAGATGTCAGACTACATCAAACAGACAAGGTTATTGGGAAGAAAGCAGTTAGAATTGATGTATCAACATCGGTCTGGGTGGACAGTTAGGCAAAAGGTATAGTCTATTTTTTCACATAAATATTTGGTTGTTTGTGGTTTTTTTTTTAGTTTTTGGGGTTGTTTGTTTTTTTGTTTTTTTTTTAATGTATGGCTACAGGAAGATAAGGTAAAAAATACATACCTTTACTGACAATACTTATAAGAGCATAAAATAGGTGTAGGTCTATGTACTGGAAAACTCACACCTTCAGAGAGTTTTCACAAAAGTGGACCAACCTGCCAGATCTGAGGAAGCTGGAAGTCTTGAAAACAGAAATCTAAACTTCAGATCTGTGTGTTGACAAGGAATTTTTGAAAGTATTTCTGTATTTTTCTGATACTTGGAATTTAGATAAAATTTGCAGCTAAATTCAATTATTTTTCTCTCCTGAATAAGTTCACTGCATGTCAGCTCATCTATGTGACAGATACTGGTCACTGGATGCCTTTGTCTCAACACAGTATACGCAGGTAGTGAAAACGTCACACTCCAGAAACTCCCATTTGTAACTGTCAGGACCTCATTTCCAAGAAGGTGAAAACCCACTGCTGATCCATGATACAGAAGCTTAATATACAAGGTGTACTTACTCCATTTAAAATTCTGGTTATCTAATTAAGCAAGAAAAAAATAATTAGAAATCAAATATAAGGAAAAGCAACAGAACAAATTTGAATTACTGAAGATGGGTCTAGAGGAGGGCATGAAGATGATTAGAAGAATGTAGCATCATTTCTATGAGGAAAGGCTGAGAGAATCTGAGTTGTTCAGACTGGAGAGGGTAAGTGTCCAGGCAGACCTTATAGCATCTTCTAGTACCTACAGGAGTATTCATAAGAAAGATGGGAACAAACTTTTTTAGTGAGGCCTGTATCAATAGGACAAGGGGTCATAGTATTTCAAACAAACAAACAAACAAAAAAAACGTAGATTTGAACTAGAAATAAGGGGAAAATAATTTATGATGACTGTGGTGAAACCCTGGCAGATGTTTCCCAGAGAGGTGGTAGATCATCTGTCCATGCAAACATTCAAGTTTAAATTCAACATGGTTCTGAGCAATTTAGGTAGGGATAGATTTTTAAAATAATATTTGTGTCTCTTGTCAATACTAGTATTAAGAAAGGCAGATAGATACATACAGTGGGAAAAACTTAACTGCACTTATTTATTTTTGGGCTACTCTTCTGTTTAGATAAAATCAATATGTGGCAGCAAAATAACAAAGATATCTAACTAATGCTGATGCCCAACAATTAAATAATGGGCTTATGAGCAAGATCTTCACCGGTCAGAAAAACAAAGGCAAAACATTTATACTAGTCATCTCATCTTACATTTATTTATTATGAACTGACATTTGTGAAGCTCACTATTTGTGGGATACTTAACTGGTGCTTAAAAATTGACAGCTGAATTGTATTCTCCTTAATTTGCATTAGAAATGAAATGTCACTGATTTTTGTTTGTGTGGACCGGCTGTGCAGGAAATGATTCATCTTTGCATCAAACAGATCACTGATACAAATTGCCACATATTGATGGATACAGATTTCCAACACCTTGCATAAATATCTGACATCTCAAGAGAAACAGAGATGTATTTTCATGTGCTGGAGACTGTAATCCCAGAAAATTATTGCCTATGAGTAGAATAGAGCTATATATATAATACAGGGGGCAAAAATAAAAGAACAATAAAAAACCCAAACAAAACAAACCAACAAAACAAACAAGAAATAAAAATCCAAAACAAAACCAAACAAACCCTTACCAAACAAACAAGCTAAAAATAACAAAACAAAAAAGACAACCAAACAAAACCAAACAAACAAAAACAAGCAAAACCTCCCCACAGTTAGCAGTTAGGTCCAGTTTGATTTGTTATTAATGTATTATTTTAGATCCATACATTAGTATCTAAGCCACTTCATCATGTGATTATTTTGACATGAAGTCTTCCCACACACAACTACATGATCTCTGAACAAATCAATTTTAAGGTACATTACCTTAAGACTTCACATGACGAAAATGCAATCAACTGGAGAACCTAAATACATACTATTAACAAGAGGAAAAGTTTGTAAGAACAAGAATGCATGTCGCTGATTCTTGCATTGTCTGTTATTGATATTTTGAAGGCTGCATGAGAACATGGTAACTTCTGGGATTGGTTTTCAATGCACTCGTTCCATATTTTCCCGAAGAGCTTGTCACATCTCAGTGCAACAGTATCCTCTTTTTCCTCTACAAATCCAGTAGTGAACTGAAAGGCTGAGATGAAGCTCAGTGCTTCCAACCAGGACTAAAACAACAGACAACTATTATCTGCTCTTGGGCTAATAGGGGATATGTTAAAGTTGTATTTTGGGCTGAAGAATAGACAGTTTATCCTGCTTCTCAGCAAGACTCAGGAGCTAAAAAATTTAATCCCCTGAATACACATCTAGCTAGATCCCCCGCATTAGCATCTTCCATAAAAGCAAAATAGCTCCAAAAAGCAGAACAGATGGAGTTGTTTTCATGCTCTCCACCAAAAGGCTAGATAGGAAGGAATATAATTCTCACACCATTTTCCTATTATTAAGTTTGACAAAAAACAAAAAAGATGAATGTCAATGCCTCTAAAAGGATTTGTGCAGGTGAAAAGAATCATGTGACTTCAGTTAATCTCTGAATCTGCCTTAAGGCATATTTCACATTAAGCTCCATGCTCTAATATTCCTTCATATCTTATTTTGAATCCTGCAGAGCATGTACATCATGCACTTTTATCTCCTTCTTTCCTCATTCATATGAACATATGCTTCTTTACATTTTGGCAGCTCTTCAAATGGGATCATTTGAAAAAGACTTACAGTTAATGACTTTAACCTTCCGAAAGAAAACACACTGCCTCTTCAAATTTTGGAACAATTTCTCTAACACTGACAACCACTTCTGTTAGCCAGACCAGTCATTCATATAGATCATTATTTTTTAGGTTTAAAAAAATAAATTAAAAATTGTCCAAAACTGCCACACATATGCCTGGAACATAAAAAGGATATTGTTGTTCTTAATAGAAGTTCTTCTGTATGTCTAAAAAGCATCATCTTAGAGCAGCTTTTACCTTTACCATCTACATGAATTCTTTACAAAACATTACTATTAACCACCAGAAAAAGGAACAACACTGAAACTAGCTCAAACAAATTCTGACTTTTAGCTAGTAACAAACTGTATAAGATAAGCACCTTCAAAGTACAGGTACAAATGAAATTAGTACCTGTAAAATATTTGATTTATAAAAATACCTGAAATAAATTAAAAAAGATTGATGGTTGAAACAAATGTAAGAAATTGTTTCTATATTGCATTCAAAAATGTGTGGATCACATAGCTACCAGTTAAGACTACAATAAGTAAAAGGTGACACCAGTATTTCTATCCCTTCTAACTGTAAAAAAACGCACAAAACAACAAACCACCAACTAGTTCCAAGTTAAAACCCCTTGGATCTACCTCTTCTAGTACTTTCATTGAAAACCACCAAACTCTTGTAATGTATAATCTAGTAGAGTACAGTGATGTTAAGACACAATTTTGTCCCCTGTACATCTAAGAAACTTTTATATTTTATCTTTCATCTGGTTTCTTGTAGCCTTCTTGTCCAACTGGAGCAGAACTGCACCTCAGAAATAATACAGGCATTTTCAGAGCTATTGCTGTTTTTACTGATGATGCCTAGGAATCAAGAGCTAGCATAGCGTTTAGCATGAAAACTGGAGGCAGAACACTTGCTGCAAAGAACAGTATTTTCCCTCAGATTGAGAATAAAATTAGTAAGAAATGGAAATAAACACATTGGCCAGTATCTCTGTTGCAATATATATAGTAAAAAAGGCTATTCTCCAACAGATTTGTGATTAGCAAGGCTTTTTCTCCGTCTGCTTAAAATACAAAGCAGCATTCAGGAGCCAAGAAAATATTGCATCCCTTATCAGATATTTGTCCCCTGATTTATAAAGCTTTGGCCCCTACCATCATTTCTTCCACAAATTGCAGTGGATTAGTGGCAAAAATGTAGCACGGATTTCCTCCTCTTTGTCATTTCATGCATGCTTGCAAGTCCAGATATTCCTCTGTATTTCTGTTCCTGCACAGTAGACCACATTCCCCTCTATAAAGGAGCTACAAAGCAACGACTTACCATCCCTCTCACCACTGCCTCTCAAATGGTCTGCTAGTCATCTTACGTCTTCCTCCTCAAGTGGCATTTTTTCAAGAAAATCCTTCAAGGTTCAGAAGTCAGCATACAAATAAAAGAGCAGAAGCTTTAAGGCCTGAGAGAAAATGAGAGAGAAAAAGAAGGAAACATCATTCAGTATCACTACGATCTCATTTGTAAATCTGCAATGATTTTGT
Organism: Xenops minutus; assembly: GCA_035221455.1. NCBI lineage: Eukaryota > Metazoa > Chordata > Aves > Passeriformes > Furnariidae > Xenops > Xenops minutus. The sequence continues at coordinate 17,557,827 of JAWWEE010000085.1, read as the reverse complement.
CAGTAGATGTTCATCTTTCTCCATGCAAGTTTTCTTAGACATTTTTTACCTGCACTCTGGATGACCTAGTGAGGTCTAGAATAAACCTCAGCAGACTACATCTGCCCTAATTTCCCTACATATTTCTACGAGGAGATATAAAAATGATAAATGCCTAATAGTCCTTTAAATGTATTTATTGAAACTAAAGCTGATTCCCATGCAGCATTTCACAGATTCATCATTATCTCAGCTCCTGGAAAAGCACAGTAAGAGCTAGGCCTGAAGCTGAATGGCTATAAATGGAAAAATTTTGCAGTAAAGCTTTTCTACAAACCTATTCATTCCTGTTCCTATGAGAGAGTACCTACCTTGAATCATCACCTCCAAGAATCTTTTCCTAATTTTCACCTTCTGTGTTTTATCTCAGCAAAATAAATTCAAAAGGCTGAAAATCATGTGGAAGGATTATTTCCTTCTTATTTCTCAAACTGGGACACAGGGGTTGCTTCTGCTGAGTGGACTGTGGTAGAGAGTGCCTTTGAAGTCTCCCATTCCTCAAGATCTGCCTCTGATATGGTATTGCTTACACTCATGTATGAAGCCCCAGAAAGGTAATCACTGTGTCTCACAATACTCTGCAATGTTTTTAAGGAGAGGTATATAAATTTAAGCTTCCTCTCACAAATGAATTATTTGAATCTCTGTACTTTATGTCCAGACCTATAGAGGGCTGCTGCGCAAAAGGAGAGCTGTTCCCATCATTTTTGTATAGATAGATAATTCTTCCTTACAGAGGCATTCATATCTTCTCCCTCTCAACATCACTCCTGTTTAAGTTCATCTGTCTGTCTGTCTACTCCCTGTCACCCCTTAATGTAACTTACTAGTATAAATGATCATATTAAAAAAATATATTTTAAACAGGAGACAATTTTGTTGCTGTTGTTTCAGTCTAAACTTCTGTATTCTTCAAGAAACTTAGTATATTCCAGAATATTTTTCTGAAAAATACTTTTCCTTCATTGGAAATATTTTATTTTCCTGTATTCTTTCAAAATGCTCATAACTACTATTCCTCAAGTCATGCTAAAGCCCCAGTATGTACCAACAAACATAAGTAAATTCACAGCTATAAACCCACAAATGTAAAAGGCAAGACTAGCATAACATAAAAAATACATGAACATAGAGCACAGTTGGTAGGAATGTCAGAGTAATGAAACAGCATTCCTTGGCAAGTATTTAGCTACAGTACTTACACCTTGTCACCAGTTTAACTAACCAAGTGGGAGCTATACACACACAGCAGAAGGAAAAATTGATAACACCACAAGGGGTAGTGAAAAAGAGGATAAAAATCAATAGAAGAGTGTAGCAGATGAAGCTGCCAACTTGAAAATCAATGAAGCTTAATGACAATGTTTAAATTAATGTTATTGCATCATTAAAAAGTGGTTTGCTGAAATCCATGGGAAGACATTGATAACTATGAAGTTTCAACAGAAACCAAGCAGGAAAAACCTCCTTGACCTCTATAAAATTTCTCAACTAGTCCCATCACTTCTGACATAAATTTTTCAGGTCACGTACACAAATCCAAGCTCTATTTCACTTAGTAGAGGTAGTGACATCTATTAATGATGTATGACTAATATCGTCACTTCATGCTATATGAAAAAACCTTTTTCTTAAAAAAAAAAATGGGCTACTATACTGCACTTTAGAAAGAAAATTATACCAACAGTCGGAGCAAAAGTACGCAAATCTTCCAAGGCTAAATTATAGAAGTTACAGAATCGTTAGTCTCCTCAAAAGCATCTAAGCCTCTCAGCCAAATTCTTTGTCAGTGATTTTATGTCACATTTACTACTGTTGTAAAGCATCAGGACCTTGAAGCATAGCATCCTTAGCCAACTGAGGAAGGGATGAAGAATGTACCATTTGCTTGAGAGAGCAAGTAAAAGTGCCTGACTTACACATATTAATATTCAAACCACAACCATGAGAAGACAGTGAAGAAAGTATTTTATACTCAAAGGTTAACAAGGCCAAAGGACTTCAGGGGACAAATAATTTCAGAGGAGAATCAATTGTTGAGAGAGACATAACAGAATAAAACCACTTATGTAGCCTTTTGTTTAACCTTTCAAAGCACTTTGGAAATCTCTTCAATTCTTCCTGTCTAAGATGGATTTTATGTGCGGATTTTAAAAGAGACTTGCCAAATTCTTCAGTAACTCCAGACACTGAGGTCTCTAGATATTTGAAATTACTCATAATTGTTAATACAGATTTCAGTTACTTTATTCAGCTCTGCAGTCAGAATTTTATCAGCTTTACTGTCTCACCCAGATGAATGAAATACTACCCATTAGTAAAGATTCCATTTTTTTCTTAAAATTGTTGAATTAACAGTGCAGAAATTGCTATGAGTGGGGTTTTTTTATTGTCCTGGTTCAGAAAATATCTCTCACAATAGCTTCCTAATGGATTATTTCTTGAATATTGATGCTGGCTTTAACAAATAACCTACAATCTGCTGTATCCCTTCCCCAGTGTTTTCAGAAATATTTTCTGGATACTACTGTAGAACAGGCAGTAGTGCTTACTAGCGGTCACCAAGTATTACAGTAATTTCTCCTTTCCACCCCTTGCTATGCTCCCATATAGATATGTTTAGTAATGAAATTGCAACCTGCTTATCAGAACAGTCTTTTTTTTTTTTTCATTGTCAACCGATCTACTAATAGTTTTCACTTTCTGAGCATTAGCTATTCATGGCTTTACTCACCAGTAAAGCTATTCTTATTTAGTAGTTCTAGACTTTTAAAAGACAGCTGCAATGAACCTAGTCCTTTGGAACATATTAAGGGTAGTAAGTAGCCATAAGGGAAGGAACTTTTAGCTTATGTACTGAATTATTTGCATAAATCAAAACCTAAAACACTCTTGCCTGACAGTATTGCTTTTATAATCAATAAAAGGACTCCAGAGAATACATTAAATATCTCTTTAGAGTATCAAACAAGAGCATCAAGATTTCCTGCACAGAAGCATAGGGATAAGCACGAAGAAATTTATTTCAGTGCAAAAGCTGAATTGTTTCCTTAAAATACTAAGCCCTTGAGACAGAAGGGAAAATTAACATTTAAACCATAGCAACTTAAAATGGTCTCCTGTAAAACTGAAGACAGAAGCATACTATTTCCCGAGGCTGAAAAAAGTAGCCATTCAGAGAAAATATTTTCAAACAATATTTAAAAACAAGCTTAAATCTTAATGATCTGGGTCTGGCTATACTAAAAACAAAAGCTACAAAATAGCATATTTGTACAAGCAATATCATAGAAGTAGACTTACGTAAAATTAATGACAATAAACTAAAACTATATAGAAAGAGACCATACCACTACATACCAGATCACATATTCAAATATCCTTGATGAGTTGAAGAAATAAACAGGCTGTAATTAAGATGACATCACAAATGAAAAATAGAACATTATTAAAAAAGCATATTACAAACAATGCATAAACAAAGAAAGCACAAAATTAATCACTTATCCAAAGTCAATTTAAAAGTGTTTTCCACCCTCAACAAGGCAACAAAAGTGATAAAAACATGAAAGATATACAACAGTCACATGAAAATAAACATGAGAAGCTTAAAAACCAGAGAAGAGATCTTGTAGAAAAAAAATGTTGGCTGATGTCAACAAGACTATGACAGCTTTTCTCAGCAGATTTTTTTCATTCTGACTCCTATAACATCTGTAGAGGTTTTTGTTTTCAACAGACTTGTATTTTTAATATAGGGCTTTTTCTAACATTTCATCTTCTAGCATTTTAGCTGTAACCAGTATCACTAAAGGCCAGACTTTGCAGATTTTTTTCTTGAATATTTTCAACCCCTCAGAGATGGAATAAGTTATTTGATCTTGCTTGTGCTTGGTGGTGACAGGCTATTTACTCAATGGGAACTTAGAAATATTTCTAGTTCAAACTGTATTTGAAATTTTTTCCCACTAATTGTTGCACTAGCAAGCTTAACAATTTGATATGACTTATACTCACCTTTTTTTCTCCTGAGACAAGTATGAAATCTCTTGTTACAATAGCACAGCGAGAATTGATTCCCTATGGAACAAGTGACTGGTTGCTGTACTCTTATACTGTACTCCTAAGTGGTTCAAGACAGACTCTGGGAGAATTAGACTCAGTCCCTCTCAAAAAAAAACTGTGCTTTTAAAGGGGACCAAAAAGATATACTCATTACCTTTTATAGTAAAATTGAAGAAGAAACTGCATTTTAAATTAGAAAAGACTCCTACAAACAGTTTTTTTTTTTCTTTGAGATCAGTATTAATAGGAGACAATTATGTAAGTCATATAGACTATGAATCAAAACAGAGAGATCAGACTATTTTTCATTGCTGTATCATTTATCTGCATCATAAGCCTTTGTTCACTTTAAATATAAACAAACTGTCTTTTTTGGTTGGTTGGTTGGTTGGTTGGTTGGGTTCTTTTGTCTTTTTAAACTAAATGCAAAATAGTGAAAAGGAAATGTTCATGAAGAAAAAATTATCTAAGGGAAATAAAAGTGCAAGAGATGGAACACACTTTAGGCTAAAGTATATGAGGATAAAATTTGTGTTTTCATAAAGATCCTGTATACTTTTTGCACAAACACATTCTGGTAATGGTTCATCAAATGCTTATGTGCATGAGGAATTCCTACCAGGTATAATGATTCCTACATGAAAACCACTGACTTCACCAAATTGAGAGGTAATGCTTAAACATGGAGGCGGGGAGGGGGAAGAAAAAGAAAAGAAAGAAAAAAAAAATAGTAAGCTCTAATACGAGTATTGGGTCAACATTTCCAATAGCTCTTTAGCAAGTGCCAAAGAACTGGAGCAGACTGAGCAAATAAAAATATAGAGAAAGACAAACACCATTAACTTGACTTGAACCCATCTGCAGAGAGAATACTGTTAGCCTAGTTCTGACAGATTATGGGCAGACATATAGGCCTCTATCCAGTCCATCCCTAGTTAACATGCTTCAGATGTTTCTCCGCTGAACCATTTCTTGTTGCTGTGAACAACACCTGAGTATACAATCTATTAAGAAAAAAATTAATTGCTTTTAGAATCATCTGAAGAAAACATTTCCTTCATCAGTAGATACGTCAGTTGTAGCCATATTGGACCTTAAAACCCACTTGACTTATTCAATATTATCTACTCTCTTTCCAAGGACTTTTTTGTGCCTTTTTTTCTTTGACAGTGGTTGAGTGCTCTGATTTAATTTAGTATTTTTAATACGTATCTGGTATCAAATGTGTACTTTTGTAACAGTCAATTGCAATTATTTTACCCATTCCATAAAATTTTAATGGCACATGTTCATTCTCATTAATGTAATTTTGTGGGACTTTGTGTATTCATCTTATTTATGGCAAATAGGTCACAGGCCAGACAGCACAGCTCCAAAGCACCCAAGTAGAGTTTGCAGCTGTTTAGCAGCATAGAGTGCTTTCCTTTCTTCCTGCATTATGTACCAGTGACATAAACAGCCTCCAAAATCAACAGGTTGACTACTCAGCTTGGTTTTTGTGCAGTTGGATGATACATCATGAATTCGTAATTACTAAGTTTTGACAGATGAATGCAATCAGTAAATATTTCTCTCCATTTGAGCATACCTTCCATTGGCGGGAGCAAGATGAAACAATATGCTGCCAGTTTCCATTCCTCTCCATATGAACTGAGCAAGTACCCTGTGGTGACAGCAGCTGCTGCTCTCTGCTGTAATGGATACAGATTTGGAAATGTCGTTAGGAGACAGAACTACATCTGTGGTCTCTAGAATTTTTACATCTTAAAATGTACATTTCTTGTTCTACGAAAGACCTGTTAGGAGTCCTAAAAAACCCTGTTGTCCTGACCCTCCACGAACAGATCACCCTTACATTTGCACTGTGGTTGTGCTCACAATCTGTACTTGTATCAGTTCCACTGTATTTGTAAGTGTTGAAATGAGAACTAGACTTTAGCAATTGGGTCACCTAAAAATACTCTAATCTGTGTTTTATTAAAAATTGCCAAGGAAGTGGTACACCCTTGAGTTCAAGTGCAGAGTTACATCTCAAACACAGACTACCTCCATCACAATGCTAACTAGAGACACAGAACCAGAGCAACACACACCCGGCTGCCCCTGGAGCGATCTCTCCCGCTTCTGTCTCAGGCATTTTCCAGGACTGACTCCACTGTGTTGGAACACCTCCACCACTTGTTCTGTTCTTTAGCAACACTGTATTCCATTTGCATCTGATAACCTTAGTTTCCTTGATGACATGTTAAGTTTGTCTTCAAAATTCCCCTACAATAAACAGTCTTCTGTATAAACTTCCAGGCCTTGCCAAATCTTTAGTTTCCTTTGGAGGGCTCCCTGGACACAAATAATGCTGAATGAAGAGCAGTGAAATCTGTGTTTAATGAAGGATATTATATATAAAAAGCCATAGCTAGACTAAACATTCTAGTACTCAGGAAATAATGTGTATATATCAATGAAACTGATTCTCTTTTTTTGATATATTTTTATTATTTGCATTTTCAGCTGGTCACTTCACACATTTCACTTGTAAAAAAAGGGATTCTGCTTGCAATGTTAGCTGGCTTCACCAAAATTAGGTGGCTGCAAGACCCCAGAAGCTCGTTTTGACAGCATTAGTGAGACTCCAGCATCACAATACAGATCTTAATTTCAATGTTGTTTACTTACTTGGGCATTGTGAGCAGAACACACTTTTTCCACTCCTTTGGGAAAGGGACTCATAAAAATATGTTTTAAAAAACAGTATAGCTATCTTACAAAAATAAAAGGTAAATGTAAGAGCATCAGGAAGAATAGGCTGTAAGAGAGCATGACAAAGAACACCAGAGAGAAAAAGAAAAAAAAGAAAATTGGTTTAAAGACAGATTAGAAAATTTCATTTTGTCTACAATTGACCAAAATTACACCAGGAATAAACAATGTAAACCGTCTCAGCTGTGCCTTTACTGTACATGTTGCAGCAAAGCAGCTTAGCCTTTTCTCCACATGTGCTTCTTTTTACCTAATCAATTCTGAGTCAGGTATTTAATGATGTGAAATACACACATTTCTTTATCAACTCATTTTGCAAAATATTCTGCCTAATTAATCTCTCTCCAACACTACCTATTACTTTCCCTCTGTTTTTAACCACAAGTTTTCACAGCTAACTTACAAGAAGATGACAAGGGCAATTATCATTAAAACAGAGCAGAACAAAGCTATGGTAATGAAAGGAACTACAGTTCATTCACTGAGCTTCTGGCAGTGATGAAAGGAGTAAACTAAGCCTACCTTTATTTTGTAGATAACAAAGCAATTACAGTATGTAAAGTAATACAGAGAAAATAATAATTTACTGGAGAACTGAGAGAACAGCAGGGTCTGAAAAAATACAAAGGAAACCAACTTGTATAAAGAATAATTCACTACATCAAAATTCTTATGAATAAGTGATATAAGAAGTGTTCAGATGCATAGCAAATGAAACCACTGTTTAAAAATGATACTGTTATTGGGGGGAGGGGGGGAACACAATCAAAACAAACAAAACCAAAACCAAACAAAAAACCCAAGATCAAATAGACATGATTTACGGAATCCTACGAAGGAATAGTGTATTTTGTTATCACAAGATTTATCCATAGAAAGCAAAAGGCTATTTAAGTAGGGGAAACACCATGATCCAGGGGTAACCCATATGCAAGGAAAAGATATAATTTTAGCATGTTGCACTCTGGGCATTTTGTCAGACTGATGCAGATCAGTATAAATTAGAGATACTATTACACCCATTCTATAGCTGGCATTCAGAACCTGTCAGAAAAGTAAACTAAAGTTGCTTCTTTCTTCCTGCTCCACAGTACTTTTGAATGAAGCTCAGGAATGGAAAACACAGCATATGAGCTGATATGCTCAGATAGGGTTCAGATGTTGCCACTCCTGAAAACTGGCCACCCACAGGCTCCTCCACCAGATGGAGATGCTGGCAAAAAAATTGATTTCACATCATGTAATCTTGACTTCTGATTTCAGCAATTTGGCTATTCTTAGGAACAGCAAGCAAATGAGTGAAAGCCTTACTTACAAAAAAGCTTCTGCACAAGAAACTCAGATTAATCTGAAAACCATGAAAAGCCACACTAAAATCCAAGATTTCCTAGGCTCATGTTTTGTCAGCACAGAATGACTTTAAAGCAAATTAAGAACATGCAAGAAGAAATCTGAGACTCAAAAGGAATGAGTAACTGCCTCAGACTCATGCAGCGAGTAACCAATAGAGCCTCAGGCCCTTGTGCAGAGTCAACTCAGTGCCATGCTCTGCATCCTCTTCAACTGTTTTTGTGGCAACCTCTCTTAGAGTTTCAATATCTCTTAAAGTAAGACATCATTCCATTGCCTTCTTCTGGTTAAAACTGCCCATTTTTGTCTACAAGAATTTCCTAAGTACTCCAAGCAGGTCAGTGGTACTTTCCACAGAAGACAGGTGCCATAGATGTGTATCTTCCTTATCTCCCTGGCACATGGTTCAGGATGAACAGCTACAGACCAGAAAGCAGCATTAACCTTATAAGGTAGGCTAAGGATCTGAGGCTTTAAACAGTATCCCAGCAGATTAGGGGCAGGAATAAGTGCCAAGTGACCTGGGTTCCCACCCTCTTTCTGAACTTGTTTTATTGCAGAGCATAACCTCTATGAGTCTCAATTCTCACACTTGAAAAAAGTCAGATAATTACACCTCTGTACTTCTCAGGGACTCTGTGAAGTTTAAATTAATAATGTTTGCCAAGCACTATGTAAGTGCAAAAAATTATTAAAGTCACTCATCATTAAAAAGTGGACCAGAGTCCAAGGTTTTACGGCTCTTGGCCCCAAATATATAACACACAAGACTTTCCACTCATGCAGTTGTATTAAATAAATCCAGGGCTTCAGTTCCTTACTATTTAGTGTGTAAAATGTCTAGACAGTTATTCGTTCCAAAACTGATTTCTACAAAACACATAAATTTTTACAAAGCAAAATTTTGGTTTTTTTGAGCTGCCTAATTACCCACTAAGACATTTTCTGTAAGGTTGAATAAGAATTTCCCTCAGCAATTCTATCCAACAAGCAAATTATTTCTTCCAAGTTGTTAAACAAGAAGAAATTTGATGGGGGGAAAAAAAAAAAAAAAAGATAAATCTTTTAAATGTGTAAAGATGGAAGCTTATTTATTTATGAACTATTTTAGAAATATATCACTTTAGTTTTTTTCTTTTTAAGATCAAAACATGCTGGTTTTCCTTGGGTGGGAAAAAAAAAAAATCCGACTGATTAACAATTCTTAAATCCAAATGTAGCCATTATAAAGAGGATTTAAACACACTATAAATATGCCCCAAATAAAATCTTGGCCCACTCATTTGGGAGGATCTCAGGGAAACAGAAAGAACAAGAGCAATTTCTCAGTTCAAATTGGCTCACCACTAAGGGGAGGTAGCATAGGTAGCTTTAGTGTTACAAGGCAACATGATGGAATCAATTCCTGTTTCCATATGTTTTCCCTTCCAGATACATTCAATGACAAGTAACTGTTCTCTGCAATACAGTTTAAGAACTGGTGAAATGTTTTTTAATATCCTTTCCAGTCACACTAAGAACAAAGCTCTCCAAAACTTACTCAGTTCGTTAGTTTCCTAGGGCTGGGTAGGGGAGAGAAATCTCGAGTACACTTTAAAAAAAAATCTCTTATTGACAATGGATAATAATTTAAAACAATAGCTCTCTGGAATATGTTCTCTAGCCCACAGGAATCCAGTAAAATTTGCAAATGCCAGACACCCAGCAGAAAATTTCTGCAGCATAATTATTTCCATATTTTAACATTTCTGTCAAAGAAATAGGAAGCACTACTGGAAGTTCACAAATGAGATTACCCTTAGAACTTCACCCCGACTCTGCAATATGCAAACCCAGGCTTTATTTTAACTACTTTGTCTGCCATGGAACAATACATAACAGTGATTTTAAAATAAAATTTTGTTTCCTTTGTTGGTTTGTTTTCTTGGGTTTTTTGAGTAGATATGCCACCATGATGTTTGAGTGTTGCTCAATGGTATTGATAATCACAGTTTAAATTTTGAAGTTATGAGATCATAAAAACAAACAGACAAACCAAAAACAAACAAATAAACCCACCCACCTACCCTGCAAGATTGGCATTGAACAGATCTATGATATTTCTATGATATTTCCTTTTTAAAGTCACAAAATCATACCAGTAGTGCTAAAGTATATTCAGGTTTCTTTTAGTTAAGACAGCTTCCTATGGAAATTTTTGATACCACTGTAAGATGTTGTTTTGCATTCTTTTCATTTGCAAAATCACAGAATGTTAAGGTTTGGAATGGACCTCAAAGATCATCTAGTCCCAACTCTTCCCTGCCATGGTCACTCCCCTCCCACTGGACCAAGTGGCTCAAGGCCTTATCCAATCTGCCCTTGAACACTGCCAGAGCTGGGGCATCCACAACCTCCCTGGGCAACCAGGGTCTCACCATCTTCATCTTAAAGAATGCCTTCCTAATATCTGGCCTAAATTTCCCCTCTTCCAGCTTGTATCCATTACTCCCTGTCATATCCCTACAGTTCCTCAAGAAGAGTCCCTCTCCAGCTTCCCTGTAGGCACCTTCAGATGCTGGAAGATTGCTATGAGGTCTCCACAAAAACTTGTCTTCTCTGGGCTGAACAGCCCCAACTTTCTCAGCTTGTCTTCAGAGGAAAGGTGCTGCTGTTCCCTTTTCAAATTTCTGGCCTCCTTTGAACTTGTTCCAACAATTCCACGTCCTTCTTATGTTGGGGGTACCAGAACTGGATGCAGTATCCAGAAGGTAATTCTCACCAGAGCAGAGTAGAGGTGGAGAATCACCTCTTTCAACCTGCTGTCCGCACTCCTTTGGATGAAGCCCAGGATTCTGTTGGCTTACTTGGCTGGGAGCAGACACTACTGGCTCAAGTTGAGTTTTCCTTCAACCACTAACTCCAACTTCTCATCAGGGTTGTCCTCAGTCAGTCATCCCTCTGCTCAACACGTAGGTGTGTCTGGGATTGCCCTCACCTAGGTGCACTTTGATTTAATAAATCTAAAATAATTAATGTAAAGAATTAATAATAAATTTTTAATTGTTAATATTTAAATAAAATATTCCATCTGGGAAAAAAATACTGTTACTAGTATTATTGAGCTTCAATGTCTACCTTAAAGAAAAATGCACAGAATTTGTGTTACCCTGGACTTTGTTTTTTCACCAATAGTTTTATAAATGCATAAGTAGCTGCTGGGGGAAAGCAGTAATGATGATGTAAAAATACACATATTGACTTGAACCAAGTAAGTTTTTTTCACTTCTGTACAGGAAGAAAAACATTGCCAGCCTTGTAGCCAGACTTTCCTCACTGATGGAATATAAAACAGTACTACTTTTTATGAAGCTGGAGGAAAGAATGCTAATTTAAAGTGAAACCTTTCTTCCATCTTTAGAGTTTCTGATGAAGACAGCAATTTGAATTTGGTTTGGCTTGCTAGAATAAAATAATTAGAACAAGTATCTTATGTATTTCTGGTTATGAATACTAAACATGATAAAAAGGTTTAACTTCTTATGTCTGTTTGCTTTGTAACCCATGCTGGAAAGTTCTCAACCATAAAACCCATGCAGTCCTCAGCCTTTCCACACTGACAGTGGATTAACATATTTCCCATAACGTAGCTATCCCTTAAGAGGCAGAATGACCTGTTTCTGAAGTGGTGAGAGGGAAGAACTATTTAAGGTCTATCTGATTAACCAGACGCTTTACAGGGAATATATTTCATCAGCTGAAGAGATGGAATGAAATTCAAAACTCCTTATCGCACTTTTTTCTTCCTGAACTTCTCTGATTTCATCCCCAAACAGGCATATTTCAACTCAGAAAGATGAGTGTAAATTATTTTGATAATGTCACAATAAAATAAAAGCTACATGCTTGAAATCAGCTTGGTGAAAATAAAAAGAAGTGCCACATACAGCAATGCCTGATACGTTGTGCACATCACTCTATTAGTCCCAGGGAGACTGTACCTTTAAATGAGAAAGCGTTTCAGTTTCAGTGCATTGTCTGGTTCCTGTCTCCTTCCACATTCCATATGTCAGCTCTGTAACTATTACTTGAGCTAATCTAAAAGAAATAACCTACCTATTCAGAAGAAGTCTGAACATTTCACTTAAGATTACATTTCTTCCTTTCCATGTCAGGAGTGATAAGCAAAACCCAATACCCTGAGCAGAGAAATGATAATTCAAAGAGAAAGAAAATACTCTTGACATTTTAACAATAACAAGTTATTAATATAATTCACTTCAGTTGAAAGAAAGCAGAATACATTTACAATGCAACTGAATAAATGTTAAGTGTATTTTGTGTTTTGCTCTGCATTAAATATAAATATCTGTCATATCAAATCCTAGACTAGTTGTAAGCACCCTCTTAAAATCTATGTTTCTAGTAGAAAGGAAAGCAATTTAAAATATCATTTCTACAAATGACAAAATCCAAATCAAGCAAACCCCATATAGAATAGCTTAAGAAATCTAACATAAGTATTCCTGGCAGGGTTCTCCACACACTGGGAACACCACAGTCTCTTTAATACAATTGATATTATTAAGATACAGTACCCTTGCAGCAGCTCACTTCGGGCTAGTTTCCCAAAATAAAGTAAAGCAGAGCTGTGTCTTCCTTTTACTTGCCTGTTTCATCTTATGCCTTCCATATTCTCCTCTATGGAAAACCCTGTTTTTTTACATAAGAAAATATTTAACCAAGAAAAACAACATTGTAGATATATTTATAGGAATTTTTAAAAGGTACATGCAGCTGTTGTGTACTCTATTATAAAAGAGCAAGATAAAAACCAAGCACAATTAGTAACAAATCCAATGTCACCCTCTCCCTCTTGTTAATTTATAAGAGTAGACTGTCTGAAGGAAGCATTGACTTTTGAAGTTAGTAGGTGTCCCTACATTTAGAGTCAGAGACTGAAGCCAACAGGACTCTGTTCACTTCCATCAGTGAGATCTTGGCACTTACCTGCAACACTTTCAAGTCAGCATTTGAAATGCCTTTTCTGTTCCATAAAGCTTAAGTGAAATATGTGTCCCAAAGATAAGGGAAGCAATGGGCTTTAGGCTGGCTTCCCACTAAAGCTTCTTTTTTAAATTGACCACCAGTTGTAGAACAATTCTGTTCTAAGATAGGAGATGTGACCTGTCATCACTAGCAAGAGATTCATTATCTTGAAAAAAAAAAATCCCAAAGAAACAATGAAAAGCAAATGCTCTAACTTTTTGGGATTTTACACTACTCAGAATCTGGCGATACAAAACTCCATTTAGGATGCATACTCCAGGCAGTAAAGTTCTTCAGACAAAGACTACTCTTTGCTGTACAATGGTCAGAAGCATGTACAAGGTTGTCTACATAGATACCAGCCACCAAATGTATGATTTTTGTCCTTATACCCTAAAGAACCACTAACAAATGAGAGGATGTAACAATAAAGGGTATACATCAATAGCACTTCTGTTTCTCTAGTATACTTTCCTTCAAAAGCTCAAAAGGTAAAGTACTTTGCAGATGTGGTGTCAAGAGATGCCTCAGAGATGGTGGGAACCCTCAGAGTCAGAAGAAGAAACGAGACATGAAAGACATTCACGTGCACACGTGTTCTTCAGTTGAAAGGAATTAAATGAGAAAGAAAATAGACAACAGGGAAAAACACAGAAGGATACAGAGGGAAAGGAAAAACTAAAATTATTAAAAAAAAAGAGTTAATGAAAATTTCAGCTGCAAATCCGTATAAAAGTGCCACATAAAAGTATACAAAGGTAATTAGAAAAACGTGTTTAATCTGTGAAAGGAACACAGAGTTTATTTGGAACCTTGGTTTTTGCATTAGAAAGATGAATCCAGCATCTATAACAGATACACATTTACTTACTCTACTAATATGAGAAAATATATCTGTACAATGACTTGAAGGTTATAGTTAAGAAGATAAGGACTGCAGCCAGATCTCACTAGGACAGATGTATTTCATGTGCTGCACCTCTAAGCATAGTAGAAAATTGTAACACTGATGATATTTGCAGGGTTCTAAAAGTCACCAGCTCTGTTCAAAAAACATCTGCAGAAGCCAGCTGCACATGGACAATGCCAAAGAGTAAGGAGAAAGCAAGCCAGTAAATATTTTCTTTAAAATCTATGTTGACAGGCTCAAAGGCTGCTGAACAGCCACTTTTTACTGGGACAAAGGCACATAAAACTTCTGCATTGAGAGTAAAAGTGGATGGTGGAGTGAATACAGAATTCTACTAATGTGAATTGAAAGTATATGTATAAGGAAAGCAACTTCAGTGGTAATGAAACAAGGCAGTTAAAACGGATACCAACTTAAGAAACAATCTTTAGGTCTATGTCTGCATCTGCTATTTCCTCTGAAATAAAAAGAAAAAAACAAAACAAAGCCACACACAACCCAAATAACCAAAAAAAAAAAACAAACAAAAAAACCCATGAAGACTGAAAGCAAATACAGCTCACTTTCCTACCACAGAAAGAGGATAGCCTCCCTATAAAAATTGCAGCTGTCCTGCATGGATTACACAGGAGTGGTTGAACAGCAGAAAGTTTTCAAGAGAAGATAGCATGAAAACATCTATTTAGATATTCCTTACTCCTTAGGACACCTCCATAGGGAATGTCTTCCATACCTTTTTGACCTCCAAGTCGTTATTAAGCTCTGGATTTGTTAAAAGTCCTATGACTTAAAAAATTATCCAGCATTAATAGATGCTAAGCAGTTGCAGCTGAGGCTGCATATTTTCTTTTGCATTTTCCTACAAAGAGAATTTAAATAATATACAGCAAGGTGGCAGTTTAAGTCTTGCCATGAAGATTAAGGGGATGACCTCAATTTCCTCTCCACTCAGTTGGGGACTCTGGCCTTTGGGCTAGTTAGCTATGCCACAGTCATGCTGTGAAGTCACTTTCAACTGCATTGAGAAATTTTGGTTGGAAGAAAATATCTTTAGGAATAAAGCTGTTATTTAAAAATAGTAAATAAAGAGGTTTGATTAAATTGAACATCTTTAAACAGATAGAGGTCTTTCATGGTTTCTCAAGGAACTGTGGGAGCTAAGAAAACACGTAGTAAAACTGTTTGAAAATATTTTTTCCTTAAAGAAGCATTTGTTAAAGAATTTCAAAAAAACACACTACTTAAAATATATTTCCTATTCACAGAAGCTACCATTGTATGTACTTGATATGTTTGAGACAAACGTTCCTTCAAGTGCCTCACACTCAACTCAAGACAGTTGGCAGGGAAAGTACAACAGTATTCCTGTCCTAAATCTATTAAAAGTAAAGATCTGCTCCTTCATCAACTAAACAGGTTAAAAGTTCTGAAATAAGTCTGCACTACCAGACACTCTGTTTATAAGTATTTATTTATAAGTATTTTGACTGATACATATAAAAGTGACAGCAAAAAAAAACTACCCTGGTAACTAGAAAAGCTACTACTAACTCCTAGGAGAATTATGAAGAAAAAGAACTCTATTTTATCACAACTTTGGCATTTTCCTCCTGCAGAAAGAATGGGGATTGAGAGAACACAGAAAAATGATGTTCACACTGTCATAAACTGAGCTTGTATCTAAAACTGCATTTTCCAGTTTAGAACCTCTCCATCATTTGTTTTTGGTTTTTTTTTTTAAGGAGCAGCAAGAGACTTAGATGATGGAAACACATTTGGGGTTTGCCTTGTTACAACAACATATTTTCTTGGAAACACATTTATATGAAAACTCTAAGGCTAACATTCAAATTCAGCTATATCAAAGCAGCTTTCAGAAAAATATAGACAGGACAGTACTTTTGCTACAAGTATTTCAATTGATCATTTTATCTTTAATAGCTCACAAATACTGGATCATGTTAATGATATTGGTTTAAGGTCACAAGAAAAATCCAACTAGCTGTCTGTGTTTTACGTAAGGGCTGAATGAGTGATATCAGATTATGGTAAAGAGAGTGGCCAAGACCTGAGCATGGAACAAGAATGATTTTTTTTTCTTATTGTAGCTCTTTGTGAACCATTTCTTGGCTTTTGTTTGACAAGTTACCTCTAAGGCATGAAAAAACTAAACCATGAATACTACAAAATTCTATTTATTTTTTTTCCTAATCACTAAAAGCCCAAATAATTGTACTGAAAGCTTCTTCATAATGCAGTAGAGATGTTCTACATGAGTCACTATTAACCAAAGACTTCCACTAATGACTTTAACACTAACTAGTGTTATATATTATCATCATCAAGCACACTGTCATCTTATTTGCTAGGAGGTAGATGGCATAGTTCACCCAGAAAGCATTCAAAAAATCACTCAGAGTTCTCCCAGAAAAACTGAGTGTATGTTTCTATTTTAGAGTGTTCCTACCAGGGTTAGAGTATGGTACTCAGACTAGCATATTGCTACTCACTTTAAAACAGGTAATTGAGAATTGTATCAGGAAAGTATTAACAGCTGGCCAAAAAGCGAGCTGAAGAGGAGCAAGAACAAACCTGTACTTTGCCAGGTAATATTACAGCTAACCTCCTTGGAGGTTACTAATTTTAAATGATGGTGTGGACCACAAGAGATACAGTGACACTTCTGACTACTCCAAAAGTGTATCCTACAAGAACACACAGACTTAAAACAATCATGAAGGTAGATAGTGTATTTGCTTAAGTCATGAAGGTAGATAGCGTATTTGCCTAAATTAAAAACAAATAAACTAACAAACAAACAACAAAAACCCAATAACAACAACAAAACCCCAAACAAACAAAAAACCAACCAATCAACAACAACAACAACAAAACTTGGATGTCAAAGATAATGTGGATTAACACAGTAGCTGTGGGCTACAGAAATCAGTGGATATGATTGCTGACACTTTAAGCAACAGTTTCTGGAAAGTTTCTGGAGAAGGCAGTTTTGTGTAAGGCAGGAAACTAATAAGGTTCCTGTAAGTAAGTAAATTAATAAGAGAGTTGCAGTAAATCCCTTGTAAATGCTACAAAAACCCCCACAATCTGTGAATAGTCCACTAAAAATGGAATAAAATAACAAAAGGGAATTTATTTTTTTATTCAGAACTTCAGAGCAACAGAGGAAAAAATCTGCATAAAAATTCACAGACTAAACAATTTGCATACCAAATTAAAATCTGTGGTGTACTTACAATATTGCAAGTAAGGTAAGGTCCCATGTGAAACATCAGTGATTTCTGAAGGGTTCCCCAGAGACAGCATAGATCAAACAGCTCTTTCAAATGGAAGGCAAGTTTTCCTACATCACTGGATGCTGGTAGAATGTACACACAGAAAGGTAATCAACATTAAGAATCTCATATTATCCCTGAAGCTGGGAAGCTTTTTTTTTTTCAGCTGACAAAGCACTTATAAAGTAATATCATTTAAACCAATTGTATATATTTTCATATATTCTAAATTTTCCTTTTAACTGATAACTGCTACACCAAACTGAATATTCTAGAATTTTTTGTGCAGATATTCAAACTATAAATAATGTCTTTGTTTACCTCCAATGGGTTTTTGTTCATTTTGAGAAAATACACTTTTTACTTTTTTTTTTTTTTTTTTTTTTTTTTTTTTTTTTTAATACCCATTCTCACCCTGGAAACAGATTACCATGCACAGACAAGACCTTTGTTGCTATTGCTGTTACAGTAGGGTGTATTTTTATTTTCTTTTCTTATTTTATTTTATTATATTTGTGACCTGAAAATTGAGCTTGTACAAAACGCACGAGGCTACTCAAAGAGTAGCAATTTCTCTGCACATTGCAAAGCAGCAGGCTCATATTCCCCCTATAATACCAACTTTTGCATTCACAGAGTATAGTAAAATACTTACGTAAACTACAATATCTGTTAGAAACAGGTACCATGTCTTATGCTTCATTAATTTTTAGAAAATTTTCATGATAAAACATAAAGACAGATAGCTACAAAAGACAATTGACTATTCGACCTGTGGGAAGAGCATATGATAGCTGTAATGTTACAAATAGCAGGCTTTCTATTGCAGTTAGCTCAGGTGAGTAATGTATGTGGTGGTGAGAAGCTTTAACTTCATAAAATTGTGGTGTCATATAAAAGGATAGTGAACAAAACTGGACAACAATGTTATGTTCCAGTGAAAATCCATGGGACAGAAATGTTTTGATGTTGTGTGTAATTCTGGACCTGCATCCAAAAGGACTAAGCTAAAAGGAGCAACATAGATGATCAAAGGTACAACACAATGTCTGCCTAAGATGTTCCTAATAAACAAGGTTTCTTCAGTCTGGAGAAAAGTAGGGAAGGGTTTTCTAGGAGGGACCTATGAAGTTACAAGCTCTTGGCATAATGAAGCTGAAGAGATTTTCCCTAACTTTTTTTACATCTTAAGGACTGGTAAAGCAAATGACAAAACCAAGGAACTGCCAGTGCCCCATGTACCTCTCCACCCCTCACCGTCTTCAATGGGTCACAACAGTCAAGCTTTGGAAAACCTTGCTACTGGGCACTGTGGCTACTAGATGCTTACAAAGCAACTGGACTACTTAATAGGAGAGGAAAAGATCAACAGGATATTGAATAAAAAGACAGATGCACCCAAGCTGCAGACTGCTGAACACTGAGGCTTTCTTTTGGAGGAGGAGTATTTACTGTGCTGCTACACCATGGTGTCCTCCATGTCCTGCTGGCACATCAAGGATTCTGCTCCCAACTCCTGGCCTGACAGACCTAGCCTAGGAAAATCATTCTCATAATTTTACAGAACAAACTAGTCATCTACTGCATACCTCAAGCTGTTGAGGCTCTTTTTAGGGTATGATACAACTCTATTTATCCAACAGCTACAGTAACATTAATGCAGAGCACAATTGAACCTAGGCAGGAGGAATTATCAAAAGTTTAAGGCAATATAGCCCAATTCTTAAACCATATAACTGTCCCCAGCTGAGGAGCCAAGCACGTCATAGTTCAGACTTCTCTAGGTATTAAACCCTTTTCATAAAAGACTATCTATTGGGGGGAGGGCTTTTTGAAGTTAATAGAAACTGCTCACAACTTCAGCACTTTCAATTCAGTCTTTTCTCTTGAATTAGACATTGTTTAGTTCTGCACTTTATACTGTTTCAAATCAGACTATTAATCTCTGCCTATATAATTACTTCCAGCATCCTAATATAATGTGGGGGGTTTATTAATGTGAGTACCAAAGTATTTCAAGAATGAGCTCCTGTCAGTTTCCAATGGGGTTCCAAGTGCAGAAACATACATTTTTTTAAAGTTTCTTTAAAAGGCTTAAAACTAAGTGTATGAAAGAAATGATGTGCAGCTTAAGACTGACACAGTGTCACAATCCATCAGGAAAGAGAAAAGGGGAGAGTGGGAGAAAAGGAGGAAGGAAAGTGGTGGAGGAAGGGGGAAGGAGTGTGAAGAGAAGGAGGGATAGTTGAATAACCTTCTAGGTAAACTGAAATCCAAGCAAAACTCCAGAACATTTTATGAATTATATAAACAACCACTGAGGTCTCATGTTCAAAACCATCTTTTGGAGCCTTACCTGAATAAACCCTACCTGAATAAACTCTTGTTTTCTTGGTATCTGCTGAGTTGAATACTACAGTTTATCAAAATCCTGCTCCCTTGATTGCAAAGACTTAGTCTACAAGAACAAAAATAACTAAAATAATCCCCACACTTAAAAAGAGAGTTTTCTTTTATTCACTACATACTAAATAGAAATAAAGTGTCCAAACACTGGAAAAATCAGAAAATATCTGTTTTTCTGCTTTCCAAAACTAGGTTCAGTATTATAGAATTTCATATGTTGAAGTCACCAGTCAAAACAACTTTCTTAGCCCATTTTAGTCAAATTCCCAGGACATCTCATTTTTCTTTCTTTCTCCAAGACAGTCATTTTGGAATCTGTCAGTGACAGATGTTGTAACCATCCTTCAGACCTAGTTAAGCACTGTTAGCGATATGGATTTAATATACAACCTATTCAAAAGCAATGTGTTGAAAACATTCTTCCAAACCATTGGCTGCTAATGAAATATCAGCCCTTCCACATTAAATTATAGTATATTACGGTGCTGCTTCACCTCTTCACAATGTAATTCTCTGCTGAGAGATCAAGGATGCTGCCAATCCCATGTCCTTTAATCAAATCTGAATGCTCGGTTGTTTTATCTGGCTTCTACTTCCTAGTCTGGCCTTGCAAACGGTCCTATTTAACTCCTGTGTGGTTTCTGTAAAGTCTGACAGGATGTCTTGGCATGATTACAGTTCTTATATGTGCTGAAGTTATTACTGCGGTATTAAAAAATGTGTTGTCAACCAAGAATTAGCAAACCAGCTAAGATAAAATAACTGTAGTTCTGCACTTTCATTCAAACTGGATTCAAACTGTGATTATCAAAGAGAAGGAAATATGGGTTTGCAACTATTGCCACAGCTATATGCTGATGGCTTCAATTCCTGGTAGTTGGAAAGATTTCTTGTTTGATCTGGATCTGTACCTCTTGGAGCTATGAGATTGCAAGCACTTTCTGTTAAAGCATCTAGTCACATTTGCAGATTCTTCAAAAGGTCCTTGCATATCACTGACTTTCAATACTTTGCAAGCACAAAAACTAGTATTTTTAAAAATTTCAGTACATATGTATCTGCACCTCCAGAAGCCAGTACAGCTTGGAAGTATTGAAAGCTGTGTGTTTTTACCATTTTTCAGCTGCAAATTTGGGATAGCATTGTTAAATCCATTTCACTGCAGTGTTCAGAAGATAATTTTACTTGATAGTCAGGGTGGTTCATTGTGTTATGGTCACAAGATATGAACACATGCTCCACACAGCAAGTCTTTAGCAAAAGTGTAGACAGAAAAAATCTCCATTAAGAGCAGTTAGTGCTTTTATCATTGTCTGAGAAGCTTTCAGCATCACTTTTGTAAGACTTGTTCTAAAACAAAAGAAACACAACTAGAAAGACCTTGACCTTTTTTGTTTTGTTTTGGGTTTGGGGTTTTTTTGGGGGGGCGGATTGTTTGGGTTTTGATGTTGTTTTGGTTTCGGGTTTTTTTGTTTTCTTTATTTGTTTTTTCACCCCCAATACTAATCATGTCTTTTCTGTTTCAGGTATAGAGATCAAACACAACATTAATAAAGCATATTTTGCCTTCACTACTCTCTCCTCAGAACACCTACCAATGAAGTTCCTGGGTCAGCTGTTTTTGTGGAAGCCTAAAATCCACCATTCCATAAAGCAAATGGTTCAAACACACACTATTGTTTTGAAGATTGCAAAGTAATAGGTTGTTTCAGAAATTCCTACATGCCAGAGGACCCATTAGGTAAAGAGGATCCATGGGCCACATGAGAGAAGCAGAACTTCCCTGAAGCATCACACTAATAAGACCACTGCCATGTAAAAGGTGAGAGTTTAGATTTTTGCCCATTGGCACCCCCAGGAAAGTTGAGAATCTGGTGTACAACAGTCTGTCAGCATCTTGTCATGAGACCCTTCACGAACAGATTCACGAGGTCAGAGGGTGCCTCGACCACCCTTCTGGGGGGACTCAACAGAGCAAAAATGCCTCAGGAGGTCCTGCCAAGGTGTTACCCCTGCCAGCTACTGCAAGGACTCACTTTACTCAGTTTAGCAGTTCATGGAATAACACTTTCTATTAAATACAAATTGTGACAGGTTAATAAGGTTTGAAGGTTGTTGGTGATAGTGTCTATTGCAAAAATATATTGTAAAGCAATCTACTGATACATATATTAAACAAGCACAACTTCTGATACAAAGCAATCTACTAATATGCTTTGGGTAAACACAAACACAAGCTCTAGTCCTCAAAGTAGCATTTAATGTGTCTGCAGTGTATTTCTCACTCAAGGTGTCCCGGATGGGGGAGAAGATGGACTCAGCCTGTTGACTGATCCCAGCAGTTTTGGTGGAGGTCTTCTCCCACTTTGCCTCTATTCCCAACTTCATAACCCTCTATTCCCACACCTTGGTCAATGAAGGGGTGAGCAGTCTTTTACTCTGTTTTCTCTTTTCTTCCTATAACTTTATGCCTTATACCTTTCTATCTTTACCCCATAGCTGTCTTTACTTACTAATTTTACCTGTCTAACATCTTTATTTCATAAACACTATACCTGGCCTTACATCTCATAATCCATCGGGACTTTTTATTGGTTGTGGTGTTCCCTTAATGTATGTAATTCCTTTTAACATGTTTGTTAGTGGGAAGCAGCTATCTTTTTGTAACATAGAATGTTGTGTGCAATTCTCCTCTGAGCTACGGGTTACCGGACAGGTTTAGGTTGTTTTAGGTTGTTGTGCTTCTGGTTAGTTTTCTGTTGTTAGTTAAGTATTGGTGAGGGAATGTTATAGTTTCAAAATCAGTTGGAATTCCTTCCAAAGCTTGGAGGCAACGCCTTAGAACCGATAAAAGGTTTAACA
>JAWWEE010000085.1:17522896-17535094 GCA_035221455.1 Xenops minutus | reverse complement strand
TGTTTCTAAATTTAAAGGAGAGGAATTATTTATTGACCAACATAAATACCTTAGTTCTCCCCTCGAACTAAGACAGGGAAGATGTTTGCTTAGACTGATGTTTTGTGCTGGTTTCTTTGGAGTCTATTTTGTGTCTAGAGAATATGTTTTGTGCTGCCTACTTTAGGGTCTTTTGTGTAATCCATTAAACAGAATCATGCAGCTCATGTTATCACCGACAACACGAAACCCACAATAATAATAATTGTCACACCCTTGTATTAGTAAATATCATTTCAAGAACTGCTAGAGTTTAGTCCAGTTTGTTTCTGGTGCACGCAGAGATATGATGGTTAAGGAGACGTGATGGAAAAGGGTCTCTATTGCTATAAAGTGTAGTTCTCATTGCAGTATCAAGGTTCCTGTTCAACCAGTGAATCTGTCTTAGCGAAGGGTCCCTGTTAGTTGGGACACAGACAGTCTGTGTTGTGCATTAAAAGGCTTTGATATTCTGAGGACGCTTATAGCAGATAAAAAATATATTAATACAAGTGGGGGCGGGACAAGAAATCTTTGCATTTATGCCTTCCTTTCCTTTTTTTTTTTTTTTTTTTTTTTTTTAACGTGACAGAAATTGGTACCACAAGGTTCCTTCATTCCGCTGGGATTTGAATGGAGGGGAGCCACACAGTCTCCGCTTCATTCCACACTCTGTTCTGTTTCTCTGAGCAGATGATTATAGTTGTACTGGGGAGCATGTCGACCTAAGTCTGTCCAGGGAGTTGCAGCTGCTTTTTACCTTAAAATGCTGAATCCCTTCTAGGTTAACTCTATCCATCACACTACAGCGACTATGAGGGTAACTCTTAAATTCTAATGAGTGAAACAGTAGAAAAGAATGATAGTATCACCTCTCAAAAGGTCTGAAAGAGATATCAAAGGCACTTGAACTGATGGTGTAGATTGACTGAAAAAAATAGAAAAACAAACAAAGCTCCAAAGGCACTTTCAGTTTTGGATTTACCTTTAGAGTTTTTCAAAGAATTTAAGAATAAGGACATGGACACTGAAAAAAAGTAAAATGTCAATTTGCAAGAGAAAAATCTACTTTTTACTGAATTTTGTTTTAAAATTATTAAAGTGAAAACTTAATTTTTTTTTGTTCCTGTTGGGCAAGTAGAAACATAAAATATTTACTATTCTTATTTTAACATAACTTAGGACATTCTTTTAAAAATTATTTGCTATAATTTTATTATATAAATTTATTGTATTATATGAAACATTCTAAAATTCTTAAGGAAAATCAGCAGAGTTCCCCTTAAAGCATCTGGTTTTATTTTATCAAGAGAAACCTTCAGTTCTGTGGTAAAAGCACCTCAATCAGCATGTTCTCATTATATTTTGTAGTCCAGAAACAGTGTTCAAAGCAAAAATTCAACTTTTAATTCCACACTAGAAGTGTGGTGTGCTGATAGTAGGGGCAATTTTGAGGTAGAGTTAATTTTCATCACAGTGGTCATTATGGGGCTGTGTTTTGGATTTGTGTTGAACATAGGCTTGATAATACAGAGATGTTTTTGCTATTGCTGAGTAGAGCTTACACAGTCAAGCTCTTTTCTGCTTTTCATACTGTCACACTTAAAAGGAACTTGGGGGTACACGGAAGAATGGGACGAGACACAGCTGAGACAGGTGATCCCAAATGATCAAAGGGATATTTCATACCATACGATATCGTGTTCTGTATACAAAGTGTGGGGAAGAAGGAGAAAGGGGACAATATTTGGAATGACGGTGTTTGTCTTCTCAAGTAATTGTCATGCATGATGGGGCCCTGCTTTCCTAGAGAGGCTAAACACCTGCCTGCCCCTGGGAAGCAGTGAATTGATTCTCTGTTTCCCTTTACTTGTGTGTGCAGCTTTTGCTTTCCCAATTGAACTGCCTTTATCTAACCCACAAGTTTTCTGGCTCTTTCCCCTCTTATTCCATCCCCAATACTGCTGGTGGGGGAGTGAACAAATGGCTGTGTGGGGCTTGGCTGTTGGCTGGGGTTAAACTATGACATACAGTTTCCACTAGAGGCAACTCTCTCACCTCAATGTCCAGAATTCAATTAGCAGAAAGTGATACCTGGATGTAGGCATTAGTTTGTGCCAGTTCTAGACTGCATCACAAACCCCACATCCAGACCAGTTCATGAAACTCTCTTTTTGGCTGATCTTTCTCAAAAGGAGGAAAATCCATTGTGTTCAGATGCAAGTGATTCTTGGTGTACTGAATAACTTCTGGAGAGAAGTTATTATCTCTCTTGAGTGAGAGATGAGCTGGGTAGCTTTTCCACAGCACGGAGAGAACTATTTTTTTCAGAACTGAGTCCTTCAGCTTCAGTGTACCTTTTCATAATGAAACAAAAAGCAATCACGGTGACTTTTCCCAGTTGTAAAGCCTGATTATGATTTCACAGCAAGATAAATGCCCTCATATTGAGGGTGCCAGAGCACTGGAACAGGCTGCTCAGGGAGGTCCTGGAGTCTCCCTGTCTGGAGATACTCAAATACCACCTGGACAAGGTCCTGTGTCACCAGCTCTCAGTGACCCTGCCTTGGCAGGGAGGTTGGACTGGACGATCTCCAGAGGTCCCTTCCAACCCTAACAGTTCTGTGTTTCTAGGATAATACAAGGATAAGTCTGATCTACACTAACAAACATTAAAAATTGGAATATAAAGATTCAGAGAAGGTTTTGCAGAGCTTTCATCCACTAACAAATGATATCTATATTTGGTGTCAGGGATCCAAACTCTGTGTTACAGCTTTGATAGTGTTTAATATTAAACTTTCATACCTTTAAAAAATCTTTCTGTCCATAATCAAGAAAAAGTCTTAGGGAGATAAGATCATATCTCTTGGAAAACATATTATATTGCTTTAGTTTTGATATTTGAATATCTGTCTTACACAGTACTTTTCAGGCTGTGAATATTCAAGAACTCTTCTGCTAAGAAATTTCAATTAATCTGTCTCTCACATCATAATTAGAGAAATGGTTTGCATTTTTTACAGGAAATGGACAGAGCTCCAGCCAGCCAGAATTTACACTTCCCACTGTTCAGAGAAGAAATTGTGCAATTTACTACCAATGCTAGAATTAGATTGCTATAAATGTTACTTTGAATTAGATGTGCTTTAATTTACCATGACTTTTGCATCTTTAAGCACCCTGTTGGAGTTCTGCTGTTAATATTAACTGAAGCACATAGCTCTTTTGTTATTCATTAATGGCCCTATTCAAAAGAAATTTAATTTCCACAGCTGCCAAGCACTGCAAGTTCCTAAGGCTCGGTATCTACAGCACCTAATCCTTGTGCAACTGATAGAATTTTCTTCCCAGGCAGTGAAAGCTTTCTTCAGGGATGCCATACCATCTCAGATGGCCTTCCACAGCCTTCCCATCCAGATCCAAGGAGAAGAACCATATCCCAGTATTGGATGGAATTTTTTCTGGAAGTGTTGACAAACCTGTCCATTGAAAAATGTATCCTCTAGACATTACAGGGCTTTCCAGGTATCTCAAGTAACAGGTGTGATACCAACCTGGAATGAAAATATTAAACTATATGAGACTTGATGAATGCACACTTTTCGTTGAGTGGCTAACAGGTAATAGGAAAGCACTGCAACTTCAATACTTTTACTCTCCCATTTTGACAAAGGTTATCAAAATTTTATTCTTATTGCTTCCACAATATGCTTCTCAAGATACCAGATTCTTACTTCACTAGAAAGTCTCCAAAATTCAGAAAAAAGCTGAAGATCTTCTCACAGATGTTTTGATTCTGTATCCATTTTGAGTCTGATGGTTAATGGTATTTGTTTCTGTACACTAAGATTTCTGATGATGCAGAAGATTTCTGCTGACTATAGGATCTTAAGATAAACTCATTAGTAATATCTCTCATGTAACCTGATCTTAACTAAAATGATCAGAACCTCAAAGAAAGCATTTTGATATAGCACTTGTCAAAGCATATCTGTAGATATAGCTCTTCATATCTTTTACTTTGTCAGTCAGCCACTTCATGGCAGGGTTACAGAAAGACATTAAATACAGCTGAGCATCAAAATTTATGGAGATGGAATACTATGATAAAAGCAGCACCACCAAGAAAGATTTTTCAGCCTCTGCAACCTGTGTTCTGAAAAGATATCTTGAGCTTATCAAAAAATCATTGAATCATGGAATAATTTGAGTTGGAGAGATCATCACCTTTCAACTCTTCTGCTGTGGAAAGGGGCACCTTTTTGCTAGACCTGGTGGCTCAGAGCCCAGTCCAACCTGGCCTTGAAAACTTCCAGGGATGGGCCAGCCACAGTTTCTCTGGGCAGCCTGTTCTAATGCCTCACCACCCTTGCTGTTGATGAATACATCTGGCGCAGGTAATTTGGTTTGCCAGCTGCAGACTGAAATGCAGATTGAGCTCTGGATGGAAGCCCAAACAAGAGGCCATGAACTGCCAACTCTTTGGACAACAAAGAATACAAAGGCAGTTTGTGCCAGCCAGGCAGATGAACACTGGAAAACAAAGCAGGAATTGAGGACTCAGGAGGAAGAGCAAGACTTGCACATGGGTAGATTGTGAAGGTATAAGAGCCCAGGGATTCCCTTGTTGAGGTTCCCTCCTTGGGGGCACCGTGAGATCAAGCTGTTTCTATGCTACTGTGCCATGAATAAATTGCTTTATGAAACTAGACATCTGAGACTCTGCTATTGGAAACCTGGGTTTAACCAGTAAGCAAAGCTGATCTGATTATGTATGAGTGGGGTGATTAGGGAGTCAAGCTGGGCACCCATCAGCTCACCAGATCAACCTTCTGGTGAATCCCTCCAGGGGGCTCTGGTCCCAAGAGTTAAAGTCTCTAGCATTGGGAGTGTGGCTGCCAAAGATTTTCATGAGTAGTCAGCCTGGGAAGTTTCCTTAAGATTCATGGTAAAATGTTTTTCCTAATATCTAATGTAATCCTACTCTCTTTCAGTCTGAAGTTGTTGGGATGATCACGTTCCAGCAGTGGAAGAACAGACACCTGACCACTTGGCACGAAACCAGTCCATGAAAGGAGAGATGAACACAGCCGATACGGGACTATGATGAAGGATGGCAACCATCTATTGTTCTTGAAATTTACATTTATATAGTTTACAGATATCAGTATAATTACTTAATATTGTAGTTCTGGTCTGGGTTGTACCCCAGTTCATGATTGGTTGATTGTAACCCAGCTTTTCATTGGTTATGAGTTGCTGCATTGCCAAATTCCCTTATATGGTTATCTCCTCCCCAGTTCTCCCTGTTTGGTCACACTCCTCCCTATTCTTGCCTTATAAGGCAAATCCACACCCAAGTTCCACCTCCCTTCTAGCACCTTCTCCCTGTACCCTATATATACCTGCCCTCCACTTTAATAAATGCCATTCTTACCTCACCCTATGCAGGAATGTAGTGTTGTTTCTTCTCCAAAACAAGGTTGTGACATGAAGTCTTTCTCCTTTGTCTCCTTTGTTGCAACATGCCTTTGTAAAAAGTCCCTCTTCAGCTTTCTTGTAGGTTCCTTTCAGAGACTGGAAGGCCATAGTTAGGTCAGCTCAAAAATCTCCTTTACAAGCTAAACTACCCCAGCTCTCAGCCTTTTTTTATAGCAGAGGTTTACAAGTTTCTCTAACGAACAAGTCCCTCCTCTGGGCATGTTTCAACAGGTTGATGTCCTTCCTCTGCCTGAATCCCAGAGCTGGATGCAACATTCCAGGTACGGTCTCACCAGAGCAGAGTAGAGGGGCAAAACCCCCTCCCTTGTCCTGCTGCCTGTGCTGCTTTTGATGCAGCCCAGGATACAATTTGCTTTCTGGGCTGCAAGTGCACATTGCTGGCTCATGTTCAGCCTCATCTACCAGCACACCCGCGTCCTTCTTGGCAGAGAAGGTCTGTTTATACCTAAGGCTATATTGATATGAGAAGTTGCCCCAACCCAGATGCAGGATTTTGCACTTGATCTTGTTAAATCTAATGAGGTTCCCATGGACAACTTTTCAAGCTTGTCCAGGTCCATCTGGATGATAGCCTGTACTTCAGGAGTGTCAAACACACCACTCAGCCTGGTGTCATCAGCAAATTTGCTGAGGGTGCACTCAATCCCTTCATTCATGAAGTTACTAAATAACACTAGTTCCAGTATGAACCCCTAGGGGACACCACTTGCCACTGATGTCCCTTGGGACTCTGAGTTATTGACCACTCAATGAAACCATCCAACCACTTTTTTATTCATCTCACAGTCCACTCATCAAATCCACCTCACTAAAATTTAGAGAGAAGGATGTTGTTGGGCACCATGTCAAAGGCTTTATGGAAGTCTACATAAATGACATCTGCAGCCCTTCCTTTGTCCACTGATGGAGTCACTCCTTTACAGAAGGCCACTAGGTTGGTCAGGCAGAACTCACCCTTGGTGAAGCCATGCTGGCTGTTCTGAATCACCTCCATGTCCTCGATGCGCCCTAGCAGAGTACACAGGAGGATCTGTTCCATGACCCTCACAGACACAGAGGTGAAGCAACATGTTGGTAGTTCCCAGGGTTCTTTCTAACCCTTTTAAAGAGGGGTACAATATTTTTTCCTTTTTTTCAGTCATCTGGAACTTCACCTGACTGCTCTGCCTTCTCAAATATCATGGAGTGACTTGGCAACTGTATCAGTCAGTTCCTTTAGGACTCTGGGATACACCTCATCAGGTCCCACAGGTTTATGTATGTTCAGGTTTCTCAGGGGGTTACAAACCTGATCTTCCCTTATACTGGGAGGGACTTTGCTTCCCCATTCCTCATCCTGACACCCCTCCACTCCAGAGGTGTGGAAAGAGAGGTTGCCATTGAAAATACTAGAGCAAAAAATTTGTTGAGTACCTCAGCCTTCTCCTCACCCACTGTTACCAGTTTTCTAGCATTGTTTATCAGGGGTTATACACCTTCTCAGATCTTCTTTTTCTGGCTAACATACCTGTAGAAGCCTCTCCTGTTATTTTTTATATCCCTTGCCAGATTGAGTTCCAACTCCACCTTGGCATTCCTCACCCTCCTGCCCTGGAGGGCAGTCTCCCGGGGGATCCCAATCTCCCTGAAGAGCTGGAAGTCTGCTTTCCTAGAGTTCAGGGTCCTAACTTTATTTCTTACCTGACACATAACCCTCAGGACTGCAAACTCCACCAATACATGATCACCGCAGCCCAGGCTGACTCCAGTCTTGATGTCTCTAGTTAGTTCGTTTTGGTGACCAAGAAATCCAGTAATGCATCCCCTCTGGCAGGACTATCTATAGCCTGGATCAGGAAGTTATCCTCCATGCATTCCATGAGTCTCCTGGATTGCCTACAGCTCGCTGTGCTGCATTCCCAGCAGATGTTGGGTGGTTGAAGTCCCACAGCAGAACAAGAGCCTGTGAGTGTGATGTCAGTACCAATAGGATAGCACACAGTGTTCCTGTTAATCCTTGAGATAGAATTTATACAGTTTTACCCTGCTGCAAGTTTCATTTTCTCTTTACTCCAGATATATACAGCATTCCAATGTCTTTCTAAATTCATGCCAAGAATGTATGTTCAGATAATTGCAGCATTAAAATTAGTATCTATAGATTGAAATCTCAAAGTTATAAAATGCAATTAAATAAACTAAATACAACTTAAATACACCAGGGAGCATGATTTTTAGTCAGCATGAAAATCTGTTATATTTAGTGAGACTACTTGTAAGCTACAGGACTGACTGCCTATATTTTCAGAATCTACACCAATGTTAGACTACAGATCGTAGAAAGCATGTCTTTGTAATTAACATGAATAAAAAGTTAGGAGTAGTGGATATGCCTTGTTTTAAAAATTCAAGTATAGCAAAAATCAATATAATTTAACAGAAAATTGCTATTAAACTTCATGTTAACTCAATATCTATGTGTGGTTTTTCAAGCTGCATTTTAATTTCCTTGGGTAAGTCCTACATGTCATAGTTATATACTTTCATATTAAACAAATAAGTTTAGCTAAGACTAAATCAGTTACTTCAGCTGTAGGAAAACAAAGAGCAGACTGTCTACCATCACATGTTTCAGGCGGGGAGTCCTTAGTGAGCATCAGAAGATTTTACCTACCTTTGCCATTTTCTTAGGTAGCACCTGGCACAATTGAGTCTCAGTTGCATATGTACAAAAAGATAGTACTCTTACTGTTGAAAATAATTGTTAATGCTTCATGTTTCTCACTCTCAGATAGGTTTATACTGTGCATTGTCCAGCTGTTTTGTTATGCTGGATTATAGCTTCACAGAATACCTCAAGTTGGAAGAGTCCTATAAGGGTCATCAACTCCAACTCTCTGCTCCGCACAGGACTACATAAAAATAAACTGTATAAATAAGATTACCTAGACTCTCCTTGAACTCTGGCAGCACTGTGACCACTTCCCTGGGTAGCCTCATAGTGACTGACCACTCTCTGGGTTAAGAACCTTTCTCTCTGCATGACCAGTCCACACTCAAGGAAGTCCACAGCTCCTCCTAATTTATTATTGTCAACAAACTTAGTGTGCATTTGTTTCCTGCATCCAGAACACTTATAAAAATATTAAAGAGCACTGGCCTTAATATTGAGTCCTGTGGAATTATCATCAACCATTTCTTGATTTTTCCATCCATTTTTAGTTTCTCTTGCTGTACTCCTTTCTTTCCAGTTTACTTTCTTACTTTGGGGATTTTAAAATAAAATCTTTACATATTTTTGAAACATTTTTAAATTAAAGACAAACTTATCTAAGACAGCTCTAGTTCCATAGAATTTTTATTATTTAGGATAAAATTTGAAGAAAAATCAATAAAATGCCAAAAAATGGTCACTATTCTATACAAAGTCCTGTTCAAATTAGCAGTGCAGTTGCACTGCACAGTAGGCATGCAGAGAAACTGTTTTGCAGGAAATGAAAAACACAGGGTGAAGAAGTTTTAGTTCATGCTTCTGTGTCAAATAGTAATTAAATATACTAGACAAATCCATCTACAAAAATGATCTGAAAGATCACCATGAATCCAAAATCCATAATATCACTCACATATTGTATTCCAGTGTTTTACTGGCCTTACCATTGGAAAGGATTTTTGCTGATTTCTACATTGACCTTTATTCCTTGTTACAATCTGAGCTCATTAGCACTCTCCTCTCCAAAGAAGGGAGAGTAAGTCATTCTTTTCCTTTAAATAAGTACCCTTCTAATTATATCAGTAATTGATTCTCAGTGCTTTCCTAACCTTTTCTTTAAGATAAACATTTATAGGACTTTCAGTTCTTTCTCACAGGTCACATTTGCTCAAGCACCGTCCTTTTCTAAATTCATCTTGATTTATCTATGATTCTCCTGAAGTACCCAAACCCAGATGTTCCTCTGGTAAAAGATCACATGTACTGCTCAAGAAGTAATACTATGACCCACTCATATTTTTCTTAGTACAAGATAACAAACTTTTTCTTGTACTTGTGGGATTCCTGTGTCAATGTGTTCTTTTGTCGTCTCTTGCATTTCATCTTAATTTTTCCCCAGGCCATCTTTACAATATTTTTCTCCTACAGTTAGTAACCTATAAATGTAAATAAGATCAACTTTTAATTTTCATTAAAATCTAAACAGTTTTAGATCCCTCATGGAACCACGACAGATATATATACCAATTTTAACAGCTAATGTGTGGTAACAGATTGTCTAAATGCTGCTACTTACTACTGCAATACTTTCCATCAGGTTAGTGCTTTATTTTTCACCCTTTTAGGCTACTGTATTAACCAGTGTAAAAACTGTGTGTATTTACTGTATCCCACTGTCCAAATGTCTTGTCCCTTTGCTATAATTTGTTTTGGCTTATTTTGTTCTCAATAAATCCAGGTTAGTTATTACTCTTTTCCTTGTTATATTTCAAAAGCTCAAAGTCTTGGAACTTGTTAATCCATATTTCCTGTATCTCCCCTCTCCCTGTTTCTATGTAAAAGTTAGTATTAGGCACTACACTTGCCATTTTTCCACAGCTGTCCTCCATCATTTCTTGAAGGTAACTTCCAGTCATTCTGAAGTTGCTTAAGCCAGGTCACTAAACATACTATCATGCAGTTTGTCAGACCAAACAATTTGAAATTTATCTAAGTGGTCTCGTATCTGTCAATTTTGAAGTTTGGCTTGAACCTTTTTTCATTGGTATAGCGTTAACCATCTGCTCTTGACAGATCTTTCTGTGAATAATAAATGCAACAAGGCTTATAAATCATTTGGTGGTTTTCAGTTTGGGAAGGGAAAGGGTTTCCTTTTCTCTTCAACTCCCTTTTACCAATAATAGATTTGTGAAACTTAAAATTAATTTATTTTAAAATATTTTGCTTTTACCCTTGACATTTCCTGCTACTTAACCTCATTCTGTGCCTTGACTTTCTGACTTTGTTACTACACATTCACATTATATTTCTTTTCCCTAAGACCTTCAGCTAGCTAACCAAATTCACATATTTTGTTCAGTCATTTCTTGAAGTCAGTAAAGTTGCCATAACTTGGCCGTATTTACTCTGCCTATTTGTCCTGTGGCAGTTCTTTGTATCTTCTTTTTTCATCAGGTTTTCCTCCCATGTGACCTTAAATAACAATTCTGAGAGCTAATTTAAATGTGTTTTCCGGAAGTTCATAATCTTTCTTTTTCCTTCTTCTTGTTTTTCCAAGGACCATAAAATCATACTTCAGTTTCACTCACTTTCAGTTCACAACCTCAGGCAGTTCCAGATTTTATGTCCCTCTCTCTATTTGTTGGCTCCACATTCTTTAGCAAAAGAAACCTTTCACTTGTCCGTTCCTGTATTTTGTTGGACAGCCTGGGTCTGTACTTAGATTTGTTACTATCTTCCATTGACCACTAAGTTTTTCACTTGGTGTTTTCCATATTTTGTTTTGGAAAAAAAAAAAAAAGTTCACCTATACTTCTACCACGTACATCTGTGCTTTTTATCATAGACTTTGAACAAGTCTTAACTGCACATGTGCTGAAAACCTCTGTGCAAGCATACTGTGCTCTTCATGTTCAAGATCCCACTTCTTTTTTTTGAACTGAATAAGTTATACATAAGCATATTAGCATATTAGCATTCCAGTAGTAAGTATATATATAAGTATATATACTAGTTAAACAATGTTCCTGATTTTTGTTCCCGTAAGGAGGGGAAAAAACTTTCCAAGACAACTTTATGTGGGTAAAGCAGAGAAGAGTTCTTTTACTTACAGGGGTTTAGGTATACATAATACAAAAGAGTATAAAAGAGTACAACACATGTTAACAAGTAACAGATAGAAGACCGGTGCTAGATTGAACTCACAGCCTCAGGAGTACCATGAGAGCTCTTTTCCAAACACCACCACTTCAAACATGCAGAGTAAATTAATCCAAAAGGCGTCCCTTTCTGACGCAGATCTGTGTAGGAAAGAAGGATGGACCACAACGCAAGAGGGGTGTGGTGAAATGGCCGTTTATTAACTGGGCGCGCCGGCTTATATAGGGTCATTAGAGAAGGGACTAGAACTAGGGCAGAGTCAAAGGAGGGATTGGTCAGATCTGTATCAATATTCATAACAAGGGGAGGGGCTTTCCAAACACAGGCAGCTCAGGGAGGAGCAGGGGATGGTCAGCCGTGAGGTACATGCCGTTGTCAGGGGCAATGGGTGACCAATGGGGAAGGGAAGCCAAGCCCGCAAAACTATTAACCAATGGGGAAGGTAACTGGGGAAAATTGGGGTACAAATAACCAATAGGAACAAATGGAATAATGATAACTCTATGCCTAATCTAATACATTAAATATCTAACTAACTAAACACTGTAGAAACTCCGAACTTCTTTTATTCAAGCATGGGCGGCTGCATCTCAATCCACACCTCCTCCAGGTTAGTGTCCGTCTTCTTTCTTCTAAGTGCTTTTCTCTCCTTCCAGGACTGGTAGATGTTTCTCCCGATCCCGACACCTTTCATTTCATTCCCGGCTGTTTCCAGCCAACCCCTGAGCCACTCTGCCATGTCTTACCGAAGCAAACAAGGGACAACAACCTGCCCCTCCCAGGTGAAAGACCCTTTCACCCACAGGCTGGGAAACTGACTCTTG
>JAWWEE010000085.1:17491201-17522796 GCA_035221455.1 Xenops minutus | reverse complement strand
AATTTTATAACACTACTCAATTATCATATCTAAAGGTTGTATCCAATCTAAGACATGTCCATACCCAGAACTTCCCTCGGAACTGCCCCATGGCACGCCTCTCCTAGAATTGAGTTGGAGCTCTTACTTCATTCTTTATCATCATCTTCACACCACTTTTCCTTGGAGCTTCTCCAAGGTTGCCGGGCTTTGCTTTCTTGTTTTGACTAACATGGGATCTAATTGTCTTATCTCTGGTCCATGTTTTCCAGGTATGGTGTTCCAGCTGTTATCTAACCCTTAAGAGAGCTAGCACAGGGTTAGAGGTTTCGAGCTACTCTAAATGCAAGAAACTACTTAGAAGTATAAAAATATACAAATTCATGAAAACTCTAAGGCATCAGTATTAAGATTTGCAACTTCTGTTTATAATCCACATGGTTTCACTTTTGTGCTGGCACTCAAGATTTTACTTTCCTTAGCTTTTGTCAATGAATTAACTTAGTTTTGTTATCATATCTAGATGACTTTAATGCTTATGATCATCCATAATTTCTTCTTACATCCTGCTTGCTGGAGTAGTAGGTCAAAGTCGAGGAGTGGTTTCTCCCTGTATTTAGGTAAATCCATTCTCATCCAGCAGCTCATGAAGTATCATTGCAAGAAATTTTTTACTTGAAAAATGTATTATGTCTGTAGAAAATCCCAGTGTAGTCAACGCTACTCAAACATCTGATTTCAAATTATATGGTGTCTGAGCAGCAGATTTTTTGTGCTTCAATTTTCAGACAAAGCCAGTAGAATTAAAAAAAATAGCACTGTTTACCTTTCATGTAAATATAAATGATGGAAGAATGAACATTGAACTTTATTTCTCTAGTCACTTATAAGAAGGTACAGGGAGAAACCACTCCTCTGGCTTTACCGGCTCCGGACCCGGCATGTGTCAAACGGACCCCGAGTTGCCATTCAAAAGTTTTTTCAGTGTTTCAGTAGTATAGATATAAAACTGTTATATTAGGATAGTAATTATTACCTTTGCACTGTTCGATTGTCCCCACTGGTAGATGGATCCCCGGCTTCCTATTGGCTAGTCTGTGGTGCAATGCACCAGTGCCTTATAAGGCCAGCCACTCCCTAGTTTTTCCTTGTATGTCGCAACCCCTCCCCCTTTTTTCCTTTTGTGTCATGCTCTGCCCAAGGTTCTGCTCCTATCTCCTCCCAAGTTCCAGAACCCTCATTCCCAACCTTATATAAGTCCCATACGCCCCTCAATAAACGTCCATTCCTGCCTCGACCCCTATCTGATGTGGACCTTCCTTCTTTCCTGGTGGAACACTATGCTGAGCAATCACCTGTGAATTGTTTGTTTACCTTGTACAGTTTGTTAATGATATTGCAGCTGTTACTGTTCATTTTCTTATCTCATTACTGTTTCCAGTGAATCATTCTATCTCAACTGGTGATCTTTACCTTGTGTGCCTTCAATTCTTCTCTTCATCCCACAGAAGAGGGAAATGGAGAGGAACAGAGGAGAGAGGAAGTGGCATGTGGATTTCAGTGGGAATACTAAATTAAATTGGGGAATACTGTTCCTCAACCACGACAGTTTACTATGAACATCACAATACTTACACATTTAACTAAAACCCAAATATATCAAGGCTTTCTGCAACAACCGAACATAATATAGGCCATCACTTAATGTATCGCTTTATAGCTTACAAAGTTTCAAGAAAACGAAATTTCTAAATTGGTTCTTATGACCCTTGAATGAACTCTGTTTTTTCTGAATTTCTCTTTTAACCTGATTTATGCACTGTGTTAGGATGAACGGCACCTGAAAATACAGGCTCAGTAGCTGACAAATTCTAAAACCAAAAGGTTTGCTTTTTCTCATAAAAGTTTTAAAGCCAGTACATTTTCAAGAGCAAGCAGTAACAGATGTTACAGATGATAGGAAAAGAAGTCTTTGTTCAGGGAAACACAGGAATAGTTCTGTGGCAAAATCGAGCTCATATATGCACCATCAAAATCAGATTATTAAGTTTTAAGAGAGTTATCAGAAGTCTTATGAGCTGGTTTATGTATTGTTCTTTGTGCTTCATTCCTTTTCCTCAGCACAGAATTTTACCCCTAGAAGGACTGTGAAGAGAAGAAAAAAAAATCTCTTTTTTTAAAAAAAAAATACTGAATGCCTTATTCTATACATACATGTTACTATTTATTTTGCTAACTGATTTCTCTATGTTTAATTTGGGGGATTAGCAACGGCCAGCCTTCATGGTAAAAATCCATGACGGAGTTGACAAAGTGGGAGTCATCTCCTGTAAAGAACTTGGTGGCGATTAATATCAAATCTAACAGCCTGTTCTGAGGAAAGGACATCTGAGCTTGATCTGGACCTTATATAATCAACATATGAAACAAAACTGGTCTTATCTATTTTCAACAAATACAGAACATCAGACTTCCCAACATAAATTGACTCGATGTTAAACTCCATGTACAGCAATTATCAGATTAATTAAAATATGTAATGGACAGTGACATGTACCCTAGAGAATTCTGAGGAAAAACAAGATTTCAAACACTGAAATGGAGCAGGAAACAGTGCTTAACCTCTAAGGAACTCCCATATTCCTTGAATAGGACAGTTGCAACCTTTTAGAAATGTAATTTTCAAATGGGCTGTAAACATGCTTTCTCAAAAATGCAGGTTTCTTAAACCTTTTATCTCAAAGTAAAAGCGATAAAAGCAGCACACGTTGTAAGATGTCTCAGATAAATAAAACTCTTATTCTAAAAACAGGTTTTAGAATTTGCAGACAGTCCTACCACAGCCTGTAATTTGCATGACATGTTTTCTCATGTAGATGGAGAAGCAAATCAGGCCTGCAAGTTTCTCTTTTGCTGCCAGTTACTGTCTAGAACCAAATTTTGTTCTACCTCTCTTAAACCAAAATTGCCCTTCAGTGTCCCAGCTTTTAATTACATGGAGTTCAATGCAAAAGACAGAATGCAGAACAGAGATATCTAACAGGTAGTCTAATTTGTAAGCTCTGTGTCACAATCCAAATTGAAGAATGCCCACCCATTTCCCAGTGACTTGGAAGCAATTCCTAGCTTGCATTCAATAGAAAAATTAAAAAAAAAAAAAAATAGGATTTCACTGTAGGTGTAGCTTGACTCCTGAGTCACAAGAGGAAGTACAAGTTGAGGCCAAATGCTCACTGGACTCCTAACAGGAGCACTGAGGAAGTACTGCTGTGAAGTAAGTCTGTAAAGTTTTCATGCTTTCTGGGAGGATTGTCTTCATCATGTTTATTCCCTGTTAGTAACAATTCCTACAGGTAGGTGAGAACCAAGTGAAGTTAGCTGGGCAAC
This sequence comes from Xenops minutus, assembly GCA_035221455.1. Classification (NCBI taxonomy): domain Eukaryota; kingdom Metazoa; phylum Chordata; class Aves; order Passeriformes; family Furnariidae; genus Xenops; species Xenops minutus. The sequence continues at coordinate 17,519,430 of JAWWEE010000085.1, read as the reverse complement.
CCACTCTAGTCACCCAGGCTAACAAATGCCACCAGTTCAGAAGTTAAGAGTACCACACAGGAGAGTTTTTCAGTCTCAGCTGGACTGTCAATACAGAGAAATTTGCTCTGAAAAGGACAGGGAAATTCACAGTATCTTCTAGATCTCTGCATCAGCTTTTTTTTGTTTGGTTGGTTGGTTTTTTTGGCAATACAGGAGGCTTTCAAACTGAGAATAGATTTCATTAGCATCACACAACAAATGTTGATTGTGCCTTTTCCATCAGCTTTGCTACAGTAAATTAAATTAGTTATCGTCACTGTTTAGAGCCTGAAATTCTTCCTTGTGAAATTATTCTTTTTATTAAAAAAAATAATTATACTTTAAAATCAGTTTATGTTTCAGGGAAAGTATTCTGTGGCATCTATTTTTATGAAAACTTGTTTATTAATTATAGCCAAAGACACTTCAAAATTTAACCTTTTAAAAAAAAAAAAGCAAAAACAAACAAACAAACAAACAAAAACCACAAGCAAACAACCAAATACAGATGATTGACCTCCATGGAGTTCAAACTGAGCAAGGTAGATCTTGATAAAAGAGTCAGTAGGCAGCAATTTGTCCCTGGGAAAAAAATACATACTATGACAGAACTTAAGGGATTAGGAGTAGAATTTTTCCCCCACCTGATTTTTCAAATCTATATCATTGAGTCTTTTGGGATGGGAAAAATATTTCTCTTTCTTCTTACTACCTCACTTTGTGTTTTATTTCCAGGAGAGGGAAAAAAAAAAAAAAAAGTAAAAATACAAGACTTGCAACTTCCTTATAAAAAAAAAAAAAAGGGGGGGAATAGAAAAAAACAGCACAATGTGACAGTAATACTACTGAGGATTGCTGATTAAGAATTTTGTTTGAAATAGATTTTAATTTAGATCTCTACAGGAGATTTTGTTGAAATCCACTTGAGGTCTGATATTCATACCTTAAAAAAGAAGCAATCTGGTTGAAGCCTGAAATTGTAAAGAGTTTCATTTCCACCCATTAGGCAATAATGGTATAATTTATCCTGTCAGCTCAAATCTGCTTTAAAATGTGCCATCTTCACACGCTTCCCCTTCTTGTACTATCAAAATTGCCAGTGTGAAATTGGAAGGAGAAGTGATGTCACGGTGACAACAGTTTGACATCTTATTGTACAGTGGTCTGGATAAATGACTTGGCCTGAATGAACAACACAATCATAATGAAATATCTTGCCTTGTTGTTTGCATACACACATTATCTATCAAGCTCCAGTATATAAACAAACCATTTTACAATAAGTCTTGTTACTGCTGCAATGACATTATTCTTTCTAAGCAATTTCCTTACCAAGTGCCTTAACAGAAGGGAAATAATATCCAGATCACAATTTTTCTACTGACTTGCAATTGCAGCCGTCTATATATGCTTAAACCCTCATTCTGGCACAGCTGGAAGTTGCATTCTCCTAGTCTCATTCTTGTGTCTCATCTGACTTCAGGTTTCCCAGTATCTCAGCCTTCCTTCCCTATGCTGAATGATGGTAGCGGCTGTAAAACAACCCTGAAAGGTGTACAGACAGACATAGCAGTGAAGAGATTCTCTCCATGACAGAAGGACACCTTGGAAAGGATGCTGTGCTTCCAGGCAAGCAAACCTATGGCTAAACTTACTGACACCTTGTAGGGGATGCAAAAGCAGGACAGTCCCACCAGCATCCACCTGAAAAGAGATTCTTGAGAAGCACAAAGCAAGGGAACCACTGAAAATTGACTTCAGCACTACTTTAGAGTGTCTGACAATTTGCTTCTTAACCTTGTCTTATGGTTTCACCCTGGATTGTAAAGATGAAATTCAAAGTACAGATAAATCCATCACTGGTGTCACCACAAGGTATCAGTGAGGAATGACGAAATATGGCTGGTAACAAGCCTCTGATGTCTCCCTGCCTTCAACAGAAAGAGAATAAGAAAAATAGGGTAGAATAGGAATACTCAATTTTAAAGTGTGACTTTAGGCCCAGATTCATCCTCCCTATTTAAGTGCTTAGTGAAGCCACTAAATCATCCTAGCCTTCCTCTGGAGTCAGTATGGGAAAACAATGAGCAGAATTACCTTCTATATTAAAGAGGTACCCGAGGACAACCTTTTGTCAGCACATCAGGCAAGAAGGAACTGATTGGGTCAAAACCATTTACTTTTTTGTTCAAGAACATAATACACTCTATTCAGTTTATTAATCAGTGATCTACACAATCATAAATTTAAGTGTATTCCTCGGGCTTTCTTCAACTGCCACCAGAAATAGATAAAAAAGACATGAAACAGTTTACGGGTATTAGGAGTATTTCGGCTACATGTGTGGGTTGGACACAGGCTAAGGTTACTGGGAAGACAAAGTAGTATTTTTTGAATTTGTAGACACTGTTCAACCAAGTATGCCTCTGTCAAATTGTTATTGTTACTAGGAAAACCCTGAAATTTACTTTCCCCGCCCCCCCCAGTTAGACTTCATCTGTGTTCCACTATTTCAATAAATAAAATTTCCTCTCCAACTTTAATTATTAAAATTTTACAAGTAAGCTATTTGACTATAATCTTAACAGTAGGTTCCATATAATGCATACATTAAGTAGAATACATGAGTACTCCTTTGGAATTGTGTGTGTTTGTTATGCATAATACATTTTAAAAACAGATTAGAATAGCTGTGACTTCAATGGAACATTTAAGGTAAAATATGTCTTGACAGTATGATTTCTTTTCAAGTAAATGGGGAAAATTCTATGTAAGAAGAACTACGTTAGAAAATTATTTCAAGAGAAAGAAACAAAATTTACTAAAACTATGCAATTCCACAAGAGATACAGTCAGCTGACACCTTGAAATTAGGAAAAACTGTGATTTCAGAGATTGTTAATCATTTTAATTAAACAAAAAATGCTCACAATTGCTTTCTGGGAACAGTGATTGGCAGAAGTCTTGTATGCAGGGAGTATAACCTTGTAAATTTCTCTGGGTGTTAATTATTATAAACAGCAATTACAAAAAAAAAAAAAAAAAAAAAAAAGGAAAAAGAAGTGTGAACACGCATTTCTTTAAGAAAGGTGTCCTTAATCTTTTTACTTGAGCTGAATTGCATATGAACGTCCTTCAAGATTTTCTTTGCACTTGACAAAGAGAAAAATTATCCTTTCTGACCTCCATTGTAGGTTCTTTTAAAGGAGATAAAAGAGTTTTGCCAATATGGCTACTCATTCTCCCAAACAAATTGTACTGCTTCCCTGGCAGATCTTGCTGCACCCCTCTGAGGAAGCGCATGGGTTAAGCTCATGCAACATTGCCATCTGGTGATGAAGTGTTTTCATTACACTACGAGCATGTTGGACAATGCTGTACAAACAGAAAACTAGACAAGATGGCCACTCTGGTCACCTGTGATAGACCACCTGTGAATGCTCAGTAAGCAAGAGAAGAAATTACAGGAAAATGGGCAGTGGCCCTTTAGAAAGGTATTTTCTGGTGTATATAGAATTCCTATCATTCACTACAAGAAACTGTGTTCTGTGTCCACACTGAGAAGCTCCAACTAGATCTGTTGCATTATGCACACAAGTAAACCACATCAGAGCAGTGGAAAAAGTTCCACTGGTTTTAAACAAATATAACTTGTATTAGGGTTTTAGTGACATAAAGAAGAATGGAGCAGAAAAAAAGAAATCTTAAGAATCAGAGATGCAGTTAAAAAAAAAAAAAAAAAAGAATTTGTTGCTATTGCACTAGAACAATTGCTAGAGACATGAGAAGCAAGAAGTCCCTTGCTTTTTTTTCCCCATAGAGGAACCTGTGTTGATAAACTTCATCATTTGACATTGTTAGGTCACTGTACAGAAAAATAAAAGTGACATTATTTTTTTCTCCTCTATATAAATCACTAGAAATGAATGTCAATAATCCATATCAACAGCTTGTCAAGTCTGCAACTACACTTGATACATGCACAAAACAACATACAGGAAAGTGATAACAAGTGTGGAGTGGTATACATTCAGTACAAAACATTTTAAAATCACTGGCAAAAATGTGTACAGTTGTACAACTCTATGAGTTTTACTTTGATCAGGTAAGATTAGGCTCTAGGTTCATATCTGCCAGTGTTCCTGTAACAGCTAATTTTGATGGAAAGCCAGAATCCAGAAATAATCAAACATCTGTAAACAAAAATTGCAGGTCTTCTGAAGGAAAGACATGGCTTTTCTATCATCAAGTGTTTTGTTTCTTGACAAACAACCAGCTGGGATATCAGGAGGGACCAGTTGTAATCACCACTCTACACACTGGAAAGAGCACTAGTGAATGTAGTGCTGGAAGAGAGGAAGGACTGTACTCAGGATAAGCTTAGGAGAGAGAGTCTTAGATTTATTGTCTGATCACATACATTAATAAAGAAAGAAAGAACAATATTTTATTAAATTCTCGGTATGGAATAAGAGTCAGGCCCAGAGAAATAGATCAGTTGGAAGTTACAGAACCTTCTAATGGTGGAAATGGAGAACTTCTCTTATGGGCTGGTACCAAAAAAATATTTACATCAGCTGACATAAAAAAAGCTTCCCCGGTGCACTTGCAAATAGTATCTTTATTCATTGTATATATTTAAAAGCACACGGAAATGCATATCCTGAAAAGCAAGTGGAGACCCTGCCATGTGCCCTTGTGATGTAAAGACATCACAAGCAGTTCTTAGAAGCCTGATTTATTATGTCAAAACTATGGGTTATTTAAGTAAAGCTGATGTAAGAAGATGAAGTGCTCTTGTTGCATTCTCATTTTATTGCTTTTAGAATTATAACAGCATATTGCAATGGTAACTTAGAGGAATTAAGTTAGAGCCAGCAGGCCATGGAGCTGACACTCCTAACAAGTGCATTGATGCTACACATCAGATTTGCCTCGCCCACAGAGTGCTACAGGCAGCCAAGGCAGTACAACTTGGGAAAAAATATTTTCAAAAGGAAGTTCCTCAGAAGATGTCTAGTCTCCATTCTCTAGGATGAAATATGAGCCACATAAAGGTAACACAGCAGTTTTCTTGTGAGCTGTAGAGCAACTTTGGATATCACCAAACCTGGAGGGAAAGCATCTGTCTGCTGCTGCTTTGCCTCTGACAGTTATGGCAATATTAGGATGCTTTTTTCCTCACGTCAGGGCACATGAAAAAAGCAAGCAGATTCATGTTTGCTCTTTTTACTGCAGCTGAAGATCTTTGCTGATCTGGACATATTTTTACCCTCTATCTACAGTAGCTTTTGTGTATGCCCAGGCACTGCTGTTTCTACTGGAACCAGAGTCACTACCAGAAGCTTAAGGCCAGTAATGTTAGTGAATTCAACTTCAGATGAAGAAATTTCTGCTTTTAGATGAGCAGAAGCTAAATGGGGGGGGGAGGGGGGCGGGGGCGGGGGGAGGAGGGGAATCACCATGGGTGATCTCAATTCATTTGTATATACAATCATTCCATTTGTTCAGGCACATTCTGAACCAACAATTTGTGGACTAAATCAAAAAGCTGATTTAGGGAAGAGTAAATTTTTTTGATTGTAATGCTTGGAAGAATGTTACAGAAGACTGACATGGGCACATGCCAGCCACAAGGCTTCTGCTTTTGTCTTCTCAGCTTTGCTCTCCAAGCTTAAAACCAAGAAAGGAAGGGGACTGACGATGGAAAAAGTCCCAGTGTGCTGTAAGGAAAAGTAAAAAAAGGGAGTGTTTTTTTGGTGTTTTGGGGTTTTTTTGTTTGGTTGGTTGGGATTTTGTGTTTTTGTTTGTTTGTTTGTTGTTGTTTTAATGGTGACAGTAAGACTGTCAGGGAATGCTCTGAACAAAGATTTCCTTTAAAAGTCAAGACATCTCATGTACAGACTTCTGAGGATGAGACATTTCACTTCATGTTCAAGGTCCCTAAAATCCTCCGAAAATAAAGTATGAATGTGAGACAGACTGAGGATGTCAAATAGCAAAGTGTAGAGCAACACTAAACAAAAGTCTTAGTTGCCTGAATGTGTATACTTTTTATTCTTTTGATGTACAAAGGCATTGCACCATATACATAACTGTATACGTGGTCTCTATACGTGCTAATGCTCCTTGTGCTAATAGAGGCCTTTCTGGAAGGAATGCAGACGTCTATTATGTCAATGTTACCCTTTAATTCTTAATCACAGGTTTATGTTGGGATCGGGCGAAATATCTACCAGTCTTGGAAAGAAAGGAAGGCGTTGAGAAAGAAAAGGAAGGACACTAACCTGGAAGATGTCTGGATAGAGATGAAGTCACCCAGGACAGAATAGAAGAAGTTCAAAGTTTTACAGTTCGTAGTTAGGAAGCTATTTCATGTATTAGATTAGTCATAGAATAATTGTTATTCCGTTTGTTCTAATTGGCTGATTGTAGCCCAGTTTCCCCCAGTTACTCTCCCCATTGGTTGGTTATTTCGCAGGCTTGGCTTCCCTTCCTTATTGGTCAAGCCGGTGCCCATAACACCAGCATGTACCTCACATCTCATCTACGGCTGACCACCCCCTGCTCCTCCCCATCTGCCCTTATATGGAAAGCCCTTCCCCCTCTTGTTAATATTGATGTAGATCTGCACAGCTCCTCCCTTAATTCCGCCCTTGATCTACTCCCTTCTCCACCCACCCTATAAAAGCCAGCAAGCACTGTTAATAAATGGCCATTTCGCCCAACCCTTATGCGTTGTGGTCTGTCCCCTTTTTCCTTGCAGATCTGCGTCAGGTTTAAGTTCCACAGCTTATAGATCTGTGACATATAATGGAAGGTGCTATGCACTGTCCTGCCACTGTCAGATAGGGTAAGGTTAGAAAAGCAGCAACAGAGTCATTTAAAAATTTCTGCAACAAGCTCTCTGTTTCTTAATTCCTCTCATGATTTTACAGGCTGCTGATATTCAGTTTAAGCATTTTGACATGACTTTAGAAAAAGAGACAAATGCTCAAATACACAATAATGCAAAAATGAGCCTTTAAAAATGGCAGCTCCACTTTTCTGGATGCAAGATCCAGCTTCAAAGGATTGCAAGCAAGCATTTAAAAGGGAACTTAATTAAGAAAACTGACTGGCACTTGGTCTCGTTGGTCTTTTGGTGTAGGGAGAAATCAATCTGGCACAGAAGACTTGACAGTTGTATAACATAAAGGGCATACTGCAAACTGGTGACTAGGTCCAGACTAAATTCTGCATTGTGCATTCAGAGAGGGCTCTGCCAGTATGAAATCAGAGAAGCAGTCATATACAGGGAGCCTTTAAGCCCATGGAGTAGTTGACTTTAGGAGACCCTATGCACAGCAATTTGCCCTGTGTTTCACCTGCAAAAAGAGGAGCAAGGTGTTGGTTTTTGTGTAGTGCAAAAATAAGTACATTCTTCTCCAGGATGTATTTTACATGGGAAAACTGTGAGGGAATAGTGATTATCATTACTCTAAGGTTCACTTTCAACCAGCAGAGATATTCAGTACAGTAATATGGACATGTTTTAATTCCTTTCCATTCCCTATTTGTCTGTGTGCTTTTGACATTCCAAGAGATTATTTAAAGAAAGTGAAAAAGCATATGCACATAGGTACATTCAGAATAAAAGCAAAAGCAACATAAAGATTACTTGGGTACAAATCAAATAATCTGCAAGACAGACACACTGTAGGAAGTTGGTATGGTAAGTCCAACACCCTGAAGAAACAAACACACAGGGTGATGCAAAAGCAGGTGTTTTTTTTTTAGGAAAACATTTTAAATTACTTTAAAATTTTAACTTATCACAAAGAAAAATCAGAGAAAGACCCCTACAATAAACTTTTTCTATAGTGTCTATACAGCTTTAAAAAGCTTTGCAATCTCTGCATGCAAATGTCATCTTCCCATGACTGTAAGCAAAGGACATAGGTACAGAACATCACAGCTTCTAAAAAACCTTGAATCATTGCCACCTACATGCACAAAAATGTTATTATTTCTAACCTAGCAATATACCTACACCAAATTGCTAAAATCTGATACTAATGTCAATGAAAATATTTGGAAAACACACATGATGGTGCTCATTAGAGATATAGAAGAAAAGCTCATGCAGCAACTTAGCTAAAACTGAGGGGAAAAAAGGCTCAGCACTTTTTCATTGAAGTGCTTTTTGCGCTAAAAGACATAAAATTCCATCATTTTCTTTCTTTCCATTGCTACAAGCAGACGATGTGAAGCACTGCTGAAAAGTCAGCAACTCTTTTTGTCCCATAGACTAAAGCTGCAGTTGCTAGGCCTCTGTGGTAAAGAGGCTAGACATGAAAGCATGCATCTGAAGCTTTTACTACAGATCATGTCTACATCAGCCCCATTCCTAAAGAGTTTTACTGATGCTGTCATGTATAATGTGCTTATCACTAACACCTAAAGTTCAAGTGATATTTTTGTTATATCTGCACTGTAAAATGGCAGCAAACAGATATTCTAAAAGCTTCCATTAGCAATGAACAGAAAATAAGAAAAAATCAAGTCTTCTTTATAGTCAATAATTTAAGTTTTTTTAGCTATTGGGACATAAAAAAACCTAAAGCCATTAAATTTCATCCTGCATTACCATGTCCAAGCATTTGGGGTCATCTTTGTTTAAAGATGACCCTCAGTGTCTAAATTGTGCGGGGCAAGACTTTAACATAGCCTTAATGAAAGCTTTTCCCACTACGTTTTTGTTTCCTTTAGCTATCCAAATAACACAGCTTTGAGTGGTAAAGAAGGACAACACATATCCAGAAAGGGGGGTGGCAGAATGGCAGTTTATTCACATGAGACTCAGGCTTATATGGAGGGTTGCAGGAAGGTCCCAGAACTTGGGTGGAGATTGGGAGGAGCATGCAAATTCTCTCACATGTATGGTAAAAGAAGGAAGGGCAACAATCGTATAGGGAAAACTGGGGAGGAGATAACCATATATGGTGAGCCTGCCCTGCAGTAGATCTTGACCAATGGGAAAACAGGGAGAACTGAGAATCTAGTCTCAACAATATAATGTATGTGCATATGTATGTAACAACCAACATACAAAACTGAGAGAACATGTAATAACATTGGGAGCCATTAAAACAGTGTCCAGGTATTTCTTTTCATGCTCGGATAGCTCACAGCTTGGTGGTCTTCCTCTTCATCTCCAGGTGTCAACAAACTGTTCCATGCTGTTTTTTCCATTCTTCACAAGACCGTTTTCCGACATCCAAATAGTACTAATTTTGCCTCTCAAGGACTGGTTTGTCCATCCAAGTCCTCTAGCAGTCTGAAGTCCATCCCACTAGTCAATAGCACAGTATGATTTGGCAAGTATATACTAGCTCAGGTACAAAAGAAATGTAGTTACAGCTGCACACTATGTTAAGCTGACCATAGAGGTATATCAACACTACACCTGCTTCTGGTGGCAGCTCAGACACTGCCAGCTTCAGCACAGGTGTACATGTGCAGGGGATCTGTGCTACATCACACTGTGTGAGAAAGGCATACCATTTAAGAAACTCCGTCTGAGAGACTCTATTCCTTTAACAAGGTGACAAGGGCTGTTCATCATACTGCTAGACAACTGAAATTTCTGATCCAAAAAATTTAATTCAGCATGATTTCATGTCGATTTCAGAACTCACCCACACACAAACAGTAAGCAAGGTCATATCTGCATTTTAATTATGTAGCATAGCTGGGGGAAATGGGAAGAGCCATTTAGAAGCCTTTTTATTCTCTTGAATCTCAAGCACACCACTGCGTTGATATTAGTTACAGTAAAAATTACTTGTCATTTGACCTCTCAAATGGACAAGGCTACCCCTGCAAACAGACATCTTATCATTCAATCTCCCATTTACAGATGTATTCCTGAAACATTAACCAGCACCTGGTCCAAAAGATCAGAAGCTTTGATGAATTGTGCAATGTGTTTTAATCAAATAGGTTTTCTCAATTGGCAGGCAGGAAACAGACAATATGAAAAGGGGTTTAGGCATGTTCTGAAAGAAAAATTTGCTGATAAATGCAAGTGGACAGAAGCTGAAGTTAAAAAGACTTTTGATCACATCACCTGCAGTTTCCATTAGAAATGAACTAAATATATTAAATTTAAATTTAGATAGCCTGAAGTACAGAAGCGCATACATTTGAGGGTTTGGGTGCACTCTTAAGATGATAAGAGCTCATTTGCAAAATTAAAATATAGACCTGCATTTTATGTTCTAGAGTGGTCAAAACCACAGCTTACATGTTTTAGGTGTCATCAAGCTGAATTTGAGAGATCCAAAGGAAGCAAAGTAGTTCAAAGATGAAGAGAGCTCTATGTTCACATCTTACTGTTCACCAAATTCTGATAGCTCAGGAGGCCAAAGCTTTGAGTCTTAATAACCTCCGCCAGTCTCAATCACCGTAACCAGCTTTTTGCAACTCACTTGCTAGGACTAGTGCTGTCACACAAGATCAGAGTGTATTACTGCCTGAAGTTTGAGGGCTGGCACTCAGGTTTAGGCAGATGTTGCATTTTGTACTGAGCATCATTGTCATCCTACGCCCCTATCAGGAACCAAGGGAGTTGTCTCAGGTACAGCTGAATTGTAGAAGAGACAGGACTACCACTGGATTATTCTATTTTCCTCATTTGTCTGCTTAATCATGCCTTCTTCATAGGCCTTGTTTCTGCTGGATCAGGATTAATATATGTTCCACTTTAGGAAATTTCAAGGCCACTTAGTAATTTTTAGCATATGAAGGTTTGACTGTCCTTAGCTTCAGATGTTTGTACTTCTTCAGCCCCAGAAACACAGTACACTAATTCTGCAAGTCTGACTTTAACTAACCCTTTTATTAAAGTCCTAATATCTGAATTAATGTATTAGCCAATAACCTCAATTTTCAATTTGATTTTAAAGCTTTTTACAAATACAGATACAGCCCTCATGGTGGGGTGAGGGAAAAAAAAAGGGAGTAAAAATATGAATGGGGAAAGTAAAAAAACAAACAAACAAACAAACAAACAAAAAACATGACTCCAAAAGCCCAAGTATCAAAAGACAAAGAACACCATATAATCATTAAAACCATTCAAAACTAAATTGGAGTGCAGTTTTAACTAGATCAAACTGGCATAATGGCTCCCAAGTTTCAAATCCAATGTAATAGTTTTTCAAATTATTATATAAAAATATCTGATAAATATATGGACTGTATAATGCCATGCACTTAAAATGTTGTGGGTGGTTATTTGCATTGGAAAGGTCTTTTGAGACTAAGTATAAGATGGAAGACAAGGAGACTCTTGTCTCCAGGATATGGACAGCCATGGAGTGTAATTTGGAACAGAGGTGAAGTTACAAAATGAAAAGAGAAGGCTTTTTTTTCTTGTAAATGTTGTTTTGACTTTTGAGTCATAAAAACTGGAGGAAAGCAGTGAAATTATCCTTCCAGAATACAAGAAGGAAAAAAATTCCTTAACTGTGAATCATGAACTTCTGCCTAGTTACTTCAACATCTATGTATGGTAAGGCTACAGAAATCTGCAGAATGTTTTTGGAATGAAAATATAAACACTGATATTTGCATGGGACACAGAAACTTCATTCTCTCTACTTGTCATGAGCAAAGCTTGATTAAATGAATTTCCTAAGAGACAGTTTGCTAGGGGAATTTTGACAGTTCCCATGTGAGTTTTCTTTAAACCTTTCAGAGAACCATCAGTTAAAAAAAGCATATTGCAATAAAAGAACTTATTCATTGCTTTTCCTTGCAGCCTATTTTCATAGCTTTTCCTTCGCAATATCTATATGCCTACCTTGTGCTAGGCTGAACCTGAAGAAGGAAAAGAAAAAAAAAGTTAATAGAGATGAAAGGCAGAAGTATATTTAGGAGCGGCTTCCTCTGGGATGTTGCCAGGAATGGGAGAACAGAAACTGTAGTGCTAGTATATTAGACAGCTTAGTCACATTCTTTAAGCATGAAAGTGTTAAAAGCAACAAAAGATTCAATACAATTGAGATGCCAGATGGTGCTTTATGCAGGACTCATCTCATTCTTTTTATAATTCACAAATTCTTGAGTCAATCCTACACCAGAATAAAAACAATTGCGTTACCTGCCCCATTATATAGACTTTCCAGAGCTATTAAAATACCATAATGAATGGGAATTTTTGGACTATGACAAAAAAAAGCTGGCCATCATTGATTTGTTTTCCTTAGGGCAAAGCTCCTTGGGAAACTAATTGAAATATCATCCCCTTTTTCTTTTTTTGCAGCTTCTCTTAAAACTTCAATAATCTCAAGCCTGTGTGCAAGCAACAAACTCATGAGTGTGCAATCCTAAAGAGAAATAATTTCCTGATATACTTGAATATAATGTATGTCAGATGTAACTCCAAAAAGAGAATTATTAAAAACATCACCATTTTTTTTTGGAAAATGCTCAAGGAGAGAGAGGAAACCACTTTGCTGTTTCCACAACATCAACTTCAGTCTTTATTTTTTAGTCTCTGCTACCTAGTGTGAACCTGTTTGGGACTCTTTCACCTGCTCCATAAGCACTTCTCATACCTGTTCTTTTAAATTACTTGTAGCATCGTGTTTAATTCATGACTGGGGCCCAACATATATTATCTTGATTTTCTGCTTATTAAAGTTCCCTGGTTCTTACTTCAAAATTCAAGAATATTTAACATACGCTATAACACTAGGAGTAAATTTTACATCATTTTAAAATAAAGAAGAGCTCTCTTTCAGCATCTTTGTGACAGCTAGGTCCTGTTTACAATTTTAAGGTCAGCAACTTGGTATTCAGTAGTATTCAGCAACTTCACTATTCAGAGCTTTCCTGTGAGGCCAAAATAATCCACTTTAGCTATTGGAGCAGTGCCCTTTGGATAAAAAACAATAAAAAACATTCAAAATCTCTACAGTCCCATTCATCATCTGTGTCAGGTAATTTTATTGTTTTCCTCCTGTATTTTTGTCAGCTTAGTTAAATGTTCAAATGCATGTTAACACAGTTTAAAAATTGTCACCTTTCACACTTACAGGGTGCAAACATTTGCTGTGGTGCTCTGAACAAGCTCCCCATATCAACACTGAAACAGAAAGGTGGTCATAAATATCTCAAAAAGTATTTCTTTGAATTACTTAGCCATTTCACTTGACCTGCATTTACATTATTTCTCTCATCTCTATGTCTTCTAATAGTGGAATCTTCAACGAGTTTGTTGGAAAAGGACAAGCGCCAGAAGTACTGCATCCTACTCCATATGGGGAATTCTGAGACAAACCAGGGTTGGATTGCACAGGCCAACCAATCTTGCCAAGCACATGTGGCCACCAGTAGTGAGGACTGAAGCTTGCTGGTAGCAATATTTATACAGCTCAAGAGCCAAACCTCTCCCAGCACAGCTCTGGAAACAGATAGGAAAGGATTTGCCAGATAGCAATCCTCACTTCAGTACCAAGTGATAAAATGCATTTGTCGCTGGCAGGTTGACACAGCCACAGTACAAGAGCTGCACAGTGCTCTGTCAGATCAGGGCCAGGATTGCTTCTGCTTGCTGACACAATGCTACAACATCAGCTGAGATCCTCTCTTACTTGCTTGGTTTTTAGTTACGTGCATTTACTGCTAACCTGTAAGGATGCACTGAAAAACACCCCACACTTAACACACCCTTCTGGCACACGCAAAAACAGCTGCCATTGCTCAGCTGCCGTTGCTCAGTGAAAATGTTTCCTAAGTCCTTACACGGCAGTCAAAGCCCAGCAGTACCCAGGAATGCTGTTATAGTTATAATACTCACTATGGCAACAAATTTCAGGTGCAGGATTCCACGTGGACTGCAGTGAAGGTAGGTTTGGACGTGGTTCTCTGTCTCAGATTCTCACTCTTCTAAATTTCTCGTGCTTTTATTCAGAATATCTAGTATATGCAGTCTCTTTCTTAGTGACCATGAATAGGTCAACAAATAATTTATTTTCCTAATTCTGACCATTTTCATAGTACTTTGCCATCTTTTCCAAATGCAATACAAATGTTGGGGTTTTTTTCTACAGGAATGAGATTTTTCACTTGACTGGTATATTGTCCTACTGTGAGCAGCTGTAACCAAGGGAAAAAAGACAGAAGCCTCTGTTTCCAAGTCACTGAAAACAATGGACTAAAAGAAATAGTTAAATGACTAATTCTTCTACAGTAAAAGCAAAGCTGGATCTTCCCAAGGACAACAGCTACATCTCAAACACTCTACCTGGGACTCTGAAAATGGCTCCAGCTGCTTCTTTTCTACTTCACATTAATCATGTACTCACCACAGAGAAAGGAAAAAGCTGATGGTCCACATAAAAATTCTCACTACCCAACAAAGCATCATAAGCTTTTCAATGGCTATTTAAAAATCTTACACACAACAAAGAAGCTTCACTGCACTTTTTCCTCAAAATACACCATAGAAGATTTTCTGGAAGGTGAAATGTACATAACGTATACTGAAGCTATCTTGATACTGGTAAGAAACTGTGAGAGGATCAACAGCATGAAGTGCAAACTTATCCCAAGGAACATGCTGCTGATTTTTAAGACTATCTCCTTCAAAGACTTTAGAAGAGAAAAAATCATTATAACGAATCTATCCCCAGTCACAATTAATGAATCTGAATACCATGAGACTACATCTTCCACTCAAGGTTTCTGCCTTCCTCAAGGGGTGGCCAGTTCTGGAAACAAGGCAAACCTTTATATTTAAATACACTGAAGTTTTATCATTCATCTACAATGACGCCTAAAAGCTTAGAGACAGATCTCAATTTAAAATATAAATTTCACACTCTTTTCCTAATCTGATGCTGCAATGTTCTTTCAAACAGACACAACTTGGGGGGAGGGGGGGAGGGGAGGGCGGAGAAGAAGGGGGAACCAGCATAAAACTCTGCCATCTGAATTCTTTTTTGTTTTCCTGTGAAAAAGCATCAGGAGTAAGAATTCAGAGCTGACTCAACAGCTGCAAATCTCTGTTCTACTCATTAATATATAACATATTTGCAGGAATGCCATAATGAATGAATAAAATTTTTTATGGACACAATATCTGGACCAAATTTGAAAAATACCTTTTTAACCACTGTTGAAGCCTACCATAAAAACTGATTAGGCTATGACTAGAGTTCAGGAAAACATGATTTGAAGGAATTTTTCTACAATCACATTCCTCTAAATCTACTAAAAGAAAAAAAAAACAAAAAGAAATTCTTATAATTGTGCATCCAATTTAAGGGTTTATATATTGAAGAAAAAACACTTGATGAAGAAAATAGAAAAAGTTTTATTGTTTAGTTTTAAGGCAAACATATTGTCTTCATTAAACATTTGCAAGACTTCAAGTACAAAGCAGCACAATACTGGCAAGTTGAAGCTCAGACTATGCTTCAGTCACATGGTTAATATGCATTGAGAATTTCTTGAAGTTTACGGTTAGCATTAAAGTTTAGAGCAAAGACCTTTCTTAAGGAGGACAGGCACTTACATGGTTAGTTTCTTGTTGACATTGTTCATAACTTCATTACAAGTGCTACAGGACAGATTATCGCCCTCACTGAGGAAAAAAACCCACAAAAACACTACACTAAAATGCATGATTACCATTACCTTTGCTCTTATATGCTCCTGAAAAAACAATTTCTCTGAAGTCACTACATTCCATCACACACTTGTACGTAGCATGAAGGACTTTGGAAAACAGTAATATACAATGGGTTTTGCATAAATATCTGTAAAAAACTGTGGTGTTGAGTCTAATATTCTTAACAGTCCAACTTTCATAAATGCTGCTTATAAAGATCTAAGAATGATCACTTAAAAGTCTTTAACAACATACCACAGTAGGCTCTGCATGGATAACATGATAAAAAATTGTCTGGCTGAAAAGGAGTCTATACAACGTATATTAATTCTTTTAATCCTCTTTCTTTTTGGTTGTGAAGCTTGCCATCAAGGCACAGCCTTTTGTTTTTAATGAATATCAAAGAGATGATTTGAAAGAAACTCTACTGAGACAATCATTAGCAATACCTGTTTTATGAAAATACTTATTATTCCAGCCAATGTCAGTAACACACACTAAGACATATTCAAGAGAGAAAATAACTAGTTAGAGAAGGATTGTAGGGAAAAGCTCCTGCCAGACAGCTCTCTCACACACATACAATTTCCCTCATTTAAAATTTATGAAGATGAAGTGCTGCTTTTGTTTCCTGTCTCCAAGATGAGCCCTAATACTCTTGCCAAAAGCAAGCTAACACAGTGTAATTGTTTTTCATCTAAATTGCATGTCCAACCTGCTTAGTTTTCAAAGAACATTGATGAGGCTACTTTGATACCCAACTGCCAGATGACAAAGTGCAGGGCACAGAAGCAGATGGGCATGATGAGAATTTTTAATCATTATGTCTCTCAGTCAGCTTACAGAATGTGGAATAACAGAGGGGAACAAAAGAGAGTAGAAAAATTCTTTGTAAGAACAAGATGGTAACTATTTTCATTAAGAATAACTTAGGCAAACAAATAATGAAAGAAGCAATTCGGAACAAAGATTCTCTGAGGCGTTTTTAATCTGTTATATTCCATACAGCTAAAAGAGCTTTTTGAAAGGTCACAAAATGAAAGAGAATGGACAGAAAGCACAAAGGAATCTTTCTTTTTCAACAAAGACACAAGTCTTTATTCTGGGAGAAAAGTAGCTTCAGAGCTTGATCTTCACAGAAGACATTTGTAAATTGCTGAAACCATAAATTAGAATATAAAGTTACCATCCTTTAACTTTCTCAAGTTCATAGACACACCTGAACTGTCATCACTGATCTCCCATTTTTCGTCCTAGAAATCCTATTTCATGTCATCTGCTTTGAGAAAACGCACCGACATGGAAATACATGAGGAAAGCCATGAACAGTTTAATTCTCAAAATATATCTTCAGTGATAGTCAGCCAGTGCAGAAAGACATGGAGCTTTTATGTTTGATCAATACACTTCATTCTGTTATCTGAAGCCAGAACAAAAAGCGTGATTCTGTTTACTAAGCCTGTTCCCATTAATATAGTCCCTTCCCAGGTTAAACTATTGCTCTCTAATTACATTCTCTAAGCTTTAGAGCACAGGGGTCAGGAAGTGAATTGCTTTCCTTGTTGGGCACTTGTGACTTCAGCAGCTGCATCAATCCCGCTGGCTCTCTGTAACCTTATCTTTATCATACCCAGTCACCGATGGTTCAAGGAGAAACAGGGCATACTGCAATACCTCCTTTACATGTGGGTGGACATGAAGAAAAACTGCACATGGAAAAGAATTCAAGGAGAAGTCTGGCAGCACGAGACAATCACAATGTCAATCTAGACCTCACTGTGAATTAAGGAAGGAAAGCAGAGGTCAGGTTCTTTTGCCAAGACTTTTTGTTTTTTTGTTTTTTTGTTTTTTTCATTTATTGCAGCTCCTGCTATTCTTCTGTTAAATGAAAGCACAAACATCACTTTCATATTTAACCCATACCCTTTTCTATTCTTAAAATTAGTCCAAAGACATTAGTTCTCATATTTCTTCCTTTTTCACACAAACTTTCCATCCACTAATGCACACATACATATTCCTGGCTTGAACAAGACAGAGATTGAGAAAATAAGACCACAGACATTTAATGAAAAATGATCAAAGAGAAACTGACTCAGAGCATACATACTCAAATCTACACTTACCATCATTTTACCATCTGAATACTAACCAGTTGTGACTTCTCTTTATGACAGGCAGCACATTCATGGAATAGGAACAATCACACATAATTTCACATGCAGCACCAAGCCACACCGTATTTTAAGTGTTATTTTGTCCTAGTGCTTAACATTCTCACTGCAGTATATCTCTGCAGTTGCTAGAACACCAACTCTGAACATTTAACCCAATGTTTAGAGCACATGCTTAACTTAGCCATACTTATGTCTTTAAACATTGATCTTTTAGCTCTGACACACAGATTAGTTAGTGTTACTGAGTAATGACTTGCTATTTAAAAATTAACAAGTATGTGTTTTTACTTGTGTAAAGAGTCTTTAACAAGAGCTTACAGAAAACTGTATGAAAAAATCACAAAAGATGCCTTCATTTTTTAATATTTTCTCTCATTATAGGAGGAAGAGTAGCATGATTAAAAAAAAATCAATACAGTGTGCAAAATATTCTGCTTCAGAGTAATTGATGTGCATCGAATGTAGCCAGCTAGCGAAGTCCCACAGCCTACCAGCAGGAACATTCACAAAAACTTGCTTGACCCTGTGTGAAGAAAGCAAAGAGAGGCAGGGAGCAAACCACTGACAGCCATAGCCTGAGCTTCAAGGGAGTGCTATTGATCTTATTGACTGGGGCACTAAAGTGCTGCTGTACATAAAGTAGAGAAGAACAACAGAAAATTACATTAATTCAAATTGTTAAATCAATATTTAGCAGTATAGTTAGTGGCAGCTGACCTTCAATATGCCTTTTATAAAACAATAGTGAAGTAGGACTGCAAGAGTCATAGGCAAAACAGTAATCTGAATTAGCATGAAAGATGTGTTTTAAAAGCCCATGTAAATATAAATATTTCCATATAAGTGTAGACATTTCAGCTACTTTTTTCTTGTAGCAAGAAAAAGTTCCTGTCACCATGTTGTGTCACACCCTTTGCACTTTGTGTTAAGTAGTCACTCAGATAACTACAGACACAGAATTGGAAGAAATGGAAAAGTCTAATGTTTCACTGCCACATGTCTTCTCTGATATGCTGTGGAACTTGAGAAAAAGAATGAAAACAAAGAGTAACAATATTAATACAAGACTGTCACAGGCCAGCTTGTTTTAAGCACTGCCCATATAGGGCATTTCTCTCTTAAATAAATTAGATGCATCCTGATCTGAGCCTCAGGAATTGCCTCTGTGGGATGATTCTGGTGAGAGAAAAAAAGGTGTAATATTAATTTTTTCACCAAGTTAGCACTTTGAAAATACAGATCAACAAAACAAAGAGCAGATTTAAGTCACTGTACTTCAATCTCCCAGTAACAGAATCCCAGGATGTACCTAAGCTGCTGCTGACTTCCCAAGTGAGATTTCTAAGGCACCAAGGCAACATTTATGCAGCCAGGCTACCAGATCATAGTATATGACAGATTCCAAGAAACTCATCAACAGATTAATAGCATTGGGTTAATAGGTCAAATCCAGCAGAAACACCTTAGTTCATTTGATGTAAAAATAATTACTAAACCAGATCTTTTTTCTAGGCTGGTAACTTAGATTCCTAAGATCACTGGAAATCTAGGTTTGAATCCTTCCCTTTTCCTAAGGGTCTTTTGTTGCTAGCAAAGTATGTCAGCTGTCTTTATTTACACTCAGTTCTGCCTAGCTAGCAGAACGTTAATAATACTAAAACAGAGTGAAGTTTTCTTGTTGAAACCAGGTAGTTCATAGGTATGAATACAATTTAGCCTATTCAAAGGGAGACTTAAAAACTGGGATTTTTATCTAGTCAGGCTTAAAAACTTGCATTATTCTAGGTTCTCTAAATAGACAAATCTTTGGGGGTGCTATTTCTTCCCAAGGGCTGAAGCTGGAACATCTTGAAACACTTTATGTAATATTATCCACTACACTTATTTAAGACAATAGCCTTCACGTTTTTTTTTTTTGTTTTTTTTTTTTTTGTTTTTTTTTTTTTTTTTTTATAAAGAGAAAAGATCAGGCATTTTGAATCAGATATGAAAGGCCATGACCACCTGCCTTTTTACTGCCTCGTGATTCAGTGCCACAATTTCCTTATGCAATCTTTTGTAAGCAGCCTTCCTCCTTACCAGACATAATGCATTCAATGCAATGCAAGTAAAAAGCAATACACTTTAAAAAAGCATACAGAGTGATAGTTCCTAAGCTGACTCTTTCTAGTCAGAGGAGATTTTTTTTTATTAAACTGGGTGGTTTTATGAAAAATCTCTCTTAAAACCGTGGCACAGGATGCTTTCCATGATGAAAGTTTATGAGAACTCAAACAAAATCAAACAAGCACCAAAATTCACCAGGAAGTACTAAAATAAAATATTATTTCTAGCTGATGTAACTCTAGATTTACATGTGTTATTGTATGTTTGCCCTATAACTTTTACATAAACATTCATTACTAACTGCTAACAGAAATACAACTTAGACCCCAAAATACCACTCAATATGGCCATTCTTTACTTCTCCATTATCTGAAGTAAGGAAAGCATGATGTTTCCCATTTTATGCATGAAACACAGGAGACAAATTATTCCCCCAGCATATATAAAGGCAGCAACAGAGCTAAGAATAGCACTTGTTTCCTTGTCTGTCATCAGTGACCAAATAAATGTTGCCCTCATCCTATATCTGAAGCGGATAATATACCTCACCAAACCATAATGAAATTCCACAGATTGGTAAATTAACATATTTAAAGAAAACATAGACCTCCAGAAATCCTCTTCAATTCCCATCTAATTTTTTAATCCCTTAACAAAAACCTTGGTTCTGTGCCACCAACTTTCTATCAGTTTTCTATATTGCAAGATCTAGTTTAATTATTCACACTTAAAATAGCTGTATCTTTCTACTTAATGCTGCAGTGTTTCTGTGATTTACAGTTTTAATATTTAATATTTAAAATATTTGATTTTTTTTTTTTAAGTGATGACCATCTGAATTAACAGAGTAAATTTGCTGATATTAAAAACAACAAGCTGGTCTTCAGTTTAGCATTTGCATGTCAAGGTAGCATTGTCCAGCTTGCATATTCAGAAAAACACTGGGCAAAACTGACCTAAGACTCTATTGAGACACAAGAATAATAACTTCTCAACACTTCTTAGGGAAGTTAAAAGTTACACATTTTATGAGACATGAGATCACTTCAGTTTATACTGGGATATCAGCTAGATTGCTTTTTAATAACCAGAACTCCTCAACTGCAGCAAGTTAGCATTTACTGCATCAGATTTGCTGTTACTAATAATCCCTTAAATGTCAAAAAACTCTGCCCCAAAACAAACAGGAATGACTGCTCTGAACACAAGAGGGTTATGATGCTGCAATCTCTAAGATTGCACTCCCTAAGAATATTAACTGCATATTACTATAAGACTTTACCACTTTAAGACAGTATTTCCTTTTACTTTAGTAGTAGCAGCTAGCATGAAACAGAAAGAAACTTCATCCAGCTGTGCTTATTTTGTTGCCAGAATTTTCAAGCTCTCTCATCAGACAAGCATGTTTTCATAACATGGTTAACTTACCTCACAGTATTCCTAATACAATTTTAGAAGTGACTGGTTAACTAAATATTAGATTTGTAAAACCTGGCAGACAAATTAATGAGGAAAATTTTTTTTTTTTTTATGCTGGAATAGCTACTAAAATTTTGAAAGTATCCACTGTGGCTTAATTATTTTAATTCTAAATGCTTCCTAAGTCTTTTTGTATTCATTATTTTTATCTGCATGGTTTGGGAAAGTTTACATCTCCTTTGAAGGTTTAAGTT
The DNA here is from genome assembly GCA_035221455.1 of Xenops minutus. NCBI lineage: Eukaryota > Metazoa > Chordata > Aves > Passeriformes > Furnariidae > Xenops > Xenops minutus. The sequence continues at coordinate 17,497,789 of JAWWEE010000085.1, read as the reverse complement.
GTAAATTTAGCAAATAATGGAGGCATCATGTTTTCATAATGCTTGGGTCCAGGAGGCTTTTTGTTAGATGAAGTAACTGTGAAATGAAGAATACTAAGCTCCTCTGAAGTGAGTTTTTAATTACTGCACTGCCTTATTGCAGTTCACTGCTGCCATGAATGTCATCCAGGGTATATTTTTAACAGCTTTAATGCCCCTTTCTGTTAAAAACAGATGACATTTTGTCATTATTAAAGCTGGAGTGCTGCAGGCATATCCCTAGTGAGCACACTTAAGTTATTATTTACTGTAAAACATGTAGGAGATTTAGACTTAGTGTATTTATTACTTTCATGAATTTTTTCAAGTGTTACTTCTCTTCTGTTAACTGAATTCTGGAAACAAAATATTTACTTTCCTTTTATTTCATCAATTAATTAATTCTACTACCAAAATAATGTCTTCTAGTTAAAGAATATGTTTAAATAATACTAGAAAAATAGGCTGCTCTTTGCCAAAAGCACACTGACCGTTTTTCATTCTGTCATTCAAAGCAAATTCCTATTTACACTTGCCAAAAATATCAAATCAACCTGGTGCATTCCCCAAAACATCCCACATAAGACATTCTGACTTTCATTTAACCAGTTGGACAGGTCCCCTACTGATCTCAAAGAATCAGCATAAGAAAATGTTATTTGAAGTTTCTTAGTAGAAAATTATAATTATACTTCCTGTCAATTTTGTGATACCTAGTCACTCAGCAGTATACCAGGCTCAGGATATTCACCAGTGATCTGTATTTGTCTTTTCATGTCTGTTGCTTCCTAACACAAGTGCTTTATCCATTCAAATAAAAATATATAAATTATAGTGACTTCTTTTCAACTAAAGGTAATAGTAGACAAAAAAGCCACATGATAGCTATATGTGTAATACAGCATTCTTGTTTGACAGCTTCTCTTTTGTACAATGTAAACCTTAGCTGGTTTGATAAGAGCATGCTGTGCTTGGAAGTAAGTGTTATTTGCAGGAGAATAAGTTCTTTCATTTGTCATTGAAGTGCTGCAGTGGTCTTTGATTTGCATAAAACCTAGTTATATTTAGTATCTGCTCATGTATTCATGCTAAATCAGCATAGCTTCATTGGCACACTGAGGTTATGTTTCTGCCTGTACTTCTCATAAGATCTTCTTAGGACTTCTTACTATTAGAAGGTATCATGCTTCAGTTTAAAAATATGCATGCAATTGTCCCTATAATACTCAGGGTTACTCACTTGTCTCCTAATATCCTGTCTTTCTGTTGAACTTGTTCTTCAACCTGCAATAAATGTCTGCAACCGATATTCACTTCTCTGGAAGCTGTAGTGACTCCACAGCTGTACAGAGCTTTGTGAAATCTAGGAAATTATCAAAACTATAGAATCATAGAATGTTAAAGGGTTGCAGGGGACCTCAAAGATCTATTCTCAACTCTCCCCTGCCATGGGCAGGGACACATCCCACTAGACCAGGTTGCTCAAGGCCTTATCCAACCTGCTCTTGAAAGGTGCCAGGGTTGGGGCATCCACAACCTCCCTGGGCAACCTGTACCATTGTCTCACCACTCTCACAGTAAATAATTTCTTCCTAATATCCAACGTAAATTTTCTCTCTTCCAACTTGTACCCATTACTCCTTGTCCTATCCGTACAGTTCCTCACAAAGAGTCCCTCTCCACCTTCCCGGTAGGCCCCTTCGGATGCTGGAAGGTTGCTATGAGGTCTCCATACAAGCTTCTCTTCTCCAAGTGGAACAGGCCTCAAGTTCTCAGACTGCATTTGTAGGGGACATGCTTCAGCCTTCTTACTGAGTTTGTAGTCCTGCTTTGGACTTGCTCCAACAGTTCCATGTCCTTTGTATATTGAGGACACCAGAACTGTACACAATACTCCCTGTGGGGTCTTCATCAGATCAAAGCAAAGGGGGGGAATCCCCTCCTGCATCCTGCTGGCCACATTCTTTTTGATACAGCCCAGGATTCTGTTGGCTTTCTGAGCACACACTGCTGACTCCTGTTGAGTTTTCTATCAACCATCACTCCCAAGCCTTTCTCCCCAGGGCTGCTTTCAATCACTTCTCCACACAACCTGTGGGTGTGCCTGGGATTGCCCCAACCCAGGTATAGGAGCTTGCAGTTTGCTTTGTTGAACTTCATGAGGTTCACACAGGCCCACCTCTCAAGCCTGTACAGGTCCTTCTGGATGGCATCCTTTGTCTCCACTGTGTCAACTGCACTACACACCTTGGTGTTGTCAGCAAATTTACGGAGGGTGCTTATCCCACTGCCCATGTCACTGACAAAGATATTGAACAGGATCAGCCCTAGTACCCCACCCTGAGGGACACCACTCATCACTGGTCTCTATGTCGACAAAGAGTTGTTGACCACAACTCTTTGCATGTGGCCATCTGTCCAGTTCTTTATTCACCGAATGGTCCATCCATCAAATCCATGTCTCTCCAATTTAGAGGCAAAAATGTCTTTCAGGACAGTGTCAAACACTGTACATAAACACTTGTGAAACTTTATCAGACACTCCATATGCAGGTAGTCGATGTCTGTTGCTCTGCCCCTATCCAACAATGCTGTAGTCCCATCACAGAAAATCTTCAGATTTGGCAGGCATGATTTCTTTCTCCTCTGTAATGCCACGTATGCTGTTACCTCTTTTTTTTCCACGTGCCTTAGCACAGTTTTCAGGAGAATCTGGTCCATGATTTTGCCTGGCACAGAGATGAGACTGACAGGTCTATAGTTCCCCGGGTCTTCCGCTTTCTCTTTTTTAAAAACAGGGGCTATATTTCCCTTTTCTCAGTCATCAGGGCACCCAATTGCCACAAAATTTCAAAAATGATGGACAGTGTCTTAGCAACTTCATCTGCCAGCTTTCTTGGGATCCACGCAGAAATCTCATTGGGTCCCATGGACTTGTGCACATTCAGGTTCCTTAGATGATCTCCAACCTGATTCTCTCCTGCAGTGGGCTTAGGGTCTTCATTCTCACAGTCCCTGCATTTGCCTTCCCTGACTTGAGCAGTGTGGCTGGAGCACTTGCCATTGACTGAGACATAGAAGTCATTGATAATCTCAGCCTTCTTTTTGTCCAGGGTAGCCAGGTCTCCTGTTTCCTTTCAGGGAGGGCGTATATTATCCTAGTCTTTCTTTTCTTTCAACTCATGTATAGAAGCCTTTCCTGTTATATCCTATTAATATCCTTGGCCAGACTCAATTCTAACTGGGCCTTGGCTTTGCTAACTCTGTCCCCAGCTTTCTGTGCAATTTCCCTGTATTCCTTCCAGGCCACCTGTTCTTGTTTACACTTCCTGAAACCTTTCTTTTTCTCTGAGTTTGCTCAGCACCTCCCTATCTATCCACAAATGTCTCCTAGCATTTTTGCCCCATTTCCTTCTTGTTGGGCTGCATTGCTCCTGAGTTTGGAGGAGGTGATCCTTGAAATTCAGCCAGCATTCTTGGTCCCCTTTGCCCTCCAGAGCTCTATAACATGGTCATGCTATCCAGCCAGCCATGGCATTATTTTAAAGAAAGAAAGGATCAATACCTGAAGTGCCTTCCACAGCTCTGCTGAGTAATTCTGAGGGTAAATGCCTACTTCTCTGCAACAATGGCCTTGAGTTTGGTTGTCATGGTCTGTATGGCCTGGGTGACTAATCAATATCAAAACCATGCAAGAAAAGAGACTGACCACTGCAGATTAGTGTTGCAACATCTAACACCTTAGTCATATGTATTTTGTGTTACTCTTTTGTAACTGAGCAGAGACCAATTCAGCAAAAAGTGGGCTTCAGTATCATAATGACATTTCATGCAAGTGATTGATAAAACATAATTTTGATCAGTGCTTTCTGCAATTTGTCCAGGTTTTTCACCTAACAAGCAAGAGGGTGACAGTGATGGGGAAGATACAAAAATGGGCAGTATGGAATTAAATCCTGTAAATACAAGAGGTTTTTGAGCTGAAGCAGTAATTGGATTGCTCTTACCAAAGTCAGTCAAGACTTGCTTTCTGTTATGCAGGTAACTGAAGTGTGTTCTTAAAAGGGATGGAATGAAAACCTAGGTTGGTGCATACTCTCTTATTCTCCCTGGGAATAAAAGAGTACTCAATGCTCTAGTGCCATATTTACCATGTGAAGAACATTTAGTACTCCCTCAGACACCAATACGCTGAAGGTTTTCTAGTGCAAAGCACTAGATAGATTTAAGTACCAAGAGCTCTGATCTCAAAGCACCTGGAATAAGCTCCAACAAGAGGAACTTTAACTGTATCCAAAACCACAGCCATCACAGCACTGTTGGCTACTGCAGTTTTGGCATCAATCTACATAATAGGTCTGCCTTTATGTGGAGACTCTGGATATCTGGGATCCTGCAGTCACGTATCCCTCTGTGTAAAAACAAGGTCCCTGTATCATGAAGTTCCTGAGTCCTCTACCAAGTCCAACCAGGAGGCAAATATCAGAAAGGTCCTTATTAAAAAAAAAAAAAAAAAAAAGGCAAAACAAAGCATACATTGAAACGTACTTCAAAAAACCAACCAACCAAACAAACAAACAAAACAAAAAGAAAAACAATGAAAAAAAAGTTTTATTTCTACCAAACAGCATTTTTCCAGACACTAATGTCACCTTTAGAGCGTGTCAGACACATCAACTCCAGTTGAGTTCAAGTGTGATATCTTTCATACACAGTTGAGTTCTACTGAACTAGAACTGAGTTACACAAAACATTAAGGCACAAATTCTCCAAGCATAACCACATATAACCCTGTTTAGTTCAGGTATTGATGCCATGTTAAGTAGAAGCACAGCTGTTTCCATGATCCAGGTCTAATCTAAATTACTAACACATACAAATGCCTAAACACATATGTGGGATGGTAAAATACAGACACCTACACAGAGCAAATATTACTCTTTCTCAATGGGATGCAATTGAAGTGCCAGCAAGCAAGGAGGTAAATGTGGGTTCCTTTTATTAGACTTCAGGAGTAGAAATTATCCAACTCTGATGAGAATATCGATTTTAGGCTTTAATTATTATTCCAGTGGAGTCATTTTCATTTGCAATTACACATTTCATTTACGATTTAATAAATCATCACAGTGGGAGATAAATCAGTAGACATTCATGCTTCAGCCTGAAATTTCTGATGTAATTTGCATAACAGGCATCATCTCAGGGAAAATACATTCCTGGTTATATTTTCATATAGTGGAAATAACTGCAAAAAGCCTAAAAAGCTGCAGCAGGTACAGATTTATTTAAAAGAAAAGCCACACTGCTAAAATTTAAATATGGAAACTTCATGACAATTGTGTGATTTTATATAGCTCAGAAGTAGAAAAACCTCCTACTGAAATTCATGATCTTAAATGTTTTCTGTGATATTACACTGAATCCTAAAAAAATCCAGCCACACATAGAGGTAATTATTTTACTAACACTAATGCTATGCATCCATAGGAAAAATAACTGAAAAATTGCAAGTTAAACTAACCAGAGGTATGATTATGCATAATAAGTGGGTTGCATGAAGGAGCCACATTGTGCCAATGACTTAGAGAAAGGACACGAGTTTTTGTAAGTCTTCACTCATAAAACACAATTACTTACATTTCCATATTTTTTCTTCAAGATTAAAAAATACAGTCACAAAAGAGAAAGAAAAACTTTAGTAACAGTTTTTTCCTTCCAGCTTTTGACTTCAGGTTGGAAATCAAACAATAAGTTGATGATATAGTATAACATTATTAAATGTTTATGGACAGACAAAAGGATGTTGACACTGACTGAATCTACACTTCTTCCTGATCTTTATGTAATTCCTCATCTTTATTTTAATTATACATTAGAGAGCTTTCAAATAAACTAGTTTTTAAACACAAACACATGCAAATAAATTCACAGGAAAACACATAGTCTTACTGGAATAGTTTTCTTGTTTCAGAAATTTAATACAGGAGTTGAACCCTGTACCAGTATCTTTCTTCACACCACTGTTTTTCTACCTAAAAATAGTCTCCAAGAGCATCATTAAACTGTATTGTTTCTTTGCTAGAAATGCAAGTAAATCAGAAATGTCTCCAATTTGGAGGAAGCCCATGACATCTGAGGTCTCTAACTTAACCCACAAAAACAATCCTAAGAACAATTTTAGTGCCTGTGATAGGAAAGGAAGAAAAACCAGTATTTCCATTTGCTGGCAGCAAAAGATCCATAGTGTTATAATAGTTTCCCAATAGGGGGCATTAAGTAAAGATTTCAGGGAAAAAAGGAATAAAGTCTCAATTGTTACAATATCTTTGCTGTTCTTTCTTTAAAGTTTGAAGGCTGAACAATATTTTACAAATTACTAATGATCCTCCATATTCGTAAAACTAGGAGAGCACTGAGACAAGAAGCAGGAGGAGAAAATAGCTGGGATGCAGATTCTTTTCACCAAGAGAACAGATTTAAAGGGGCTATGGATTAAAAAGTTTGAAATACTGCAGATTAAAACAGTGTGAAAATTCCAGTGAACTGGGGGGGGGGGGGGGGGCAAGG
>JAWWEE010000085.1:17442638-17491101 GCA_035221455.1 Xenops minutus | reverse complement strand
CCCCCCCCCCCCCCCCAAAGTGAAAGCAAAATGAAAAATACTCATAACTATGACATCTGACTCAGACATGGGAGAAATACACAGACTGTTAGATTATCAAGAACACCCTTTACTATAAAAAAAAAAATAAATAAATTACAGCATAAAACGTGTAAGCAGAGGATATGCATTAATCATACAGGAAAAAATAATAAAGTAGAAGATATGCAAAAGGAAATCCATAAATGCAAAACTAGAGAGATGAACAAAATGGATGGCTTGAGCTGATGTAACAAAAATGAAAAATGCCCTGCCTAGTGAGCCACGTGGTACTTGTGTTGCTGTGCTAAAGCTTGCAGTAAGGAAAAAATTCACACACTCTGTAAGCAAAATAGCATCCTGGGAGAAAGTTTCTACACTTTGTTACTTTGAAGCAATGCAAAATAGCACAAAGAAATGGTTTCTATAGCTCAGGCTAGTACCAGATGCAAAGACAAGGCATCAGTAGGCAAACTGTAAACTGAATGCCAAGCAAACAGTGGGGCACCAGAAAATCCACGAAGCTACAAAAAAGATATAGAAGAGGGGGAAAGAGATACAATTTTCCATTCTCATATATGAAGCATTAGGACAATGCAAATTATAGGCAAATTTCTGTGAGGTAGGAGAGGGGAAAACCAAGACATTCTAAAACTTTAGGCAGGAAAAAAAAGGACATGAACTATACAATACATAAACATACATGCAAGCAAAGCCACCAGTGCTAATAACATTCTGTCAGGGCCCATAGTACCCACTTGGCATCTCTACAAACATATTATGGACCATTATGGCATATTTACAGGACCTGAGCATCCTCTGTGTAAACACACTAAACCAGATAAAAACACCTTAAGCAATACAGCATCCAGTTCACTGATTTCTTTTGTGATATTAGAGTAATGGAAAGAGCAAACAGGAAAAAAAGGTGCTATGGGTAATTTCTGCAAGTCATTTGTGCAAAAGAAATATTTTTAAAAAGGGAAATGAGAGTCACAAACAGATTAGTCAGTGTTTGCAAGGTTAAGAACACTGATGTTTAAGACAGATTCTAGTCACAAAAGAGTGCCCCAAAGAAACCTTTTAGTAATGGTCTGAAAACATAGCATTCTCACTTCCCCAGGTTTGCAAAGTGCCAGTGTGCTTTTTACCTAAAATTATCACTTTATGTCTAAACCAATTCTGCAGTAGGCCAAGAGAATATAGACCACCTGGGAAAACAGAAAACAGAGACAGAGCAGACGAACTTAACTAGTTCCATGGCTTCAGAGAGAACAAAACCAAAACAAAACAAAAAAGAGAAGACTTTATAAGATTATTTGCATCTGATATTCTAATAGGCATCAGCTTCTGAATGCTCTGCACTATCCAAGATCATCAAGTGAGGAAACTGTCACTGTACAATAAAGCATTGAAGTATTTGAGATACGGAATTCTTCTTGAAAATCTTTTCAACTGATTGGGAATAAACAACCAGCTCTGAGTAAATTTGACTTTGAAATCAAGCCTACGACAGACAGTTGCCAAACATGACCAAAGATATTCAATATATAGTGAGCAGTTGGTGACACATTCCAGGAAGCACAATACAAGCAGCAAAAGCCAAAAGTTTCATAGAAAATTGTGTGCATTCCTAGTTTTGGGGAGAGGAAAGGGGAGTACTTCATTGACTGATGGACTTGCTAAGGCTCTGCCAGCCAGAAGAGCATGGCCAATGAATAAAAGAGAAATATAAATCTGCTTCTCAGCCACCAAACAGGTTTTAACTTGCAACCTATTAAATCAAAATATGAAGTCAGTAATGAACTACCCAGTGTGCTAAGATAAAATATTGCTGATTTGATTTCAATTTGATTTGAATGACTGTAAGCATGCACAGCACTTAGGAATTGATTCATGTTCATTCAGTCTTGAGGCAGGAGCAGGGCATCCCCAGATGAAATAGTCCCAGTCCTCACCACAAGCAAATTATATTAACCATGTGCCACTACCTTAGAGAAAAAGACATAACTGAAAGAACATATATATAACTGAGATTAGCTCAGTTGGTTAGAGCATAGTGCTAATAATCACGGACTTGATCCCTGTACAGGCCATTCATTTAAGAGTTCAATGATCCTTGTGTGTCCCTTCCAACTCTGAGACTTTCTGGGATAAATTCTCTGAATTGCTTCCATCGTGAGGGTAATAGCCTCTGCCTAAGAAGATTGTGCAAGGTTGATCATGACCACCTTTATCATTACCACAGCAAAAGCATGACAGACACCACACCATAGGTTTCACTCAGACTTTGAGGTAGGCTTCATTCAGACTTTGAGCAATGTGGTGTCCTGCAGATGTTCTTTGCACTAACTCAAGACAAGTGTTTGCAACACTTCAGAAACTATGTGGTTTAACAGCAGATGGCCATTTTCTAGCAACATGTTCACACTCTTTATCCAGGAATTCAGTCATATCACTCTATCACAGCATCACACACAGATAAAAGCCAAAGCTTTTGGGTTAGCAGCTAAAATTTTAACCTTTTAACAGCTGCATGAAGCAAATAGCTATGTCAAGCCAGCCTTGAAAGAAATAACTGCACATGAAATCTCATTTACAGAGTCTCAATAAGGTATTCAGTACCAAGATGCAGGCCTGGATATCTGCAGCAGGACACAAAAGCAGAGTCAGACATACTGCACAGAGGGGTTATAGAGACTCCCTTGCTAGAGAAATACAAGAACTGTTGGGATGCAATTCTGTGCAATGCGCTCTAGGATGACCATGCTTGAGCAGGGAGGTGTGGCCATATGACTACATGTAGTCCCTTCCAATCTGACCCATTCTGTGATTTTGTGATGCTGTGATACAGAGTCTGCTGTTATGGTGACAGAAAACCTCCCAGGGATTCTGTGAGGAGAAACCTGTTTTCTAAATTATCTTCTGGAACAGAGCTGCATATGTGAAACAGAAAACTCCATGGGTTTTGGTTTGAGTGAATGGACACATATTTTTCAAAAACCACAAATATGAACATGCATTATGAAAACATGCATTCCATGAAATACATGGAATCAGCAACCTGTGAAAAGCATCTGCACTTGTAAGTAGCCAGCATCACTGACAGCACTCTCAAAACCACCGAATATCCACAAAAAAAGAGCAAGACAAGATACTGAAGAAAAAGTCCAACTTCATGCTCAAAACCCAGTGCTTCATTCAATGTTATGACTTAAAAGGAAAAGCTTTCAGATTCAGAGGAGCAAAGGTTAGTTTCTACGTAGAAGGGTGGAATTGAATGCTGAGTTTAAAAGAATGAGGGTAGTGATGACAACACAACTTTTACTATATTGGAAAAATACAACTAATGTAAGCAAAATACAGTAGCTGCATTTGTCTTCTCTTGTGTAAGTAGGGCAAAAGAGATACTACCTGATAACAAAGGTGTGTTGTATGCATGTACAAAGGACCTTAAAATATTAGCACTTGAGGGTATGTAAGAAAACCAGACCCGTTCAGCTATCTTTGTACACTCATTCTGCACTTCAGCAGTGAGCACATTTTCCTTTGGAGCACTGCTCCTGAATCATAGAATCACAGAATGTACTGAGTTGGAAGGACCCAACAGGGATTTTTGAGTCCAACTCCTGTTTGAAGACAAACATGTTTTGGCTTTCAACATAGCTACTACAGAGAATCATATTGTAGCTTTCAAGCCAGTATACTTAAAACGCCCAAGGCAAGGAGGAACTTTAAAAAAGAAAAGGGGGAAGAAAAAAAAAAAAAGGTGAAACTTTAAAAATGGCAAAAATGAGTGAGACAAAGGATGCAAGGCTTTCAGCAGAATTTCAAAACACTGAGAAAGCACAGAGGCTTGTCTCATTCTGTGCACAGATTGCAACATATGAAGACTGTGTTTTGTAGAGTAGTTGGTCCAGTCACAGTTTCAGTTCCTTTTTTAATGCTTAAGATTACTTACATTGTTTTATCTGAAGTATACTGTTAATCCTATAAAAATTACCATACTGTCTCCTGAAACACCAAATTAATATTAGAGAGTTTGCTGATAGAGTTTTTTTATTTCAAAAGTTAAAATTAATTAAAACTTCTGTTCTTTAGAAAATACAGAATCTGTTGACCTTATTTTGTGTCATTGTAAAAATGTGTTCCCTATGTGTAGCCTGAACTTACCCTCTTTTAGTTTAAAACCATTACCCCTTGTCCTATTGCTGCAGGCCCTATTAAAAAGTCTGTACCCATCTTTATTGTAAAGCCCTTTATTGAAAGGCCAGGTGGATGCCTTTGATCAAAGAAGCACTTGCTTCTTTCAAGAAATCATTTCAGTCATGTTTTCAAGGTTTTCTCTAAATATTGACAGCTAGAAATATTTTTAAGATGACAGCTAAAATTTACATGTAACCATGAACCCAGAAACATAAGCTGTAAGTCAAAGTAGTATTATGAAACTGACATGTTTGAGATGTGAGAAGCACATATAGATGTGCTAGATTATTTGATTGTAATCTACATCCATGCCACAGTACTGGCATCACAGGGAGGATCTCATCAGTGTGAGAGCTGTTCAGTTTTTGTTGTCTGTTTAAAACACCAGGTATTAAAGCTCCTCATTTTTCATCATCTTGCAATTTCTTCAACCTCTTATGTATTCAAATCTGCTTAAAGAAATGAATTTTTACATATGTTTGATCATACTTCTGTTCTTATTCACTGAGCAGATGTGAGGGAAAATAACTTCTAGTATATACAGCTTTGGATAATCTAGGTATTTTTTAAAAATAACAAAAAGCCCCCACATTTTCTACCAGCTTACTTCTTTGCCTAGGAAGGGCACATAAATACAATAATAACCAAGGCCTCCAATCACACAAGAAAACACAGAATCAAAATAATCAAATGTTACTGGATGGAAAATATTAAAGAAACTATAAAATATTTCCTAAGATCGATTACCCAGAACAGAGAAAGTTTTGACAGTTCTGGTGTATGAGCCCAGGCATACAGGATACAGCACTGGTATCCAAACAATTGATTTGAGCTTAATAAGAAATGAGACTAATTTGTTACACACAGAATTAGTAGAAGCATTTCAGAAAACAAATAATGAGAATGCACAGTTCCATGTAATTCATTCCTCATTTTCACTTCTAAGATTTTTAGTGTACCTAGTAATAAAAATTTGAAGTGGACAAGAGGGTAATTAGGCTTTGTATGGATTCTCTTTATCTGACAGTAACAGGAAGCTACACTGCCAGTGCATGGAATCCTACAGATTATGTCTAAGGCCCACAATAGGAGAAAAATGAACAGTGTATGCCTGATTGAAGCAAAAGAACCTTCACATAGTTTTCTAGAACACAATAAGCTGCAGTACAGCATGGCAGACTTCAGTCTGACAGAAGAAAGCAACAAATGCATGCAAGTTTTTTGTGTTAATAATTATTGGTTTTCAGCAATAGATTCCCTTAGATTGCTCTCTGCCAGTAATAATAAACTTTGTATTTAGTCCTTGTTTGTGTTTATGACAGAATTTTACTTTTAAGGAAATGTAAAAGAAAACATATGCTTCATCACATTAGTCTGTCTTGCTGTTTAACATCATCTGTAATGATCTTTGGAGAATCTGACTGAAAGCCTGGAGTCTCTCTACATGATGTCCCTTGGAAAACATCACAGAATTCCTGCCGTGTAAAATTAGGCCTCATCTTAATTATCTTGCTGTCTGTTTCCTGAGCTTAATTAACTTTTATGAGTGCTTTTCTACACTGCAATGAGGACTAAACCTATTTCATCATATTCAGCATTTCATAATTTCTTTTCCAACAGTTCCTAGGACAACAAAAAGCTCTTCACAGTCCTAATTGTTATGGTAAAAGCTAAGGTATGAAATTTGAAAGAAATCTGTAACAAAAAAATTGAGAACGTTCAGTCTCAAATAGACACATAAATAGAAGGGCAGAAATCTGCAAATGTCGAGAGATAATCCATTCTACTCTCTAAATGAACTGACTTTAAATATTTAATTACCTTGTTAAGTAAATACAGATTATAATACTGAAATCCTTGTCATTATAGGTCATGAGGCTGTTTCAGGTGAAGTACAAATTGTCTACAGTCCACAGTGCTCAAATAAGTTTAGAATAATGCAACAGCTAATTTACATGGCCAAGCCATCTCTCTTACTGCTTATTCAAATTTTCCTGTGCTCTGGCCACTTTTGTCACAAAAGAGAACAATGCAATGAAAATTAAGCATGTATTGTAGCATCTCAATTTCCTACTGCTTGAATATCACTTTGGGGTTTTTTTCAGATTATAAAAAACATCTCTATTCTTTGAGGAAAAAGCCCCCACAAAGACTGCTTACCCCATTTTTTGTCCATTCATGAGAAAAATGGACAGTTTTATTTATACTGACTCTCTAAAAATACATTTCTTTTAGTTAAAGGAATACTTTCTTTCAAAGTCAGAACAACAGTGCATTTACTACATATGGCTCTCTCCACCTCTACCATGCCAGCAAGAAGCAAAGTGCTTTCATGTCTAGGCAGGATGAGAGGAGGACTCTGTGAATGATTAGCTAATATGCATATGTTCAGCTACACTGCTTTCTAATAATACCAAAGGCAGAACAGACAAATGAAAACACAGTAAGCCGACAGCAGTCACCCACTAGATAACAGTTTAACTCTACTAGATTTTACAGAATATTTGTTTGACTTCTCAGGATTTGATCCTGTCACCTTCTGTCTAAGCATCAGAAGACAGATCAGATTCAGACATTAAAATAGCCAATACCAAAGCAAAAATAATCAACTCAAGCATCTATACAGAAAACAGTGAAATCTAAGCAATGCTTTCTGTTGCCACTTTTTCTGTAATATGCACAAAATGACTAAAAACCCTAGCAATAAATTCATCAAAGTGAACAAAAAAGCTCAATGATCATAAATAAGTAACATAAAGTTAAAGCTGTACCCACTCATGATGAAGCAATAACTCCAACCTCTTTCCTCTTCTCCTCTGTTAACCTGAACACCAACAAAGTACCTTTTATACCAGAAAAAAATGCACTTCATGAGGAATCACAAATGCCAAAGTTCAAGTAATTTCACTTCATGAATTTGTTTGCCTGTGTATTTCAGTCTTCTTGATTGAACAAAGCCTCCTGCTTGTCAGCTGAGAAGTCACACAGGGTCACTTTCAGAAGCTACGGACTACAATCTTGAAAGTACTGCTGTACCAAGCTCTCCATGTTTTAGAGGTAACTTTCAGAATGAAGATGCAATAAGGGTGTCTGGATGTACTGAATGACTAGCATTCTCTCCTTCAACAGCAGGAAGAGAAATCAAACATAAACATCATAACTCCAGGCTGTTATACAGTAGATATATGTTATACAGTAGATCATAGTGTAGATCATTAATACAGTGCACATGTGTGCAATTGCACATCACATCTGTTACATCTAACCTACTCTTTGACTTTTATTCTAACATTTCCTTGACACAGGCTATGGTATGGCGTTATTAGGACTTGATAAGAAAGTAATAAACTGAGTTATGGACAAGAATGCTTGCAAAAGCAGATTAAAAAAAAAAAAAAAGAGTATATTATAATAAAGAACAAAATAAAGAAAAAAATCAACTAGACCTAGCTTCCACTTAATTTTTCCACATTAGCTTCCACAAACATCAGTACTTAAACAACAGGTAACTTCAGCCTATACAATCACTAATTTCCCCGCTCTACCCTCCCTCCTTCAGATCACCAGAAAAGATGTGAAAAAAAGGTAAGGGCTGCTTAACAGAACCAAAGACCAATCCCAGTTGGGCAAACTCAGCCTCAGAAGGAAGCAAACCAGGCCCCCCCTGACTGGCACAATCAACACACCCAGCCCTGACAGCTTGGCAGTATATGTAAAAGTCCCTCAGGAAAAGGAACAAGCAATTGCTGGCTCCCACTTGTGAAGTGGCACCAGGCTTGAACAGCTTTGAGCAACCTTGTTATGCCTGTGTCACTTGTCCATGGGGCAGTTTGGAAACGTGACCTATCAACTTAGAGAGGTTGGCCATTTTATTTTTGAAATGTCAAGCTCCCTTTGAACTGGAACAAAATTTCATCTAAATGCTTTGGAAAAGGAAGTGCCTTTGCCTTCCAGACAAATTGCTTTCAGGAATCAGAGCCCAGAGCAACTTAGTGATGATCAGTTCTGAAAAGTTCTCTTAAGCCAGGGATGCTCACAACCACTCTGAACTCTGATCTGTCAATACAGAAATACCAAAACTTTAGGACAGCTGAAAATGTTTATTTCTATTTAAGTGACAAGCTGAAGGTTAGAGCTTTAACATGTGAAACTTTTTTAAAAAAGAGAGAAACTACCTTCTCCTTAAATGGTTTAAGATTTTACTCACAGTTTCAACATTTTGTGGACTTGTAAATTGTTTTCAGCTCATGAAGCAATTGTATTAATTTCCATTAAGCTGAAGGGGACTTTGATTAAAAGATCAAGGAAAACATTTCTCAGTTCCTAGTCTTCCAGTGGTAGGGTAATGGTGTAAGAAACCATCGTCTAGACAAAGGAAAAGTGCCCATGGTCCATAAACATATCACCTTATGGTATTTATTGTCTTTTGAAATCAGTGACCTGCTCTGGAATTCAGTTGTCACTGACAGATGCAGCCAAATGTATACACATGAGTAAACCCTCTTGATGTATATTTGAAAAATACGGGGGAGTGAAAATATGTATATCCCTAGCTATTTTGAAATGAAGAGTCTAAACAACCAGAAAGACTCAATACATGTACTCATATTCTCATATTTACTTACAGAGAGCAACAGGCAAATAAATGAAGTGGAAGAAAGAATCACAGAAGTTCCACAAGTTGCTTTTGCACAAATAAAAAAGTGGCTACATGTTAAAAGTGAGAGTTTCACACCCATACATGCTCATTACAAAGCAGTACGTCTTCTTCTGCTGTTTCTTTCATACAAGACAGGTGATTAGAAGCAAACAGATTGAGAGACAACTGTCATGTAGGCTAAGTGTTAAAAGAAAGCAAGCTCATGTCATCCCAACTGTGCCACCATAACACTTTCAACTATTACTTGCTTGTCACAATGAAGCAAAATGAACAACTAGGGAGACAAACAAGAACTAAAATAAACCCTAGTAGGTAACCCTTAGTAATAGCACCTCAAAGCTCTTTTAACTAAAAAAAAAAGTTTCTAGAAGCAGTTAGAAAAATTTGCTTAAGTCTGTATATGCTATGAGTTTCCAGATATGCTTCATGATTGTAAGAAAATATATTAGTTTGATTTGATCTAGATAAATAAGAAAAAAAAAAAATCCTGCATCTTCTGAAGCTACTAACATCTTATTCATACACTCAACGGAGTCAGTTCCAGGTTTTCTCTACTTTCATTAATATTTATCTTGGCAGTAAGTAGAATCAACAAAACACAGTATTTCAGAAGGTAGGGAAAAATCCAACCCATAGCTAAAATAAAAACATACATCAACACTTCAGGCAACCTTTTTTCCTGGCTTTTGATTTTTCCTCTCAATATGTGTCCTGATAGTTTTCTACAGCTATGTCTTTACAAAGGCTATCTTTAAAACTAATATGAATTTAATATATTGATATATGCATACACTTCTCTGCTCTTGCAAGGCATAGATTTCTTCATGTATTTGATGGAGTTTTGAGATTACAGTTCCCCGAAGACACAGAAGCACTGCTTGACACAAACACAAACATAACACACAAACATATCCCTGCATAATACACATGGAAAGCTCCAATCTCCATTCATTGATTCTTCCCTTCCCACCCGGCTTCCATTGCTACACAAATGAATATACAATGCTTCACTTTACAAATTCCAATACATTTTAGCTTACAACACTTCAATGTACAGATATTCCTAAGGCTTTTCCAGAAAGTAAAATATTTTCAAAACACAAAAGAGTTATTAAAAGGACATGTTTCTATTAGAAGCACGTGCTTCTATGAAAAGAGCATTATTTCTGAATTCTAACACCTCTGGGGTTGTTTTAGATAGCATTGTATTAAGATCTTTGTATACAGGGCAAACTGGCTGATATAAATAAAAGGCAGGACTACTTATTAATGTAGTCAGGGTAGATATGTACATATTTAGATACACCTAAATATATCTATATTTGTATATATCCTGATTATATTTAAAGGCAGTGCTGTCTTTGATGTATATTGACTGGTTGCCATATAGTAGATAGCAGGATCAGAGGGTCTCCTGTGGTTGTCACGTTTTAATACTTTTTTTCAACTTTCTATCTTCCCTGTGTTATTTACAGCCTTAAGGACAGACTTACTACATTTTGGTCTAGCAATACACTGGGATTTTCAGACTCTGAAAATCTTACGCTTGTCCTTGATACTATTAGCTGAATTTAAAATCAAGAAGCTGTGAGAGACCTGAATGCTCCATTATTTCTTTTCATTGTTTAAGTCGAATTTGCAAGAAACACGAATACCTATTTTTCTGCCCTTCTTACCTGCTTAATAATAACAAGATAGACATCATTTTAAATACTATTTAGCAACACAAGGAAAGAATTCAGTCATATATTTCCCCTTTTCCAGTGCAATATTTTTTTTTGTACTCTGTTACAAACAAATCTGCCATTGGGCCCTGAAAGAATGAAAGGACAATTCTACTCATAATATTATGTGGGGAATAAATAAATGGTATAGAACACTATTATTTAGATTATGATTTGATAGCTTCTGAAGGACAATTCATATGAATTTTATGTGGAATCTAGAATAATACATCTTTTTTTCAGAAAAACAACCAATACAAAGTGTATCTTTATAATATCATAAATGTGCATCCTTCTGTTACATTCAGACTCTGGAAAGGACCAAGTAAATGAAAACACAAGCCAAAAACTTGTGACACATCACAGATTTAATATCCATTTGGCTGGCAAGGTCAGAGTTTATGTTGCTTTCTGTGAGCACTAGCAGTGTAAGTCAGGAACCAAGAGTTGATGAGAATATGCAATTTACGTATTTAACAGTGGAACAGAGCAGGATATAGGCTAGTTCTTCCCAAACACAGGGGCATCCTTTAAATACAAATATGAGATAGAAGTTCAGTTTGGAAGTGACAGAAAATAAAAGTGGAAAGCAACTTAGATGAGGATAAGGATAAAAATAAAAATAACATTTCTGGTCCTCAGGAAAGAAAGCATGGGGAAAAAAATCAATACCCTTCAGGATTGCAGACTTCTATAACCCTACAGCTGTGGTCACTGAGGTCTACTGGGATGGATGTCTAGAAAAGAGAGGGGAATGAGGAGAGTGTGTGACCTTTAAAGGGCACAAGTGCAAGCTATTGCAGTTCAATGAAAAGATAAGGAAGGCTTGGACAGCACCAACTTGGTTAATTCAGTTTTTCAGTGCTCAAAAAGAAAGTTCAAAGTAGAAATTAGGCTAGATTATTCTTTAATACCACTAGTAATTTAGCGGGGGAGGGGGGGGGGCAAAAGAAAAAAAAAGAAAAGAAAAAATCTATAAAGACCAGTCTTTGAAGAATTAGGGAGAAATTAAACTCCTTTGGTAAGTAATTTCATAAGAAGACAACCAAAAAAGAGCTGGCTTCATACAGAGTGGAGAGGAAGCTCTGACTTTTAGTTCTCAATGACTGATGTATTCAATACCCATTTGCATCCTTCTTCACTCAGGATGTGAACAACGTTTAACCAGAGCAGTCCAAGTGACAGAAAGGTAAAAACTCCAGCAGGTTTAAGAGTATGTTGGATATTTTGAAGCTGGCAGTGCTGTTGAAATTCACTATTGAATAGTCTGAGACCAGTCTCCCCATGAGTGGTGGAGCCCATCTACCACATCGGAGCAGACAGCAGAGGACAGGAACATGTCTCCTTGCCAGCAACAGGCAGTTTGGCCTATTTTATGGTCGTAAAACCAGTGTTTGCAAATGGCCAGAGGAAGCAGCTCAAGCACAGCCAGAAGTTATTCTTCAGATTTCATAAAGACATAGACAAGCTCTGAAAGCTGAGAGGAGGACAGAAGAAACAGCTGGTCACCACTTTTAAAAAAGGGGGTAAGAAAGGGAAAAACATAGGACTCCCAAGCACCGTCAGATTACCTATGATTTCTAGAAAAAAAGGAGAACAACAATTTTCAAGCACCACAGAGGTGCAAACAGCATTTCTTCCCTTCCTCACAAGAGAATAGATCGTAAATGGGCAGTAAGTGTTAATACCTCAACTTTGAGACTTGATTACAATGTTTCAGATTATTTTCTTGTAAGAAATAAGAAAGCAAGTTAAGAGAAAGTAGAGTGTAGGACAAACTAAATAGCCAAAGTATTATCAGCAGGTTAGTGACAAGCTAACAAGGGAATGGAGTGAGGTTTTACAATAGTCTACCCCAAGCCCAGAACTATTAAATACTTCTTTACCAATTTGGATGAAAGAAATAACAGGAACTGTTGACAAATTTACAGATAATATTGACCTGAAAGGACGAGACCTAGAATTCAAAGTCTTAATGAAGTGAATTCTTACTGACTACAGCAAAAGTTAGGCAGTGCTCAATAACAGCAAGTACAAAGCTCTACATTTAGAGGTAATCAGCTCACAGTCATAAAAAGACAGATGATGCCACGCATAGCTGCACTGCAGAAAGAGATCTAGGAGTTAACTGATATATTTTGTGATCCAAGAGAAAATGCATAATGGAATAGGTTTTATCAGCCATGAAAATTTCTTCACTGGTTTAAGTGACTGAGTTTCCCTCAGCTGGAGAGTCATACCCAGTTCTGGGCACTCATTCAAGGAAGATGGGAAGCAGCTGGAAAAGGCAGTAAGAATAACTAGAGGCTTGGAATTCAAGTTACTCAATCTAGAAGCATGAAGAAGAATGTGGCAAAAAGACCCACATGTACATTACAATAAACTCTTTAGATCCATTGTCAACAGGAAACAGTGTTCTTAAAAGCTTTACTTTACACACTAACAAAAAAGTCTTAGCATCCAAGACTAGAACCATTCCTGTTTGACAGTAGACTAGACATGCCTCTATGACATCACACTAATTCTCTAATTGAATCCAAAATAAATTAAAATAATCAAGTAAAAATAATTTACTTGATGGAGTTGGGGATAGAGGTGAGTGGCTCTCCTATATAAAATATATCTGAATTATTTGAATTATGTTTGTACTTGGGTTGCATGGTAAGGTTTTGGTAGCAGGGGTCTACAGGAGTGGCTTTTGTGAGAAGCTGATAGAAGCTTCCCACATATTCAACAGAACCAATACTAGCTTGCTACAATATGAAGTCAAGGCCAAGTCTAGCAGCTGTGATGGCAGTGCCTCTGGCACAGTATAGCAATAAAGAGGTAAAAACTGCTCCACAACAGCAGCTGGGAGGGAGAAGTGAGACTACGCAAGAGAAACAACCTTGCAGTCACCAAGATTGGTGCAGGAGTGGAAGCAGATGCTCCTCCAGGTACCAGAGGAGAGATTCCCCTGCACCCTGTGGTGCAGCCCATGGCAAGGCTGGCTGTCCCTCTGCAGCCCATGGGGGTCCACGGTGAAGCAGAGAGCCACCTGCAGCCCATGGAGGTCTCTATGTCAGAGCAGGTAGGTGCCTGAAGAGGCTGTGACCCCATGAGAAGCCTGCACTGGAGCAGGCTGCTGGTAAGACCTGTGGCCTGGCAAAGAGAGATGCCCTCTCTGGAGCAGGTTTGCTGGCAAGACTTGTGACCCCATTGGGGAGCCACACTGGACCAGTTCATGAAGAACTGCACTCCATGGGAAGGACCCACGTTGGAAATGTTCCTGGAGGTCTGTCTCCATGGGAGGGATCCCATGCCCTAGCAGGGGAAGAGTGTGTGGAGTCCTCTCCCTCGGGAGGAAGGAGCAGTAGAGCGAAGTATGATGAAGTGACTGCAGTCCCCATTTTCTGTTCCCCTGCACCACTGGAGGGGAAAAGAAAGAGAAAATTGTGATTAAAGTTAGGCCCAGGAAGAACAGAGGATTGTGGGGGAGGTGTTTTAAGATTTAGGGTTTTTTTCATTACTGATTCAATTGGCAGGAATCTAAATTTATTTCCCCCAAGTCGAGACTCTTTTGCCTATGACTGTAATTGCTGGATGATATCTTCCTGTTCTTATCTTGACTTGTGAGACTTTTATTACTTTTTCTCTGCCCTGTCCAACTGGGGAGGAGAGTGCTGGAGCTGTTCGTAAACACTTGTTATACAGTCAAGGTCAAACCCACCACAATAGTAAAGATGTCACATATCTCAGGCATACCTCTTTCATCTTCTGATTCTCAGACACTTCTGTATTCAAACTTCGTATTAACATTTAAATCTTATTAGATTTGGCAATTTATTGCACATAGCCTTTGCAAATCTGAAATTATCTCTGCTTTCCGGAACTGTATCATGAAAAGAAGAAAGTAGTGATCTAGTTTTATGTTAGTATTTGTGAGATTTCCACTGGAAGATGGGATTAAAGAAAGAGAAGATACCTGATCAGTGTTCAGTGTCTCACTTAACGCTGTACATCACTTATAGCATAACAATGCTTTCTCATGCCAAGCCATTACCTCTGCTAAAATTATCTCTATATATTGCCCACAGTGGTATTTGTTACTTAGGCAGACAATTCAAATGTGATACCAGAAATGCAGCAGTAGATGGCATAATTACACTGTGACCTGGTAGAAATTTCAGCTTCACTCTTCTCTTTTGTCTAAGTCATGCAGATCAAATACTGAAAAAAAAAAAAAATGCTCTATACTCAGCACATTTTGGTCTCAAACTGAGGAGGTAGGAAGCAGGCTGTTCATCTATAAGAGCAGAAACAATATAGTGGAAAATGGAGCTGTTGTTTTCTTGTAAGAGAAAGTTGTGCTCTAGGATGAAATTCTTATTAAATTCTTGCGAGAGTGGTCAGAAGCTGGAATTCAGTGCTTATATTCCTTTCTTGTGATTGCAAGCAATAAAAGTTTCAGAAAAGAAATCCATAAAGTTCTTATGTAGATATGTAGATAATGTGGTTAGCTTTACTAACTCTTGCTTTAATACTATTTTCTTTTATATAGATTTTAAGGCAAGGTTGATTGGACTTTATAGCTTTGCCTTTTTTTAAGGAACCATAATTAAATTTAGAATGAATGGCGTATCAGAATGTTTCCCTTAGTCATCGTAGCTATCATAGGTTTTCAGAAATTTTACGTGAGGTTATTTTAAGTTACAGTAAAATCTCTCACTGCATTTCAGGCTATGATTTCAAAGTGATGAGTAGATATTAAAGCACATAAAAAATCACACAATAAACAATGTAATGTAGCAGCTTTAGAGTCATAGGCAGCAGTAAAACTGAGCTCTCACTACCAGTAGGGGTTAGCAGTACCTTAAAGAAAAATTATTTGCATGGTGCTTGTTTCCTTTGTACTTAAGAATGTTTCAAAAGGCTTGCAGTCTTGCAAAATATTTTGATCTTTCTGCAGAATAAACTGTGCAGTAGACTTCAGCATTATCTTGCTCATATGGCTCTTATTCACTGAATTGCACTCTCAGAAGGAATCAAAACAAGTAAAGAAAGATCCCCAAAAAGCTGTAGCATCAGAGTAGCTAATATCCCTAATATGTGACGTAGCACCTGGAGTCCTTCACAGGCAACACCAATCCCTCTTAGAATCCCAGATTCCATCCTCAGGATCACCATGTGTCCTGTTACTTCAGCTACGTTTACTGCTGCCTTTTCTCATTTAGAGAAATAGTGAAGAAAGATATATTGTCTAGAAACTTTTCTATTATCCATTAACAAGTTTTGAAGACTGTGGGACAATTATGACCTTTTATGGGCAGTTTAGGTAGAGACAAACATCACCATCCCTCTCCACTTTATTATCTGTTCTTTTCTAAACCTTGCAGGCAAGCATAATATGTTTCTAATTTGTACTCAGAACTCTGTTTATTCTCCTGGTGACACACTGGTTACACACACACTTTTCCTGTCTCAGAAGAGACTGCTGCAGTCTTCAGCACTCTTCCCCATCTTTCAGAAGAGGCTTTTATAGCCTCTTTGGACAAAAATACCTACAACAGAGGAAAGTGCTGGTTCCCTTTATGTAAGATTTTATCAGGATTTGAGGATTTGAGATTTGGAAAAAGAAACCAGTCTTCCAATTCCGCATACTTGTTCAGGTTTTTGTTTATTTCAGTTGTTTTATTAGCAAAGAGGCTCAAGTGGACAAGTTTTGTCTACCCTGTGCATTGCAGTAGCCTTAATTACATGATCAAATTTCTTTCTATAAGATAATGATCTGAATGATTCAGTGACCATGATGCTGGTGCTCACTGAATAGATAGAGAGTACTCAGCATTCTCATGTTGTTCTTACTACTCAGCTCAGCCACACAATTTAATATATTCTTGACACTTTATTCTGAATACTGACCTACTAATTTCTGTGAGAAAGTCAAGTGTTTGTCACCCATCACGTTGTTTTAGCATTCCCTTCCAAATACGCCACAACAGAAAGGAGCATTATGATTCCTTTGCTTTACCAATGATAAATGAAAGCATGAAAGTCAAAGTTAACCTGATGACACTTTTTCAAATCAATACAATGTGATTCATCAAGTTTTCAGAACTGAGTTCCATTCACTACAGTTTAGCTGTGAATTCTCAGCATACATGTGAACTGGGATGCTTGGGGTTTGGAAGTAGCATGTAATTAAGTAGTGAGGGTTTTAGCTTGGGGCTCTGCTTTTTGAGTTGTTTTATTTTGTTTGTTTGTAGGAGTTCCATTTGAGTGGCTTATTATGATTTCAGTAAGTCTGTCCAAGGGGAATTAAATTCTCAAGGACAAATTTCATCTGCCTTAGTTTTAAGATCTCTCTCCTCTACATCAGTCATCAAATACTCCTGTCAGTGTATCATTCAATCTCCACAAACCTCTGAGAGTTTGGACCTTATACTTCAAATGTTTATTATTTTCTCATCAACATCATTACTGTTAAGCATACAGTGCAACCACCATGACTGTTCAAAATACAGTAGGAAGAACATTCTATGAGAGACTGTCCTGGTTTACTCATACATGGAGATGCACTATATCTTGTTGGAAAATGTACTATTCCTGAATTATCTTTTAAGAGTACTTGGGAATAATCCACCTACCCCCAAACTTATAGCATAAGCCTCTATGTTGTATGTTAAAAATTTTAAAAAGGGACAGTTCTCTTGCATTTGCCTCCTAGCCCAAAACTATTTCAAATGCATATAATCCAAAACAACTGAATTCATCAATAATACTCAAACAATTGAGGGTATTATCAGAGTGAACGGTATTACTGTTCCTAGAGGGAAATACTTCATTGTGGTATGATGGCAAGGGACTCTTCAGACTTTGCAGATCCTCTTCTCATGCTCAAATCAAGTTACATCTTGAGGGGATTTAATTGGTTTCTAAATAAAGCCAGCTGTTTTGGAGAAAATGTTTTGCAAGAGAAATGTGTGATTTTTCCTCTCTTTTCCTCTTTTCTCCTCTCTCCTCTCCCTGCAGTATATTCTGGAAGCCCAGTGAAGTTTCCTAAACAGAACAAATACTACTAATTAAACTCTCTTCTTAAAATTATATCTGCTTTTGCAGGAAATGGAAATTTGACAAGTTTGACTCCCCACATTAGGAGGAGTCTGTGGACTTCTCCCACCCTCTTGCAATACTGGCTGTTGGAGAATCCATTCCACTACTGAGTTTTTCTGCTGCTTTTGGTTTTGGTTGGCTTGGTTTTGTTGTGTTTCTTAATAACTGAAGACACTTAGATCCTTTTAGTTTTTATACTCTTATTTTTGCCATTGCCCTAGTTGAGTTCTTCTTTACCACAGGAAAATGTTCTCAGGCTCTGTCTTAAAAGCGCTCTCTGAAAGATGTCAGGCACTTTTACATATTCATCTACTTACAGGTGTTGTCTTTCCCAGTGCCTTTTCATGTAACATCTGTCCCAATTCCCTATTTGCGCACAAAAGTCAAGTATGCCCTGCCTCACTGGACATAAAATTGTTTTCTGGAAACAAACTTTCCTTTTGTGTCAACAGATTCCCATAGTGTTACTAAAACTACTCTTCTGTCAGGACACTAGACAATGTACAGCTGATATTAAAAAAAAAAAACACAAATCCAAACAAAAAACAACCAACAAAACTTACAAAACCAACAACAAAAAACTACACCATTTACTCTAGGTTAACAACAAAATAAGTTACAAACTACATTTTGCCAGAGGAATGCCTGTCACACTTAAAAAGAAACTTTATGACAGTTGTATTATAGTTCCTGATCTTTATTTCTACTAGGCCAACTCTGCTGAGGTTTGCAAATGCAAGTATTTATGTACACTTTTTCCACCCTACAGGCAAAGGTGTGTCTCTTCTATTAATTGTAAGGACCAGTACATTATTTTTCTGGACAAGAGCTTGGGTCTCCTCATGTTCATACACTACAGTTTCTTTCCCTATAGTATTCCAAATTCTCAGGTCATACATGGCTTTTCAGAGTCTTTATTCAGTATCTTACCTTTTATTGAATACATTATGCAGTAGAAACCAGATGCTTAAGTCTTGCTGCAGCTCCCACTGATCAGTAAAAGCATGTATTCCAAGTTTAATTTTTGCAAAGAACACCAAATTCTTCAAGTTCCTATGTTTACACCTGGAGCTGACTACAGTACTGATCCTTTGATATAACTTTGCCACTAGAGGTGGCAGCCCCTCAGGTGTACTAGGTCTCAACAGCAACTGCTTCCTGAAAAGCTGCAACATCATTCACTACCTATATTTGTAGGGTCAAACCTAATTTAATTTTTCTCACCTTTTTTTTTTTTTTTAAATTGCATGTGTTAGCACACTACCATGTGTGGCATGCAGTAATTATTCAGAAATGAAATGGTTTATGCAGAGTTCAGATTTCAGAAACCTCTAAGCTACAGAAAGCAAGATTTAACATCACCCATTTCTCAGATGTCTGTGATCTGCAGCTCTGTTGCTGGCAGCAGTCAAGGATTTTACCTTACCACTCAAGAAGGGACATAAGCTGGTCCTGAGGAGAGCAGTGACTCACCAGAAGGCAAGGAAACAGACTTACTACTATTCAATTTCTCATTTTTCAGTAGCTGCTAAGAGTATTGTGCTATTCAATAAACAGATACCACACATGCTGTGAACACTGACAGGCCTTTTTCTTCCTCAGGTTTTGTGGCACCTGCAGTTTTAAAAGCACTTGAATTTTATGCTCAAGATAATTGAACTGGTGTTTCATAAATGCAAGGGAATTACTCCTTTGTGGTTTTGCAACAAACTGTAGCTCTCACAATTTGGAACCAAATTTTTAATCTTCAGTTTCTCGTGATATCTTGGGACTCCCAAAAAAATAGCACAGAATAAAAGTTTTCCAGTCACTTTATTGAACCAAGAGTATATTGCTACAGTACTAATTTGGAAAAATATCTGAAAATACTACATAGCAAAACAGACATTGCACAGAAAATAATGAAATGGCACAATGCAGATGCAAGTCATTTGTAGATCAGTTCAAAGCTCCTGAGGCTTGATATGTTTGTTATAATTAAATTATGGTTATGAAGTAATAAGTTTCAATACAGCATTAGGACTTGCTCATGAAATAGCAGCTGGACTGTCAAGAAAAAACTTCAGGATCATGGCAAAGAGTATACAGGTATTTCTGCAGGTGTGAATGGTCCAAAATGAAAAAAAAATCATAAATGGAGTTCTCCTGTAGGGAATGCTTAATTTAAAATATTTATAAGACATAACAGATTTTGTGGGCTTTCTTTCTGCATTTTAAATATAAAATGAAAGCATAAGATCCCAAAGAAATGGGAGACAAGGGTTGCATACCTCTCATTTGTATTGTTTTCAAAATGCACTTAGTGGTTTACTTCCAGTTCCTCCTACAGAGCAGACATGGGAAGACTGCTGAAATCTGGGAGCATCACAGGGACTGTGCAGGCCAAAAGGAATGCTACTGAAATCACACAACCCTTCTAAGGCTCAGGTAAAAGGAACTGGACACTTTGCACATGATAACTGGGGCTTACCTCCTTTATACCCCTGCAGCTAGGCACAGCAATTCTGCAAGGCCCTGGGGCTGTCTTGCCTCCCTTCAGGCACATGTGGTTTCCTGTGGTTGTCCATTCTAGCAGCAGCCTCTGCTTCCAAATGTCATTCCTAACCTGACTTGCATGTGCAGCATAAATTCCAATGTCCAGGGTAGGGGCCACTCCACAACCCAAGGAGTCTGGGCACTGCCTGAAGCCCAAACCCTGTTCCTCTCAACTCTGCTTCAAGCAGGATCTCCAGTGGGAGCTCCAAAGCCACCACTTCAGCAAAGACAGGGACACTGCTGCACATGGGACAGATGCTCAACTGGGTAACCTCCTCAGTGGGGCACTTTGAGGCCTAATTGCCTCTCTGTCCTTGCCTGCCAACTCCTACAGACAATGGGATGCTGCCCTGCCCTGCCAGTGCCTACAGTCTTTCACAGCAGTTGAATTTACTGCTCAACTCCTGAGTCCAGACATCTGCAGCTCTGGAAATGACAAGTGATAACTGATAGTCCTCAGCTTCCCCTCTTCCTGCTTCAGCATGTCAGGACACAGGCTCCAGGCTGTGATTTCACCACCATGGTGCATCATGGTGATGTCTGAGAGCTTCCCCTTGGAACTCACAGCCAGCCAGTGCCAGTTCCTTGGCATTTGCTGCCTGGCAGGACAAGTCCACCTGCCTAGGGAATTACCTACAGCTAGGAGTCACTCACCTTTAACCTTGAGAAGAGACTTCCAAGGGGAGCCCCCTCCAGGAGAAATATCATCTGCTTCTGCTTAGGATGAGTTCCTTCAGACAGAACGCTCAGTTCTTCATGTCCCTCCAGGGTGGGACAAGAGAACACCTTCTGATGCTGGTCTAGCATCCCTCAAGGGGAAAAAGTATTTCCAAACATGCAGTGATGACCAAAGCCCCAACAAAGTCCATCCCCTTGGTTCAGAGGAGTGCTCTGGTGAAGCTGACTTTGTCTTTCCAAAGAAGCTCTGGAAAATTGTTCAAAGCCACCAGTTTCAGTCCATTTGGTGAGATGATGACAGCATCTGTTTTGCTGTTGATGAAGAATCCTTACAAAAGGAAGTGCTGGCATGTAGACAGCCTCACAGAGTTTTTTAAACTGACAGCATGAAAAGTTTCCCTCACTAGCTCCACCTCTATTGACTCATTAAAATGCAACATGACTAACACATCCTGGTGCATGGGGACTAGGCTCTCTTCCCAGGCTAAGGGTCATGTCTGACACTTTCCTGTATGCAGGCTGCCCCAGGAAAGAAGCTGAGCATGTATCCCAGGGACACACACAGGACATACATAATACATTGACACAACCAGTCACACAGACTGCCACAGTCAAGGTATTGTGGTCAACAGCACCCAAGTACAGGATTTACATAAAACATAAACACACACAGAGCTTCCTAGATTCACACGCACACATACATTTCTGGATTTCACAAGCAGCAGCATGGACCCTCAAGTCCTCTCATGGATCCCTACATGACACTCTCATGAGAACCCTGCAGGGGTTACAGCCTTCATTTAATCTTCCACCTTCTGAGGTATAAGATGGAGTGCCTGCAAATTACAGTTCTGATGTGACACAAGTGCAGCCTTTAACAGGTAGACAAGTCAGACCAACCACTTGCCCCCATATTTTTCCAAGAGTGTGTCAAAATATGGGGCCTAACAGACTTTTAGGATCTTTCAGCACCTTTTTTTTTTTTTCCTAACAGTTGACTCCTCTGCATGTTTACAAGAACAGTGCTCTGTTCTGAGAATGTACCTGAAATTATGACCAGAGTCAAAGCACTTAGGCATCTAATTAAGTCAACTTGGAAATTTACAAATTGTCTCTCTGGTTTAGGATGTGCAGCTATACCTGGCAGCTATACCTGTGTTCTTCCTCTGTCCTCTATTATTGTGTTGAAATCATGTCCTAGCAATATCAAGGTTCAAGAATGTGAACAGCATTTTGCTAGCAAACCTCAGCTGTTTGCACCCTAATCTCTGACAAAATGAAAGCCCTTTCCTGACCAACCAAGGCATAGAACTATTTGATTGGGAAAAAATAATGTATTTGAATTATGCAAACCATAAATTATCAAAAGAACCAAAACAACTATGCAGAGACTGAATGAGATATCATGAATCAAAGCTGAAGCCTCACAGGGCAGGCATGCATTTTGATGCTGCATACCCCAGAATCAAAAGGCAATGCAGGCCAGGACAGCTTTGCTTTCTTGGCTGCACTCCTTGCACATTTTACCAACATTTTCTTTAACCTTTTAAAAACTATGTATTCTAAACCCTGGAATGAAAGCAAGGCATCATGAATTTCATATACCAGCTGAAGCTCCTCTGAGGATAAGTAAACAGAGGCATGTTCAGATAGCAGTTTTATCTGGCTTTATAACAGACTTTGGAAATTGCATATCACCATCTGCACAGTTTGGATTTAATTTCTGTGGTTTGGGAAGAGCTGAAAGGCCAATTTGCCAACACCACACAATTGCCTGCATTTTGATTGACTGGCAAATGAGGGAAGAGTTTTGTTTTGTATTTATTACAATGAAGTCCATTGAATAAGTAACATGGGAAGCATTACTAAAATTAATGGTTCTTCCACGCCAAGGTGTGGACTGTTGCAAAGAGTGTGCTGACACCCCTCTGCCTTCCTGCACACAAAAGCTTCATCCAATAAAATCAAACACAATATAAAATCAAAACACCTCCAAGTCTTTCCTAATGTGCACCAGCACATCCAGTTACCATAACAACAATGAAAGATACAGTGGATGAGACTTTATTTTCAACAATGAAATATCTGAAGAACTACTTTCCTCGGGAAAAAAATCAAGAGGATACTAAATCTTCTCTTCTCCCTTTGCAAAAGAACGGCTCAGAGGAGGAAACCTACAAGAATGTGGACACAATTTAACAGAGAAAAAATGTGCTAATATCCAAATTTGGAAAATCTGCAGCAATGTTTCTTCCAGCCTTAGCACTCTTGCTGTGTTGAGGTCAAAGTAACCGTGCCAAGACACACATAATGTCCACTAGAAAGATATTTATTCCCATATCTATGTAACTAAATAATGGAATTTGGCTCTTATGATGAAAAATAGCTCAAGCACATTGAATCCCTGTATTAATTACTGTTTCTCAAGACCACAAAGCTTGCCCTTTTAAGCAAAAGTATAAAGTGTCTAATGAAAATATTGTGCAAATACAGGCAGTCAGCAATTCTAGCCATCCAGAACCCTGACTATGGATTTCATGGCTATATGTATGCAGGAGGCAGAGCTACCCACTGCTTAAAGTAAAATTGGGAAAAAAAAAAAGTCAGTCCCCAGATCAGGAGATGAAGTTAAACACTGCAGAAGCCTTCAAAAGTCATGAGTTCAAAAACAGATAGACATGGATGAAATGAAGGTAAACTAGAACACTTCAGCATATTTTATTGTAAAATTGATATTTCTGATCCCTCTTCCATCCATCTCCTTTGAGAAAGTGCAATTTATAAAATGTTGTTCAGATTATTTTGGTCCTAAAGATGCTAAAAGGAAGTTTGGAGTCCTTTTTAGCGGGGGGCGAGGGGCTCTTTTAAGCACAAAACAACCAAACAAGAAAATCACACAAACCTCCCCCCCCAACCCCCGCCACCTTAAATAATTCTACTGAAGAGCTTGTATTGAATTTTCAGAATTTCAGATAGATACTCACTTCCACATATAATTTTAAGTACATTAGGTATATCACTACAGGACAAAAGCAAAAGTCAGATCCCAGAGATCTCTCAGTTACGCAAAGTGGCCTCTGTCCTCATCATGTTTCTGTGCACCACCCTGGCAAAGGAAGCACGGTTATCAATGTGGCCTTTTCAAGCTCAAACTTGGCAACATTCTTAAAGCCAAGTTTGATCCACTGACAGATTATTACAGTATTTGTATCTGCAAGATTGTATCATACATTAGGCACTTTGGATTAGCTTGCATTATGTTAACAAGTGTATTTCAGAAAGCAGACAAACTATGGGTTATATAGTTATCATGAATGGTTTGTGACTAAGCATAAATTCGTTAGCATATACAAAAATAGTTCTTTCTAAATCCAGATTTCAGAGCTAAACCTCCTTTGATGACAACTTTTTCCCAGTCATATGCAGATATATTCAATTCTTGTGTTTTGCATTCAGATCAGATTAGGATCTATTACATGTCCCACTCCATAACTAATTCAAGACATGTAATTTAATATACCAAACACATATTTTAAAGGTCTTTCACACAAATTGGGTAATGAGAAATATCCTGAGACCTAGAAAAGCTTGAGAACTGGGCCAATAGGAAGCTCATGAGATTTGAGAAGGTCAAGTGCAAGGTGCTGAACCCGGGTTGGTGCACCACCTGGTATCAAGACCAGGAGGTGAATGGATCAAGATCAGCCCTGACAAGAAGGACTGGAGGGTGCTGGTGGACAAGAGGCTGGACATGAGCCAGCAGTGTGCCCAGAAAACCAATCCTGTCCTGGGCTGCACCAAAAGCAGCATGGGCAGAAGGTTGAGGGAGCAGACTCTGCCGCTCTGATCTGCTCTGGTGAGACCCCACCGGGAATACTGTGTCCAGCTCTGGGGTCCCCAGTGAGGGAAGGATATGGACCTGTTGGAACCAGTCCAGAGGGCCAGGAAGATGATGAGGGACAGAGCACCTCTCCTATGAGGAAAGGCTGAGGGAGCTGGGGTTGGTCAGCCTGGAAAAGAGAAGGCTTCAAGGTGACCTAATTGCAGCCTTCCAGTAACTGAAGGGAGCCCATGAGAAAGATAGGCAGTGACTTTTTGCAAGAGAATGTAGTGACAGTACAAGGGAGAATGGCTTTAAACTGAAAGAGGGTGGGTTTAGATTAGAAATTTTTCACTGTGAGGGTGGTGAGGCACCAGAACGGGTTGCCCAGGGAAGTTGCAGATGCCCTATCCCTGGAAGTGTTCAAGTGGGGTCCTGAGCCATCTGGTCCAGTGGAAGGTATCCCTGTCCATGCTGTGGGGGTTGTAACTAGGTGATCTTTAAGGTCCCTTCCAATTTTTGTACAATTCTGAGTCTATGAATTCTTCACCATAACTTGTATAGCCTCCCTTATACTTAGCAAACCACATTTACATCACAAAATGAGATATGGCTTATGTAGCAGGATCTCACAAGTACTCATTCATACCTGCAGACACATGTCCTACTCTATCATCCAGTAATCTCAAGAGTAGAGAATGCAATATTGACACATAACATAGACAACTTTGAGTAAAAAGCCACGTAATAAATCTTTTTTTTCTATAAAATAAAAATCTATGAAACTTCCTCCAGTTCATAAATTTCTTGCTTTATGTCATTTTGCATTAAAACTAGGAAATAACTCACAAGTAAATTACTAAGCACCTGTCTTTATATCTGTTCTAGATCTCTCTTTTCTCACTTGTTCCATCATTCTTGTCTCAATCTCTTAAAGTAGCTTTAACTTCTATTCTTGCAAAAATAACTATATTTAGACAACATTTTATGAGTCACATGGGCAAATGGCTCACAGTAAAAAAGTTTCCTTTGAAAGAAAGACCATTACTGAAGAGCTGTCTTAACTATTAATAAATCCAGTGCAGAGATAATCAAGACCATTCTCAAATGGGGAATATTTGTCAAGGCTGCTTTTAACTGAAATGTTATCAGAACAAATAAATAAATTAGTAGATTACTAAAGATCTGCAACTCACCCTAAGCTCTAGAAAAGTCATACACTGAATTCTTGCATACTGTTTTCCAAATTGACTCCAGGACCTGTAGTTTATCATTTGCATTAGACGCCACCCCAAGGAAATAGGAACTGGTAGCTGCAGTACCAGCAACAGAGGTACAGATGGGGAGTTCCTGACTGCGGCTCCCAGGGGAGAAGGTGGCAGATGCCCCCCAGCACAGGCTACTAGGGTGGCAGGACCCACTAGATGGTGCTGTTCGCCCATACATTTGGTACCTTTGGCTTTAAAAGACAAAAAGATTCAGAATAGGAAAATAACCCACAGCGGGGAGCGTCTTTTTTTTTTTTTTATTTTGGGGGGGGGGGGCCGGAAAGGTAGGATAAAGCTTCAGAAGAATATTTTGTCAGCTTTCTCTTCCTCACCTGTGTGAGTGGTGCTGTCTCCATCACATCTTTTTCTTGAGGCAACTTTAGATTAGAAAATTAAACTTTCCCTTAGTCTTACAAGCTTGGAGAGGTGTTCTCCCCGTTTTAACCGTTGTCCTATAAAATAACCCAATGTTTAGGCTGTTCCAGTGATAATGCATATTATTGAACCAAATACTAATTTTATACCTTGGGAGAGTTTTCTTATTTTATTAATTCAAAGAAATAGTCAACAAGTTTGAAAATCATTCACATTGAAAATAAAACTTACATTGCAGATTTAAAAAAAAAAATAATAAGAAATTGTTTCCTGAGCCTTTTCCACTTTACTCCCTGATTAATGTCATAAGTTCATTGCATCCAAAAAGGAAGACTAGTTTTTCCAAACGGTTTATTCCTTTCTTGTCTTAATTTCAAAGTAACAGTCATGCTTTCATAACCCTTGAGGGCATACCAGGAAGCAGAGGGAGGATGTATAGTATTTTCTGGAAATCTTGGTGTAAAAATAGCAGCTGAGCCACAAAAGGTGGTAATTTTATCCTGAAAGAAGAAAGCAACACACATACACCAAAAAAAAGTTATACATGTGGGATTGGAGGGGAGGAATAATGGGTTGAGTCATAGGGAAATTTTCCTGGGTGGGGAAAGAGAAACTGTGTCAACTACTAAGCCATTAACACACTGCAGACTGCATCAGAAAAATAAGAGTCATAATGAAAATCAGTGGCAGCATAATCAATAGCAGAATAAATAGAATTTAGAAAATAGGTATCTTATTGCTGGAGACTTAATTAAAGCTTGAGAAGAAGAATTCAAGATCGCAATTGCAGATTGTCAGTGAAGACTCATATTACAACCTATTTTTCCTAGCTTCGTTGTGAAAGTCAGAAAACAAGGCTGAATCCAAAAGCTAGCTTCAACATGTTCAGCTAAGAACAAATCCAGTGCTTGGCTGAATAATGATACACAGAAAAAAATCTGCTGATGAAAACTGCCATTACACATGCAAAGTTATCATCACACCTCAAAAAACAGGTGTAAAACAATGAGTTTTAACAGCATTTGTAAGGACTCTTTTTTAGAGACAGGACATAGCCTCAAGCTGTGCCAGGGAAGGTTCAGCTTGAATATCAGGAAGAAGTTTTTCACTGAAAGGCTTTGGAATGGACTGCCTAGGGAGATGGTGGAGTCACCATACCTGGAGGTGTTCAAGAAACAACTGGCCACATTTAGTTCTAAGTTGTCATGGTGATGTTTGGTCAAAGATTGGACCTGATGATCTTGAAGGTCTTTTCCAATCTTAGTGATTCTGTGAATCTATGATGCCAGATTAATACAGCATTAGAATGGTGGACATAAAATCAAACTTCTTAAACTATACAACCATTTTGATTATAAACCAAAATGGATTCAAAGTATGACTGCAGAGGTTTAATTTAATCTTTTAGATATAAAACTGACAAAAATGTTAAGTTGTCAGCAAAACTAGGAAGTGAGATATTTTCTGCCTTTCCTTAACACAAATAATTTACTGTCAGATCAAATCAGCAAATTAATAAGAAATATTATAATTTTAAATTGCTAGTAATTAAAAATAGTATTAGGAATTTAAAGCTACATGTTAAAAAGCCTTAAAGTAGTGGTTTCAGTTTTACTGAAACACTGGGTTATGACTTCTGTTTAAGCATAAACAGACTTTGTTCACTTAGGGTACTTCTGTATTATCATTAACAAATTAATATCTTGGCATATCAAATTGACCTACAGATCTATATTAGTTTTCAACATAAAAGATTGTTCTGCATACATCCACAGCTTATTTGGGTTTCTTACGCTATTAGCTTACCAGGTAGTTTATTACATTTTTTTGTTCTCTGCAGGAAGTATTTTCAATACAGCATTATACAGACTAATGGTCTGGATGGAAATTCCAATCCCTTCAATTTCTAACAACAAATTATGTAACCTCTGAAAACTAAAAAAGGCTTGACATATCTAGTATAAAATTTAAAAGTGCTTCCTTATATTTTCAAATGTTTCTATATATACTAATGACTAATACAAATGTTTTGCTAGAAAGTTGACCACTTTGCTGCATTAATCTGTTTTAAATTCGTTCACCTTCATTCAAAGGACAGAAAAAAATGCCTTAAGAATACTAAAATGGACATGTAAAGAAGATTGCTAAAAACCTAACCTCAGTTACTGTCATTTGACGAATGCATGCAGAGATGAACAGACTAAAATTGCCATGGTTCAGTTCTTTTAAGCAGTACTACCTCCTGCAAATTAAGCCAAATGATAGCTTTATGCAACTCCTCTGAAGTATTAGGTACTTCAAGAACACAGTTCTGTATTGCTGGTGAAACTGAAGGCTCTCCCTGCATGACTTATTTGAGTGACATGGGCTGCTTGAATAGGCTTTTCAAACACTCAGCATTAATTGGTAACAGAGACTAGATCAAAATCAATCGAGCTCTTTTAACCTTCCCCAAATACCTTCACATCTTCAAGTTTCACTTAATGTAATTGTAAAAACAGGTCTACTGTTATTCAACTCTCAAGGGTGGCATTAACTTCATTAGGTGCTGTTTGTACAATGTGTTAACCTCCTCATTAGAACATGCACAGAGGTATTTTAGACTAATGAGGCTATATTGTTATAACCTATCCCTGCATAATTCCAATTTCTTTATAAGTATTTGATTCAGTACAAACTCTCTTAAATGGTACATACTGGCCCAACAGTTTTAATTGATGTGTACTTGAAAATAAATGTTCCCATTAGGGACTTGCAGGCTGTATGCCTACAAGTCTCAGAGAAAAAAACCCTATTTTTTAAAGAAAAAAGTCAAAGAAAAATACAGTCCAACATCACCCATTTGCAGTAGAGTGCTGCAGACTCCTTCCTTCTTTGCAGCCTTGCTACACAACCAGACACACAGCAGCAGGCAGGTCTACAGCTACCACTGAGATAGAAGCATGGAATCATTTGGGCTGGAAAAGACCTCTAAGATCATGAAATCTGACTGCTAACCCAGCACTGCCATATCTACCAGTAAACCATGTCCTGAAGTCCCACATCTATGGGTCTTTTAAATACCTCCAGGGATAACAGAGTTCAGCTCAGTCAGCCTGTGTTTTTCAGAAGCAGCTTTTATGGACATCTTCAGTTCACGTAATTCACTGCCTTCTCTCACTCTAGAAGAGAAGCAGCCCCAGAGGTTCAGACAGACAGTCTTCTCTCTCCCAGGGGCATGGCACAGAGGCTAAACTGAGATATTGCAACTATGTGCACAGTGGCACGAGGGACAGGAGTCACTCAGCTTGGCAAATGCCTCAAATAATGCTCCACGCAGGACAAGTACATACAGCAACTCACTTGTGGTGAAAGAAATTAAGCAAATAAAGGGAAAACCAAGAGTGAAATCAAACAAAGAAATATCCAGGTTGCAAGCAGGAATTTTGTCTCTGAACGATGTAGTTTCTGTTCTCATCTTTACCTTTCATGCAGAAAAGATGTGAGGCCTATGTAAACAGAAATCGTGCTAAATATAATATCTTCAAGGGAAAAGAAATCCACATAAACCTTAGTTCCCCTTTTGCACTGACAAGGCTCTTTCTAATGGTCACGTCTGGGCAAAAAGTGTTTTGCTTTTAACACAGTTGCACTGAGAAATTCAGCAGATAAAAACAGATGTCTGCATAGGCAGGGATAGAAATTTACCCTGAAAAGGCTTTCAAAAGGAAAAAGTTTCTTTCCAACAAAATATGTGCTTTTATTTTACTTTCAGGAAGCACTCTACTGTGCAATCATATAAGATTAATCTTGTCTCTCCAACCCTTCCTCCTATTGTTTGTGTTAAAAAAAATAAAAATGGTAAGAGGTAGAAGGGAACACTTGAACAGCTGGGCTCATATTCTCAACAGGACTACATCAGAGCAGTAAGCTCCCACTTTTTTTTATAAAGAACAGAAAAACATGTTTGAAGCATTTAAATTTCCTGGATCTGTTTGCTCTCCTCATGGGTTAGTTTAATCACTCCCTGAGAGAATCAAAGCAACTAAATCCATGGGTTGTTCAAGTCATCTTTATTGATTACTGTAGGCAAGTTTCTATCAAATGAGGTTTTCCTGTGCTTCCTATCTGCAAATTAAGTTCACTGTTGCAGCAAAAGGCTGTCTGACAGTGATTGGATCAGAAGTCTGATGAAGATTCTGTTCACCTAGGCTGGGTTTTGTGTAATGCCTCAAATGCCATTCCTGCTTTAACAATTTCTTACACTGACATACTAAAGCTGGCCTTGGAGTTTTATTCCTATCAACACTTTGTTGTTGCTTTACTGACAACTGTATTACCAGCTGCTATGTCACTGATGCTATTACTGTCTCATGCAACTTCTTGGTGCTCCTACACTAAGTAAACATTGATGGAATTTTTTGTTTTATTCACTAATGCCTTTGGCCATGCAGTGCTCAAGAGGGGATGTCACTATACAGTCAGCAATGGTATTTTGCACTGTACATACCTTATCTATCAAGTAAAGTATGTAATAAAGCAGAGGTCTAGCCAGAAGGCAGCTAGAATAAGCTCACCTCAGAGATGACAGTACTATGGATAAGGAGAAATTTCCAACATTTCACAGTGCTGTTTACTAAATTTATCTCTTCCTTTCATGTCAGCAGCCACCTGCTTGGTAAAATATTGTCATTTCTGATTCATAACAATATTTTACTCCTCACTTGACTGTAATCTTCATCATTACTACAGAAAGGTTGAAAGCATGACCTGGACAAACTCATCAGATTGAGCTGTGTAAATAAAGATAGTAGTAGTAGTAGTATTCCAGAACTGAAGAAAATAGACGAATTCACACTTCTTAGTGCTTGGACTGATGTTACTGCAAGCTTCTAGACGTCACTTCAAGAATGGGAAATGCAGTCATTTACAATGCTGAATATATTTAACTTTTTAAAGCATATCCTGCAAACACCCAGGCTTTATAAACAGCAGTAATCTTTCACTCAACCAGACAATGAGTTTTTTTCTTGCTAATAACAAACCCGTGTCTCTCACTCACATAGGGCAACAAATTCAGAGACTTTGTTATATATTTCCTTATCGGCCTCAAGTTCTTAAGCATTAAAGATTGAATTTTTATGCTTTGGCATGTCCCTCTCTTAAAAGAAGACTTTAGAAAGCTTGATCTTCTCAGTTAAAGTTGCCTTTCATAACCCCACTACATAAGACCTAATTCACCACCTCGATGGCTTTCTTCCAAGTTCATTAGGTGAGGGTTCATTTCTTAGAAAAGGCTTTTCTGCCTGGAAGTAGAAGCATCCAAATACAGATATGCCCAAAGATTTCAAGTGGGTTAGTCTCAGCTATGTGCCTCCAGAAGCTGAGCACAGAGAGTTCTAGGGGGAGGAAGCAGATCATCCATAGACTGGAGTAAGCAAAACAGCATCTCCTGAGGTGACCATCATGCCAGGAAGCAGAAAAGACATAGTCCATGTTTCTACAGTAAGATTACTAAAAACAAAAACAATCACTGGTTTCCAAAAACACGGATACCACAGCATTCAGCTCATTCCTAAGCACCTCTAGTTGTCATTCTTCTATGTTACATCTTCTTCTACCTCTCTCACTGCACCTGAGCAGTTAAAGAAGTTTTCTGTCTCCTTGCTCTGTAAATGTGTTTGTGATTCTATCAGTTCTGGTCTTCTGCAGCATTCAGAGCAGGACAGAAGGAGGCACAGTAATCTTCAATATCATCCCATAGCATCCCACATACTAAACATAGTATTTGTTTAATCTTAAGCAGAAACAGGCACAACTCAAAACTCACTACATACAACCTGAGTGTATCTCACTGTCGCAAATTAAGCATAGGGTAGAACAGATCAAACCCCAGCTCAAGACGAAAACCAAGAAATCTAAGATTAGAAAAAGGAATATCAGAAACTAGATATAAAACTTATCTAAAAATGTCTAAACCAATTCTAGAGTGAAGTACATCTGATCCATATTTCCTTCTGGAATTATCTGTGGAAAGGTGCACTTTTCAAATGTACAGTTCAGAGAAAAATTACTAATTTTTGCACAGACTTAGTCCAGGCAGCAAAAAGGAAAACATAAACTGGAGGTAATCCTAACTATGAAAGACCATGTCAGTTCTGAAACAGAGAAGCTGCTTCTGTATATGCCACAGAAAACAATAATTATGTGCGCTAAACCCATAAAGCAAGAACTCAGTTCTTCAGACCACTAGTTAAATGTTGTTTCCACTATACCCCTCCTGGTTATTCTAGGAGTCATAACAGACTAATTATTCATGGTCTTACTTCAATTTATAGGCCTGTAAATTCTGAGACTCAGAACAAACTGATAAAATGCCCACTCATCAATTCCCCTGCTCTTTATCAAAAAGTACATAAGGTTTTTTAGCTGCACTCCGGTCAAGATGTAAATTCTTGTAAGATTCTACATAAAAGCATTCACTATCATTCCAAATCAGTAGTATGACATTCTGCCACAAGTACAACAGCTGTTTTATTGTTGATTTGATTCATTCTTCAATGGTAATATAATTGAATGCTTTGTTCAGAGTATATTTCCCAACATCTCTTTACATATTTTGTCTAACATCATCTTCCTTTATCATCACATCCACTTGCAATCTTTATGTAGTTTCTTAGCAGTTACCTATCACTTGGTTTTCCCAGAGTAAATGAAGCCTCTTGTTCTGAATACCCAGATTTCATCACTTTTTTCTTCCTGTCTGATGAGTACATTTTGGTAAAGATATAAGGACTTAAAATGGGTGCAACACAATAAACACTTAATATATTTCCCAGTGTCTCTGTGCTCAGAAGAAATACTCCAGGATTAAGAAAGCAATAATAATTTACAATTTCTTTTCCTGGAGTAATTAACTTTATGGTAAATTAAAAAAAAAAATAAATTCACAGTAGTCATGAGAATTAAAAAAAAGAAAATAAATTTGTACATTTTTCAGGACAAATTCTAAGCTTTTAGTGATGACTCTTCCAGACTGAGAATAAAATTGTATGAGGTTCAAGGAGATCAACCACATTTTTTTCCTCCTCTGCCTGCCTATCAGAAACAATTGCAACAGTGCTAGACTACACAAGATCTAGCCTAGCAGGTAAGTGATAACAGAGTGTCAGTGACAAAGGTCAGAATTAAAGGGCATAGTTTGATAATTAAGAAAAATAAGGACACACTGGGCTGAATATGCATATGGAGTTGAAGTAGACTAAAGGAAGAGGAACATAAACAAAGGGGAAAAGCTGTTTTCATTGTGTGAGACAGCAAGAGACAGAGTGAAAAATGTATTCAAGCTTACAAGCCACTGAGCTACCATTTTCTTCAGAACTTGAAGAACAATTCTCTGGGGAGAAGTCCGTGTACAGCAGATAGCCACACCATCAGGAGTATCACCTTCTCCCCACACCTGATCCATTGCATCAGAAAGAAAAAAGATATGTCTGTTAACTACTGCTAAGAGGTTTGAAGTAAGCAGATAAGAAAACTAAGTACTGTATCTGTCCCACACCTCTGTACCTTAAATTTCTGTGGGTATCTAAACATCCCCTGAAAAAAATTATGGATATCAGGAATCAGAAAGACAGGGAGGGACTGACTGCCTTTAAAATTTGCCTACTGATTATAAACTACTAGGTTTGCTTACCTTTTCATCAAAATAGGGCAATCCCAAACTTGATTATACAGTTTAGATCCTCTTGGAATACAAATGGCATGAATTCAGGTCTTATCTTTTATACCGGCACTATGAGGTCGGCTTTTTTGGGCTCCTAACTGCAAACAACCATCTATTCTTTTCCAGCCCTAAAACCATCTCTAAAACATCTTAAGAGTACAGTTGTACTGAGGCACTAGAAATCAATAGTAAACTCGGTTTGTATGAGCCTGATAATAGGAAGAGGAAATCTCCATCACTTGGACATATAATGACAGCACTACCACCACTACATCTCTCTGCTCCCACCAAAAATACATCTTGTAGGCCTGCTCTTCTTCTTTCCATCAATCCAGGCAGTTACGGCTCCAATATTCAAGAAAGGTAAGACCTATTAAAAAGCAGCAGCAGTAAGACTCTCAAGGCACTTTCACACAAGCCTGTTTTGCTTTTCGTGACCATACATAACACCACGTGGCACTGCAACAAAGTTTATAAGTGGACTTGACAGTGGTAGGTTTACAGCTGGACTTGATTTTAAATGTCTTTTTGAACCTAAATGATACTATGATTCTATGTAGTCAGGCCTGAGCTAGACCTAATCTAGCTCAATAACACCAGCTGTATAGACACAAGAGCAAATAGCTCCCTGGCCTAATACCTGACCTGGTTAGTATGGCACTAGCAAGGGCAAACCTAGAAGCCTTTCAATACAGACATATGCAAGTAGTCATATAATTGCAGGCTGGAAAGTATAGACTTACCCTATAAGGATGGAAAACAGTTGAATTGAGGCAGGCAGAGTGCTTTGTGAGAGAACTTAACTGTTTTGTAGACAACTGCAAAGATGAATAAAATTGAAGGAAGGAACCATGTCATAGTTGTTCCTTGCTAAAAATGTTCCTGCAGTTACCCATTTGGGGAAAAATTAAATTGCCTTCTCTATGTACTTGTCTTTAACCCACAGAATGAACATAGTTGACATTCTGATTTTTGATTAAGGATTTTCATTACATTTTCCTGTACAAATAGATTGTTTTCAAAGATAAATGCTTCACATTAATGATTTACAAACTTCCTATGCTATTTAAGTTCTCTAATCCGTTTTAAGAAC
This sequence comes from Xenops minutus, assembly GCA_035221455.1. Taxonomy (NCBI): domain Eukaryota; kingdom Metazoa; phylum Chordata; class Aves; order Passeriformes; family Furnariidae; genus Xenops; species Xenops minutus. The sequence continues at coordinate 17,455,927 of JAWWEE010000085.1, read as the reverse complement.
GCTTCTTTCTTTGAAAAGTATAATAAAGACTGCCTATCCTAAGTGAATAGATGTGAACAACAAAGCAGAGCCAAGGCAAATTCTCCCTGTGACTAGAGAAGGAAAAAACTTTTCTTCACTGTGTTTATTGAAGGTTATATCAATTGTTTTATGGAAGAGGAATAAAGTACAGAGACTTTGCCTAGTTGGCCAGCCCTGTGTTTGTAGCCAGTGATCACACAGTTCCAAGTGCAGAGTAACAAAAAAGCCTAGATAGCATGAAACCAAAGATGTACAGCATATTTGTTCAAGGAGGCATTAATTCAGATTCCAAGTAGCTTAAATACCGTTCTTAAGTACAAGTTTCACAGGGAATACCTAGGATGATGAAGAGCATGTATTTCATTCCTTTTCTGTGTTTTTTCTTTCAAGATTTCTCACATTTATTTGGACTTTTCACTTCCAAACAAACAGTCATTTCATCTTTACCTTTGTTTCTTAACTATTATGCTAATCTTGTATTTCAATAGTTAGTTTCACACATTTATAGATTTCATTACAGTTTGTTTAATACTGATCACAAAACAAATTTTCTATTTAAAAAAGACCAGATATTTAGTTATGCAAAGAAACCAGAGGCAAAAACAACGTTAAAAGATAAAGACATCATAGTTTGACAAAATGTCTTTGAGTTTACAAAAAACAATTTGTATTGTTTCACAATCTGTTTATGGATTATGAGAATAGAAAGAGAGTACTAAATTCAACATCTGTGTTCAGTCTCATGGAGAAAATCTCTTTACCATGCAGGCCCTAAATGAAGTTTAACAGAACTTCTGGGCACCTTGAGTGCTAAATTGGTACTATAGGAGGATTTCCAATCTAAAGAAACATCACTGATCATTTCCTTGACTAACCTAATCATTATAGTAATCTTCAACAAACACAAAACTGTGTTTGTTTGTAGTTAATGTTTGCCAATGCCTATGGAAAAACTGGTTAGGCAAACTAGTTTTGTCCAGTTGGCTTTTGGTGCACCGAGAATTAAAATGCTATCTATTTTTAAACTGAACTGCAATGATTTGACTTTATAGCAGCTACATGCACATGTGTGCAAAAATTTGTCACTGAAGAAGTGCAATGTAATAATTTGACAGGTCAGGAGGGTGGATGTAGTCACTTCTGAGCATACATATATGTTATTCAAACTTGAGTACTTAGAGACAGGTAGATAATTCACAAAATAGAATTTATGACAGATCATGTTACAGTTTTTGGTACAAATCTGTCAACAAGACATCATTTGAAACAGAGTTCTTGTTTTACATTTCTTCTTAATTCATGAAAACAAGTTATTGCTCTTAATAATGACATTTCAAAGACACAGTGCACCTAGACTTGTTTTCATGTGAACTTATGAAGTGCTGCAGATAAAACAGAAAACTCCCTTATGACGTCACATCAATATGTTACTCATTAACAGATTTTTAAATCTGGCTTGAGCTGAAGTCACACCAAGACAGCACTTCCTACAGCAGTGAAAGGCTGTGCATTTCAAGGATCACTCTAGAACTGAACTTTCGTAAGTCTGCAGTTAACTCCATTAAAATGCTGAGAAAAGGAAACTCCTTGGAGGACTCTGTTTTTCATTCTGAAAGTTGGAACAGCTTCCGAAATTCAAGTAATGACACCCCAGTCAGTCCTACAGAGAGTACTGGATCAGTATTCATAAGGTAAATCCCAACATGTTTGAGCGCTCCGTGTATACTTAATGACAGGTAGAACAGGGCAGCAACACGGGAGGGCATTGGGAAAAATACAGCAATGATGATATCCAGATGAGGAAGCTTAATATGAGAAGGCAATGCATGCAGAGATGATAAATCTTATGTTACTGATTGTACTGGGAAAGAGAGCACTACTGTAAAGGAGAAATTTTTAATGGGGAACAGAAGGGTGTTGTTCTTTCCTTCATTGTCTGTGACACTGAAATAGGGGTTTGAATGTGTATAACGCTATATACCAGTAAACTCAAGCCTTAAAGCAACCCCTACAAGGTGTTCCAGATATCTGTGATATCTGAGTGAACTTCTGTACAAAACAAATGTAACCTTTGTGAGATCAGGGAGCTTAACAAAATATTTTCATGTGTGTTTTGGCCTATATGAACTTAGCAATGCTTTTTAAATTGTTTCAAGAGAAAAGCTACCTTAATCACAAGGAGTATCCATGGAAGTTGAACATTTGCATGAGTGACTGCTGCTAACATGTTTGCTGATAGAACAATATTTTTAAAAAAAGGTTTAAGGGGAAATCTGTTTTCTTACTTTGGAAGCGTGGACTTTGTTGATTGCAGACCCCCACTGTGGTGGCATTTCAATGCAATGAAGAGTTGTGGATAAATCATGAACATTTTAGACAACACAGAAAATAAGAGAAAGAGATGCCAAAGGGCTTTGGGCACTTAAAATTTGTCCTTCTCCATCTACTACAGGAGCAAGACAAGAAAACATCCATAGTATTTATGTCAACCTATAAATAAAATTAATAAAATAGCTTTAAAAAGGTATTCTAGGACATCTTTACACATTTATTGGGTTTTTTCCCCACTTGAAAATTTTTTACCAAGCACTTGTCCTTAATATCTGCTCAGTGCTAAACAAGCGATCACTGAAGAGTGATTTGGAAGGATAACCTATACATAGTCTTTGTGTGGCTGAATTATATTTCTTTGTGGCTGTGCACAAATATTTTATGTGGGGTAACAACTCATATCAGTAATTGGGTCACTACTATAAATGAGTCTGTTGGCCTCATTTTTTCTCTTTTGAAATGTTATTAGGGCTTTTTAATATTATATCTGTATATCGTTCTTTCTTCCAACTCAAATGTCAGAAAGATAATGTTCAACAGTTTGGACAGACAATACAGAAACAGAAATTTTAAGTTTTAATTAGAACTTTCATAGACTCTTATCTAGAACTAATAATTTAGAGCTTGTTTAAAAAAAAAAAAATCCACATGTGTTCTTGTATGCCTCTCAGTCTCATTTTCCAATCAGGTACGGGATGTAAGTACATACAGTGGCATATGGACAGAGCAACAGATGTATATGACAATTAATCACTTCTTAAATTGGGCAATATAAAGTTTGTCCTCTTTTCTCTGTCCTGTCCAGAACACTGGGCAGACAGATTTACCTGGTTTTTTTTATTTACCTCTAGGTAACAGTACAGAAAAAGCTGCCATATATGCTCTGTTAGCAACATGACCAGCCCTTTACCTCAGAACAGAGTCCTTTACCTCAGATTTCTCAATATCCAACCTGTCTGCCAAGTATTGAGTGGTAGGGGCAGGCCTTCTAGAAATCCAGTTTACTGAATTTCTGTTTCAGTAAGGATAATATGGCCATAAGGGCCTGCTGTGAATCTATGCCTCTATCAATAGCAAAGATGGAATAGCAGGCTGCAAATACTAGACAATCTAATAAGAAGAATGCATGATAGCACATAGTGAGCTAGTAGCTGAACTGAGCTCTCACCAAACTTGCTTTTCATATGTTTGTCACAGTCATGATATATGTATCAAAAATGGGCCACATGAAAAATCAGATAAAATACTTTTGGGAAAAATAAATGCAGGCTCTGCATTTTTAGGTACTGTTTTCAATACGGACCCATTTTTCCTATATATGAAGATGCACCCACAGTCAAAATTTCCTGGATTTAATGATTGTTCTTGTTCATCCTAATTATTCATGCCTGAGGACAAAAACTGACTATATGCCTAAATTTTCATATATCTCTCTTTTCACCTCACTGTAATTGGCACCATGTGGATGAGCATGAATTTTCCAGAATCCAGGAGGTTATTAACATTTCATAAAGGGGAGCTCACAGTTTATTATCATGGCAGCATGTTATTCCTGAAATAGAGCAGAACTGATTTCAGAAGCAAATTAAGTCTCTGGAGCTATAGCTGAGGTGTCAGCCATGCATTATAGATCAGAAATTTGTATTGATAAAAGTATTGGCCACATGTGTATGCAGCCTTTTATCAGCATGAATGTATAGAGTTGTTCAGACATTAGAACAAAACCTTTTCCACTCATCCAGATCAAAATATGGGCTAAAACAATAGGGATCTCAACCCTCCATTTGGAGCCCATCCCTATAACATGAGTCAATAACTGGTATCCAGATCTCCTAAACTTCAGAAAAATCTCAAGTCTTCTGGTTTTTACCAATCTTCAGAGTGACAGAAAAACAAACAAACAAACACACAGACAGACAAACAAACAAACCAACCAAACAAAAAAACCCAAAAAGGTGTTTTTTTCAGCAATTAAGATCAGGACTACTGACCACTAGGTGTATGAATGTCATACTGCTATGTATGTTTACATAAATCCTAGCAATAATCACATTGCAGTTTGGATATTAAATGCTTATTGGAGGTGCAGGGGAGGGGAAGGAAGATTCAGCATTTGTCAGTAATTAACACTGATATTCTGATATTAATTGTATTAATTGATATTACGCGAAGATTATAAAAAACCCTTTTAATAATACAGAAAAGCACACACAGCTCAGAGGGGTCTGCTTTCTAAATGTAAAATAACAGAAATGGGAGTCAAAAGGATCCTCAACTCTAATTCTGCCTTGGCAGCTCATTTGTTGTATTACTATACATAAATAAATTAAAGACAATATTCACGTTTTGTATCTGTAATCTGACATTAATATTTATCTATCTTTTGCCTACAGTAAAATAAGAGTAACAACTAGTAACACAAAATTTAAAGATGGTTTTGTTACAGATGGGTTTTTGGTTGGACACATGAAAGTATCCCTATGTTCAAGTTTTCTCTCTGAAGATTTTTTGATAGAAAAGTGAACTTTTTTTCAGTAAATTCTGCATTGAAGTCATACCCCTTAGAATCTTCCAATGTACTGCTATAAGGCTGAGGCTTAGTTCCGACTAATTCAAGCAGTCATGTTAAAAAATAGGCACTTACCACCTTCAAAAAGGTGTGTTGCTTTTATAGCTCAACTGTGAGCACCTGGAACACTGGAAACCACTTAATTTGCAATAGCTTGCATCTAGGAAAAAATAAATGGTATTCACCCTCTGTGGCCTGACTATGAAGACATATTTACATTTGGGGGTTTTTTTCCCTCAGAGTAATACACCTCTAATACAGCCTCTCAGAGACAGAACAGTAACTCAATCGCCTCAGTCAAACAGCATATTATTCACAACCCCATCTGATGTAACAACTATGAGAAAACTGATAGAACGACTCATTCTTTCTCATTATCTTGTGTTCCTCACTTTAACCTTCCTCTTCCAAGGGCACTATATTTTCTTGTCAAATATTCAGTTTATCCTCAAATAAGATAATTTTCATTTTTTTACATACTTAACATACAATACTGCTGCTCTTCAGAGACTACCAGATGACTAAAGGTTTCTCTCAACAAAATGATCACTATATTTACACATATCATAAATATTTGCAAGTATGCATATCTGGTTCCAAAAAGGATCCACCTGCATTCCTCTGTGATACACAGGTTCAGTAATTATATACATGCTTGTACTTTTTTCATTAGAGGCACATAGTCTGTTTGATGTCCTAACATACAGCTATACCTAGATTGAAATTTTTGTCCCAGTTATCTGTATATGGAGATGTCACACTTGGTCATCACTCAGCATTTCCCTGGACATATATAATGAGAGGATGACAAATCAAGCTAATTTGATCCACCAGAGTAGAACAATCAATATTTGTATTTATCTTTTCCAGCACAGCTAGACAATATATTAAATGATAACATATATCTATTTTATTATAAATGGAAGTCTATTTCTGTATTATAATGGAAATATATTTTTTGAATTATAAATGAAGAAAAATGCATTTTACTGCCATGAGATTTGATCCTATCATTTTAAATTATGAGATCTAGGCATCACAGTATTCTAATGTGTTAGCATTGCCACCCATGAGGCATCCAGGGCAATATATTGCATGGAAAATATGCCATAACTGCTTTTATTTTCTCATGAATTAAGATAATACACTGACCTGTGTGTCAGCTGGCTGAGTGGCTTCTCACAGGTAGCAGAACTATATGTCACAAGGTTGCTTTTTTCACAATATAAGAAAGTTGCCAGGAACAATTTGGAGAGGGATGAATGTTTCTTTATTTCAATGTTTTTCCATTCACTCTCCTTCCCATATAGTTCTTTTGATCAGTATGACCTAGTAAGTCACAGTGGTAAGACTCAGTATGCAGTGTCTTCTGTGACCCTACACAGGTCATTGTGAAGGTCATTGGTATCAAAATGGCCATAAATGCGCTGATGGAGCACAAGTATAGTGTGTTACACATTCATTATGAGATGGACTGACACCACATTACTAACACGCCAGAAGTTTTGTTTGACAGTTTGTCTTTTTCGTGCTGGGTGTTAACAGTCCATGATTGCAGCGCAGTCTAGTTCATCCAACTGCTTCAGTACAGAGCCACAACAAACAGCCTCCACATGCCTAAACATTTCTGACAAGAACTGCCTTACCTACCTTCCAGCCCAGCTCATTTCATTTGCCCTGTGTACTTCCTTGTCCAATGAGGAGCTCAACCATTACAGTAATCCAGACTACCTTAAACAAAAAACAGGAACATATAGGCAGATAAGGATTCCAGTAAACTGCTTAGAAGAAGAAAAAAATGACCTGATATGGGTCTCTATAAAGTAAGCTCATAGTTTTAAAAACAAATAAATTACTCCTAACCCAGGCAGGGAGCAAGAGTCAATTGCTCAACACTGCTTTTCACTCCTTACAAAATTGCACCACTCTCCGTGTTCTGACCCTGGTTATCTTCTACAGGCTATTTTTGACCTTGGCTTACTCTGTCTATTTTGAGCATACTTCAAGTATACTGAGTAACTTGAACATTGATTTTGAACATTACTGTTTGAGGCAGCAGATCAGATCAGGTATGGCTTTGTCTAGCTGGGTCTTGTGACCTCCAAAGACAGAGTGTATAGCCTCTCTGGGCAACTTGTTCCAATGCTGTACCACCCTTTAGGTGCATTTAGTTTGTCTTTTCTAGTTTGCATCTTCCAAGCTGTAAGCCTGGCTTCAACCTATCTTGTGGCCAACTTGTATATATTGTAGAAATCAGATTTTTCTTCCTGTTTCAACATCTTTCCAATTGTTTTCTAGCTTGTGTACTATCACAGCTCCTATTGCTATAGTATTTAACATAAGACTGCTTTCTTATCACATTTCAACTAGAAGGACTTATTTAGCAGGTCTTTCAACAATTAATGGCTTCCAAGGCATTTCTGTACCTTTTAGAGAATCCTACCAATGCAGAATATCACATAGAAAACTGAAGACAGGACATATATAATGACTTATGAGCCCAAAGTACCTGTATTCAGGTACTATTAAGGCTGTAGCTCCCAAAATGTTTTTGCACCTGCAATGAAATACAGAAGAATTCTCTACCTACTCTGTTCAAAGTATACAGAATGCCTGCAAACACCGTACTCATTTTCTGCTTTGTTTCTTTCCAAAGAAGTTTCCTCACATTCAGGCATGCTGACACTTGCCATATAAACTGAGAAACACTTATGAACAGCTTTGACTGTACCAAAATAAACCTTGTTGATTAAGACAATCTCTAATCCTGTTTATTTCCAGCTAGGTTGTTTTTAAATTGTTCAACAGCAATCTCCTATCCAAGAATCTCTAGGCATAGGTAGCAGTTCTACTGCTTTTTATACTGACTTTTTCTTTTCCCAGTGTGCCTCATTAGGCTCTTTTACTCTTTTTTAATTCATATCATTCAAGATAGGATTCACAATTGTTCTAAATTGAAGAAACAGACTGGAAAATAAAAAAACCTGAGCAAAATGCACAAAAGATATGTAGATATACTAACTCAGATCCAACAATTTGCTGCTACTCTAGTAGAGAACAACATCTCAGTTGTCCTTTATAGAAGCTTCATTGGGTCATAGTGGTTGAACACTAAACCTGAGCCAGCCTCACCCTGTTGTGAAACACTTATTAAACACCTTACTGTGAAATACAACCAATGGTACCGTGCATAGGACAAATGACGGAACCTTTTAATCTCCTCTCTATGCAGCCTTTGTAAGGCTACTGGTGTCCAGCTTGGGGCACCACACTTCAGAAAAGATCAGAGGCAGTTCATTAAAAAAAAAAAAAAAGAAATCCAGAAAACACAATTTATATGTTTTATTTGACATTAAAGATAAAATGGAAAGGAGGACAAATGGGAAACTGGGAAACAGTTTTTCACTGTTCTTCATATTGAATAAATTAAGAAGTAATGGTTTTAAATTTCAGCAACAAGGATTCAGGACCATGTTAGGAAATGAGGATGACTTCTGGATGATAGCAAACACTGGAAAGGATTGCCTGGACACACTGTTGACTTTTAAGAACAACTTAGATAAGAGTTGTGTCAGGAATAACACAGGAATAGCAGACCTTACCTTGGGACAGGGAATGAACTAGATGACTCAGTCTCTCCCCATCCTGCTTTTCTGTGATTTCATAGGTATCTGAAATCTTTTACAGTGAAATTTTTCCTTTTGTTTCATCTCTAATTCTTTATCCTTTGCTATGTTGAAGGTCCTAATTACTGAAAACGTTCAACCCTCTCTGAGGTTTAATATACTCTCCAGAGAAGGAACATGAGATTTTTCCTGCATAGCATCACCAGTACTGCAGGCATTAAACAGTAATTAGTAATTTTATAGTACACTACTTTTTCTTCTATCCTCAATCTACACTTCACCAATTAGGGAAAAACCCAGCCCACATTTTCACACAACAGTGGGTCTCTGATGGTGACAGATTAGTCTTCAAATACTTGCTTTACTGTATCTATATAGATGTGCAATTATCACAGTACATTTAAAGGTTGTTTGTAAGACTGGATCAAAATAAAAGCATATGGTTTTCAGGTATATTCCACTAACATGAGTAGCTGCACATTTGATTGTCTCCTACAGGGCAAACCTCATTGCACATTACAGAGAATCCTGTTATTCAGAACTTTTATCACTCAAGACTGTCCTCTTACTCTGGAGTTTCTGCACCATGTACAGTTTGACAGAACTTGGCCACAATTTCTTTTTCAAATCCTCCAAAAAACCCCCCCAAGTTACAGCCATTGCTCATTGCTTATTATTTCCTCTATCATTATCAGATGGTAACTAACTGCACTAAGGAGGCCTGTATAGCAATTTGCCAGAACCAAGTCTATGACAAGAGTTAAGGTATCATGATATTGAAGAAAGTATTGAGTAAGGATTCATTTTTTTAGTTTAGGCTCTAGGCATCAAATTATTTGAGTGTAAGTTTCTTCTACACTAAATCACTTGACTGATTTATTTATCAGACAGCTCTGCACCTTGAAAATGGAGCCAGACAAAACTAAAACAGAGACCAAACTCCAGGGACCAAGTAACTCCTTTCCAATTCTTGCACCTCTGAGGCAGAGACAGGAAGCTCTGAAGATGAGCGAACAAAACAGCATTTACCTCCTGTAGCTAAATCTGCCAGACTGGAAATCTAAGAACTTAAAAGACAACAGATTTTATTTATTCAAATATCTAAAAGTCAGATTCTCACTTACTGAAACCACCACCGTTCTGATGAAATGCACATACTTACACAGGAGCTATTCTACCACAAATCTGACCCATAATTAGGAGTAAATTAGCAGCAGTTACATTTTAAGTGCAATGAAAAGCCTCCAAAAATAAGATAAGGGATAGACAGTCACTTTTCCTCCTGATTCCAATCATCCTGTGCATGCCTTGGTAGCGCACACTTATCTGAGAACAATCCCCAGGGAACACAAAACCTCACAGAGGTTGCTGCACCCCAGAAAAGGATTCTGGGCCTGACCAGACACAGAATGCCAACCTGACCTTCCCTAACCCATTCAGTTCCAACTCCAGTCACAGCTCAGGCAGCTGAAATGGCCCCTATTGTGTTATCACTGCATAAATGAGATGCTGTTATATAGTCACAGGTTGTACCTGCCATAAGGGAGTAAAAGAGGCTCTGCATAGCACTGCCAAAAGCGCTCAGGTGCTCCACAGGGAAGCATGATGCAGCAAGCAATGTTTCACAGGTGCAGGACCTAACAGTTCTGAATAATGTTTCTTGTAAATTACATCTCATTTTTTCCCCACATATGCTTTGACTTTTATGTTAAATAATACATAAGCATCAGCTAATGGTGTTTCCCAGAAATACAGCCATTTTAAATTTCTTCCTTTCTATGCAGCCTTTCTAAGCACACAATCTTAACATTTTCTTGGACTGGAGTTAATTAAACCACATGGTCTAGATAAGATCATACTGCAACCTCACATTTTCTGAAGGATCTGAGTGCCTAAGAAGCTATGGCAGTCCTGAATCTTTTCACCATTAACACCTCTTTCTTTCCACTGATTTCCTGAATGTATGGCAACAATACCTAAAACTTATTTCTTGCACCTCCAAAAGTCTTAAGTATTCAAGTAGTCCTAACCATGCCACTCAAAGTTGATTCATTTGCTTCATACATCTTTTAATCTGAAATGTACATTAGTATCTACCTCCTACATAGATATTCACTAACAGAAACCACTGTCCTGTACGTATTCTCCCCTTACCTCATGTGAGCAGGTGGCTGTTAGGAAGAAAACAATATATTCTACTATTAATTCTATTAATATATTCTAATGCATTAAAACATTAAACTAGACCTTTTTTCTAGAGCTGTTACTCTGAACTCTCATTCCAAGACTGGCTTTCTTTAGATTGTATCCTTACAACCACAGCCTTTATGTTAGCTTTCTGAAAGTACTAGTTCATCAGACTGAAACCCAACTTGGGTATTAACCAGGCAGTGAAAACATTTTTCTTATGCATGTTGACAGTTTGTGCTGGCCATGCAAGACAACTTGCACCAAATGCTGCCTTAAATTTAACCTTCCTGAGGGCAGGTTGCCCCACAGCTCTGCCAGCACAAGCCAAGGGAAGGCCAGGGGTAGGCCATGCTTGATGTTTTTTGCACAATATTAGGTCATTTTGTCAGAGTTAGTAGAAATGAGACAAGGAAGGCTAAGACACATCTGGAATTAAATCTGTCCAAGTATGTCAAGGACAAAAAGAAGAGATCTTCAAATATATCAATAACAAAAGGAAAACTAAGAATAATGTGGGTGCATTGGTAAATGGAGGGGGGATCCTGCTAATACAGGATGCGGAGTAGGCAGAGTTACTGCACACCTTCTTTGCATTGGTCTTCGCTGACAAGACCAGCCCTCGGGAATCTCTTACCCAAGTGACCAGGGTAAAGGAATGTTGGATGGAAGACTCTCCCTTGATCGAGGAGGATTAAGTCAGAGAATACCTCAGCAAACTTGACATCCACAAGTCCATGGGCCTTGACAGGATACATCCATGAGTGCTGAGAGAGCTGGAGGACAATACAGCTAGGGTCTTCATCATCAGCTTTGAAAGGTCATGGAGATGAGGAAAGTTATCTGAGGACTGGAAGAAAGCAAAGGTCACCTCAGTCTTCAAAAACGGCAAGAAGGAGGATCCAGGGAACTATCAGCAAGTCAGCCTTACCTCAGTCCTGAAAAGCTAAAATCCAGAGGCCATCTCTATCCACAGGGATGACAAGGTGAAGCAGTCAGCATGAATTCAATAAAGGTAAATCATGCTTGACCAACCTGATTGCCTTCTACAATGAAACAACTACCCAGATGGATGAGGGGAGAACAGTGGGTATGACTTACCTCAACTTCAACAAGGCTTCCAACACTGTCTCTCAGCTCAGGAAGTGTGGAGTGGATGAGTGGACAGTGAGGTGGATTAAGAACTGGATGAATAGCATATCCCAGAGGGCTGTAATCGATGGCACAGGGTCACTAATGGCATCCCCCAAGGTTCAATATCAGGACCAGTAGTGTTTAACTTATCCATCAATGCCCTGGATGAAGGGGCAGAGGCTTCCTCAGCAAGTCTGCTGATGACACAAAGCTGGGGGGAGTGGCGGATAGCCCAGAGGGCTGTGCAGTCCTTCAGAAGAACTCAATGGTCTGGAGAGATGGGCAGAGAGGAACTGTCTAAAATCCAACAAAGGCAAGTGCAAGTCCTGCACCTGGGGAGGGACAACCGCCTACACCAGCACAGGCCAGGGGCTGACCTGCTGGAAAGCAGCTCTACAGAGAAGGACCTGGAGATCCTGGTGGACAACAAGCTGTCCATGAGCCAGCAGTGAAGCTTTGTGGCCAAACAGTGAGGTGATATCATGGAGTGTAGTGGGAAGAACATTGCCAGCAGATTGAGGGAGTTGATCCTGCCTCTCAACTCAGCCTTGGTGCAGCCTCTCACCTGGAATGCTGTGTCCAGTTCTGGACAAGAGAGATATAGAGTTCCTGGACCAGATACAAACAGAGGGCTATGATTATTAAGGGACTGCAGCATCTCTCTTACAAGGAAAGGCTGAGGGAGGCAGACCTGTTCAGCCTCAAGAAGAGAGGACTGAGAGAGGACCTCATCAATGTCTGTGAGTACCTGCAAGGAGGGTGTCAGGGGGATGGAGCCAGATCCATCTCAGTGATGCCAAGTGCAAGATGCAACGGACAGAAACTGATGCACAGGAGGTCCCACCTGACTATGTGGAAGAAGTTCTTTACTGTGAGCTGACTGCATAGTGGAAAAGATTGCCCAGGGAGGTTGCAGAGTCTCCCTCACTGGGGAAATACAAGAACTGTCTGGACACAATCCTGTGCCACGTGCTTTAGGGAGACCCTACAGGGAGCAGGGATGTTGGACCAGATGACCCACTGTGGTCCCTTCCACCCGATCCATTTTGCAGTTCTGCGATTTTCTGGGCAGAGAAACCAGCCTGGGGTGCTGCTCATGAGAAAGGAACCACAGCCACAAACGGGAATATCAGCTGGTCACCTCAGAAGTCCGTGTTAGCACAAGCAGTCCAGAGGCCAGCGTCGATATCTGGACTACTGCCGGCTTTCCCGGAGTCACCGGAGCAGTGTGCTGACAGGAACCGGGGCCCGGGCACCGCCACCTGCGAGCCCGCGTCCCTCCTGTCCCCGGCACAAAACACTAAGGGGCGGCTTTGCTGGAGCCGGCGGGAGGCGGCTGAATGATTCCCGAGACCCCTGAATGACTCCCGGATCCCACTGAATGATTCCCGAGACCCCCTGAATGACTCCCGGATCCCACT
>JAWWEE010000085.1:17401509-17442505 GCA_035221455.1 Xenops minutus | reverse complement strand
GGGCGGGGCCGGGCGGCGCGGCCCGTCCCGCGGGCGGTGGAGCGGCGGTGGTGGTGCCCGCGCCGATGGTGCTGATGGCCGAGCCGCGCTGCGAGGCGGAGGAGCCGCGGGCCGGCGGGCGGCGGGAGAGCAGGGGCGCCCCGCGGCTGTGAGTACAGCGGGAGCGGGAGCGGCTCCGGCCCGGGCAGCGCGGGGGGACCGCGGGAAGGAGCGCGGCGGGGCCCGGGCGCGGAGGGGCCGCGGGACACGGGCCTGGGGCGGCCGAGGGGGCCCCGCTCAGCGCAGCCCAGCCCAGCCCAGCCCAGCCCAAGGTCCCCGGTCACGCTTGCAGGAGCTAGGCGGGTTAACCCCGCTTCGGGTAGTTCGCGCAGCAGCCTGGAAGTCTTTCTGAGCCGTGGCGCGGAAACACAGCGGCCGTGTCCCGTGGCTTGCTGTAGCAGGAAAGCTGCGCTCCCGTGCCCCGGGAAAGCCCGGAGCTTTGTCCCAAGAGCCCGGGGTGTGCAGAGGGAGCTCAGCGTGCCGTGCTGGGGCGGGGCGCTCCGCCGGTCCCCACCGAGCATCCCCACCGCCGTCCCGGCCCGCGGGCAGCACCCCTGCTCAGACTTCTGCTTTCCAGCCCCAGGGGTACTGTACAAATTGAGCAGGTGTACGCGTCCAAAGGACTTAATATTCGCCGTGAGGAAGAGGACGCCTTGCTGGCCGCCGGGGCGGAGTGCTGGAAGGTAGGGAAGTCGGAGGGCTTCCCATGGGCAGGAGGAATCCCTGCGCTCCCCCGAGGCTGCCCGTGGTGACTGGGCACAGCGGGAGTCTCCTGCATAGGTCTTTGGCGTCCTGGCGAGGTCTCAAGTTGTTTAGGTGCTTGTGTGCCATGGCAGTGACCATCACGTGAAAATGCTGCTGGAATCAAGCAGCTGTCTGTTCCTATACCAGCCTCCCAATTCACGTGCGCCTTGGCAGTCTCAAGGATAGAAGTTAAGCATCTGCAAAACATGAAACTAAAAAATGTATGGCTTTCTCCTCAAAAGAAGTTTTAAAAAGTTGACTTTATCCTAATCTGGGATGATTCCTTTTCCCGAAAAACTTTACTTCACAAAAATTTAATCTTAAACAGCCTCCATGAGACAGGCAAACAAGTTACCAGGAGCTAGCTCTTTCTCTGACAAAAAAAAAGAGAAGATCTGTGGTTTTGGTTGTTTTTTGGTTTTTGGTTTGTTTTTTTTTTCCCCCAAGCTATTCTAACCCTGGTCTCTAAGCAGGTGTATTCCCAAAGTATGTATCACAGTGAAATCTGTTTCCAGAAATAACTTGCTTGTTAGAGAGCACTGGGAATCAAAGCGTCTTCTAAGTGTCCTTTATTCTGTATGGTGTAATCGCATCAGTGACTTCACATTACAAATAAGACATAATTCCCAGACCTTCTCCAGAGCCTCCTGACTTCAAGACGTGGATCCTGATCCCCTATGCAGAATTATGCCAATGAACCTTATGAAGTTCTTCAGGTATGCAAGATCTGCATCTGATTTTTCTCTTGCGAACAGAACTAGGAGGCCAAGACAGGGTATAGAAAGCTTGATCTCAGAGACAGTGTATGTACACAAGGTAACTGACCATCTGTTTTGACCCCAGGTGTTTAATCTCTCAGTCCTGAATCAGCTACAGTTTTAGAAGCAAGGTCAGTCTAAACCAGTGTGATAAATGGAGAAGTCTCGTTCACTGTGACACTGATATTTTTTTAGCTTTCAATTCTTGCTGTTCATAGTGTCATGCAGGGGAAAGCTGGGTGGTCTGTTACGCTGTACGCTACAGTCTTCAGAAATACTAGCCTGGGCAGCAGGAGGGTGAAAAGACTGGGGTAGGCCAAAAAAACTTGAAATACTTTGTCTTAAACTAGAAAGCTGTTGAAGCATTTGCTGACTGGAAACAAAGTTGAAATTTTTTTGCCAGTCCTATTTAACTGGTAGCTGGATCCTTCTGAGAAATTGTTGATTTCATTTGACTGTGAGTTACCTTCACAAGCTAAGTAATTTTTGGTTGACTGATGAGAATTTATAGGGGAGATTGTTCTGCTGAAGCAGAGAAGAACCATGGTTTTCATTCAGGAAGAAGTGAGCTTTCCAGAAGTTGAATCATTGAAGATTTGTTTTTAGAAAATGTTCTGCATAAGTGTGTGTGAATGGTGGAGTTTCATTCCCCTCATGTACTTCGAGGGAACAATATGCAACCAAACAGAGCTCATGCTGACCTCTATTTGAAAAATAATGCTAGTGGGGTTATAGAGCCTTATGGAATCTTTCCATGTTCTCCAAAGTTCAGGGGAGAGAGATTTATGTGTGCAGAGAGGTTTATGTGTGTGCAGTAACCATACTTCCTGGAGGTATGCTTAAAATGTTCAGTTTAGAAATGGACTTTATAGCTTGATATGCTTCTTCTAGTATCATAAAGATGTCCCTGGGGGGATAGGTGCTTCTGAAAGATTGAAGATATAGAAGTATTTTGTGTTGATTTTTTTGTTCTTGAATTAGTTTTTCTTAATTATTTCAGGCTTACAAACTGGGAAGTTTCTATTTATCTGCCAGTGATTTGGGAACATTATACAAAAAGCGTAAAGGATGTTCATACTGATTTAGAAAATGGGGTTCTCTGGCATGTTTATGTATAACAATAGCTATATATTTACAAAGTTTGCTGTAGATCTATGTGAATTTTACAACCACAGAGGTAACATTGCTATTATGAAGACCCAAAAGAGTGATGTACCAAAAGTTTGTCCTTATGTGGAGTTCCTCCCAAGCAAATAAAAAATCTCTGGACAGAAAAAACTTTCCAAGTGGTGTTCCCTGAGCATTCCATCCTGATGTGGCCTCAGACCAAAAAAGAGTTAACTCTTGCAGTGTATCTAAAGCATATTTAGTTTTCTGACCTGAAAGTGGAGTGTGTTGTGTTTGTGGTGGCACTGGACGTGCCTTAGAAGCTGTCAGCCCTGCTGCAGGGGCAGCTGGTGGAACAGATGTTTTAGTACTGAAAACAGGAGTGTGGTACATTAAGGAGAAATGACAGAGGTGTAGTAGCAAGTAATTCATATTCCATATCAGCATTCCTCTGCTTTCACCCATAGTTGCTTCTACTGAAGTCAATATAGCATTTTCTGGTGCCACAGATGTTATTTGTCCTAGTAGAGTTCAATTTGTCTTTATCAGTGTAATGTGCTGAGTTACTGTATGGAAAAATACAGCTAATATTGAGTGGCACATTCTGTAACCCTTACAGTTATAGCATAAAGTAATATCCAGTTACCGAGTGTAACTAAAAAGAAATGAAGAGGCTGGGACTTGGGAGTCTGAAACATATGGAAAGTTTTAGATTTTTTTTCCTTTTGGAGCAAAAACACATTGCAGCTACTGGGGAAAATATTTTACTGAAGCAGTGGAAAATGCTTGCAAGCAAATTGTGTACTTCTGGACAAAGAAAAAATGTGATTTTTGTGGTTTGTTTGTCTGAAATATTATTCTGCCATAACAGATCTTACCTAATAACTGTTTATCAGTTGATAAGTTAAAAGAAAATAGAGTGACCTGTGCATAACCACAATTCTTACTTTCTTTATTTTCCTAAATTCTCTTGCTTCAGAGAAATACAAAATGCAGAGGAGAAAGGGACGATTATTTAGTACTGATTGAAAGTTTTATTTCATCTTTGATCCAGGTTAACTTCTTTACAGCAGCCACACTTCTACGGTGGTTTTGGGTTCTTTTGGTGTTTTGGTTTGGTTTGGGGTTTTTTGTTTGGTTTTTTTTTGGTGAGGGGGAAAAAGTTGTAGGTGTGTCCTTTCAGTGGATGAAGATATTAACACATATTAAATATAATATTCTTTAATTTTTTCTGGTAGTTCTTCCTTATTTTTCTAGAGAAAATTGTAACATATGATCTGAAAAGAAGGATAAGCTTGCAAATGAAACATTTAAACTTGAGGTGTCACAGGCAAGCTTTTTGTCCTAGGTGACCTCCATTTGTTCATGTTTTTTTTTAGTTGCTTCTATTTTTCCCTTTTTTCCCTCCCATTATTTTTACTTTGTTCACTTCATGTGCATGCTTAAGTTATAAAAGCAACCTTTTAAAAATAATCGTTCCATGCATAAATGCATGATACGGATCCGAGTAGCCTTTTCTTTCTACCTGGTTGCCTCGTGTGGCTAACTTGAAATATTCCCAAATGTGCTGCATTTATTGGTTATATGCAGTCTGTGAGAAATGCTTGTTAGGCAACATAATACTACAAATAAGCTTTGGGCAGCAGGATTTGTTGCTGGTATTTGACAGGTGATGCATAAGCATAGTACCAGAGTATTGTCTTCATACCACCATCTCCATGAACGTTGCAGTCACGTGCCTAGAAAATATGTGCTTATCTAATGATACCACTGCTGGATTTAATGATCTTTGTGCTCTGTACACAGCTGTTGCCAACTCCATATATATCCTTTTAAATTAATATTTTTAGTCTTGTTTTACTGGTAAACCACAGAGATCTTGTGTTTGGTCTAGCAATTCTTTACAGACTCTTTTGCAGTACTTATTTTAACTGACACTTGGGTGCCAGTCCGGATCCAGCTAGCAAAAATCTCTTCAAATGTTCTCGTCACAGAGGAAGTGATTTCTCTGCAGATAATAGGAATATGGGAGGATGAGTTTCCCTGATTCTCCACTTCTCCTTGAGAAGAAACTTCTTGCTTTATCTGGAGGATCTCTTCACTACCCCAAAATTAGAGAGAGATTAAGTTTTCTTGGCAGAAGGCTATAATTAAATATTTAAAACACCTGCTTTTCCTTCTAGGTTATGCAAGGGGGAGTAGAAAATTTCAGGAGGACACAGGCAACTGCTCCCTCCCCACCCACTGTATAGGGTCTCATCTTCTTAAAATGGCATAACATCTCATGCTGGGGTGATCATTACAGTAACTGAATCAAGTACTGGGAGATAGGACAGTTGAATAAAAGGGAGAACAAGGGATTTTAGGGGTACATACAAGGAGAACACTTAATTGCCTTTTCTTGATTTCCTGGTAACTGAGCTTCAGTGTAGTACTGAAGTATTCACTTCCTTTAACTAAACTTCTACCTGGCACTTACTGGCTTCTGCCTCTGTCCTTGAAAAATAACACAGTAAGGTTAGGGAGGTTAATAAGCTTCCAGAAAGAGTGGCAGGAAATAATATGCAGACTGCAGATAGACAGCAGGGAATTTCAGCAGACTAGGGAATGTAGAGGCGGACTGAAGACTTCATCCTCTGTGGATGGAATGGGGAAGCCTTCTGATTACCTGACTATAAAACCACAGTTCTGTACATCCCCCATAAAACCAGCCATATCTAGGCATGTGCCTTACAAAGACCCACTCCTGCAGGTGTCTCAGTTTAGCCCTCTGGGAAGCTTGTTTCAGTCTTTTTATGACGCATAGACCACCTAGGGAATCTTGACTCTTGATGATACGTTTGTAGCTGCCATCCATGCTACACTAGCTCAAAAAGAGACATTTAGGTTTGTTGAACCCATTTCTGGAGGAGGAGTGTTAGAGTACAAAAGTTCAGTAAATAACACAATTACATATATTTGTTTTTGTGAAATTTTAAAATACATGTAAGCATGCTGTGGCCAGCTTAGGACAGAGTGTGTTTTACCATGAAAGACAGTGTGTGGCCAGTGGAAAAGTTCACGTTGAAGAAGGAGGCTTTCGGATCATTTAGACTCGGTGTCCTGGTAATACAGAAAATAGAAAGTACAGTTGGCCTTCGCAGGGACCTGGCCACCACATGTCACATCTGATTCTAATAAGATGGTCTGTTTCCCAGACTTGGGAAGGAAAACGGTTCCTTACATTCAGTGTCACAGTCAAAGGCTCTGATTTTACTTTGATTTGCGTCCGCCCTTGATGAAACATCAAAAATATACCCGGATATTCCTTTATACTTCAGATTTTGCCTTCTCATTTATTGTTGCCTTTCAAACAAAAAGGTTTGATGAAATAGGGTAGATAGACCCAGTTAGATGCTCATTTTCATCTCGGTGTTTTTCATTTGGCCTCGTTGTGCAGTATTCTTACTGGGAAACTTTACAAAAAATGTAAATAGATATGTAGGAGCAGAATGTACCTTTATTACACTTTACACTTTAAACAGGGAAATCTTATTCATGATTATAAGTTATCTGTTATCAGTACCAGTTCTCAACAAAACTGCTGCACGATCAAACCCAACCATCCTTTTCTTTGTGTATAACCTGTCAGAAGGACCAAAATTATATGTTTTTCATATGTACATTGATTGAAACACTTTATGTACTGCATAGTGAGCCATTATTTCTGAAGTACCATAAAACCAATGTTGCTGGTCGCATGATTCATGGCAGCTTCACTTTTTATAAGCAGACAATGGAATAAAAGTATTGGTAAGATTGCTCCGAGATCTCTGCTTTCATTTCCAACTGTTCTGCATTCTTAATAATGGTTATTAATATAATTGCTGGTGTCTTTTTTTTTTTTAATAATCCTATTTCAGGCTGATGTAACTGCTTCTTTTTTTTCAAAAGCACAATTAATGCTGGAAAACTGGCAGTCGAGTCTCACATCATGTGGAGGCATGTTTCTCTGAAGTTCTTCCTCCAAAAACCAGAGACGTAGCTTCGGGTAATGAGACCAAACCTTTATGCTCATGCTCTGGTGATCAGGCCTCATTTGTAAAGATGACTATGTTTTTTTAACAGAGATTTGTGTTGTTCCTGCCTGACTTAAAGAGCATCTCTAGTGGGTAGATGCCAGCAAGGTTATATTGAGCATACGAATTATATATAGATGCAGTATTTATCTTTTTTATTGGATTTGTTATGGAACAATTGGCAGATGCCTTTGCCCTCTTTTCTTCACCCCAAAGATTTGTGTCATGCTAAATTTTTCTGTGCCTGTGTTCAGATGAATAGCTGTTGGCCACCCTATTGAAACTCCCATGAAAACTGCATTGTGGGAATCTTGTGGAGTGGAATGAAGATACATATGAGAGGGCTTTTCTTTTTGAAGTGGATATATGAAACGGAAACTCTTGAAAAGGCAAGAGAGCTAAAGGGCTTGTGTTCCTGTTCTACTGTTAACTTAATAAAATATCTTGTTAGAGTGTCTCTTGTTTCAGAGCACAGTGAATTCTGGTTTGTTTGGGGTTTTTTTGTTTGTTTGTTTGGTTTGGTTTTTTTTCGTTCTATGGAACTTGATACCAGTCTGGTTTTGATTAGACAGGGAATACAGACAGTTAATAATAGATGGTATTTAGAGCAGAGAATTTACATACTTGCTAATGACGTCTGCAGTGTCACAGTGATCTTACTGATGTCCGAGTGCTAAAGCAGTGTGAAACTTGATCTAGTTATTATGTGAAATGTCTATTCACTTGAGGAGAAAAACCTGACTTCCTCTACCTTTAACAGTGTTGGAGGGGTTTCTGTTCAGCATTAACTCAAAAATTTCATTCATATTTTTTAAAAAAGATATAGCAATGCAAATATGTGAAACTACTCGCAGGTGAGTAATTGTCTTCCAAGAGATAGGTGTGGAAAAGAGCACGACAAGTACTTCTGAAATTAATTACCTTGTATAAAATTAGGTTCAGATTTTAAGACAGTCCTTAACAATTGGGTTAATTCCTCCTTTGGTGGCAGCTGGCATCAAGATTCCAGCTGTGCCTGCAGATGTGTTTTATCCTAAAAATGCACAGGGAAACACATGGTGTGTGTGCATGTGTGCCCATCCATATGCATGTTGTATACAGGTAGTGTGCAGCTGTGTAACTCTGCCTCCATTATGCCGTGTTTGACTGTGATCTCGTGAGAAGAGACTTAACCTGCTCCTTAAACAACCTGAGGTAGTTAAATCTCAGTCTGGTTCATACCTATTGATATTAACAAACCAGTCATGCAGGGTATCACGTGCCCACACACATTAGTGCCTTTTTCCTCTTGATATTTGATATAAATACATCTGCTGGCTGTATATTTGGTATACAAAAGACATACAAAATACTGTTCTTCAGAATCAGCTGCTTTACTTCCTTCAGATTTCAGCCTTAAGTGCAAACTATGTACTAAGTCTGTGTAATTATAGAAATACATGGATAGGTTACGGTGATCTTTAACATCTATTTCATCAGCTGTTAAGCAGATCTCTGCTCCCGTATGATTAGAGTAACTGTAGCTCATTTTATGCCTTTTTTGATAGTTTGTGAGTCTCAGTGATAGTCAACATTGGCTTCCTATTTGCATGGTAAAAATGGTGCTTGGTCTTAGAAGTCAATTAAATCATGACATTGTTTTGAGGCATTGTTTTCAGAAGATGTGTTTTCTCCCGTAAACTGCTTTGTGTTACATAACACTGGAGCATGGCTATAGGGCTACTGGAGGCATTTCACTTCTGAGCAATCAGACTATCCAAACAGAAAACACCTAAGTCTTCAAAATGAGCACTATTGTTAGTTTTTCAGGTACAGAGACCACTCTAATCTGCTCAGAGAGGACAGCAGGAGAGTTTACTGTGGAAAGGTATTTTTTTCAGTCCAGGTGTGAATTCATTGAACTGTCCACAGTATGAAAGCAAGCTTGTCAGATAAACCTCTGCAGAATCTAATTACACATGAAGAAAAGGTATGTTCAAACTCGTGTGTCATAGAAAAGATGTTTAATGTAATAATGGGACACATCTTCTGAAAGAAGACTGAAGGCCTTAGTCCTAGCATAAAGGTAGTTTGAGGTGATTGCTTCTCTATGACACGGATAGGTGAGGGAAAGTCAGTCAGTGTCTGGGAGGAGACCTCTGACCTGCCGCATGCTTAGCAGAGTGTCTTTTCAAGCACTGGTACATTTCATCTTACCCGCACTAAGACTGAGAGTTCAAGAAGTGTTCGGACAGCACTCTTGGGCATATGGTATGATTCTTGGGGATGGTCCTGTGAAGGACTAAGGGTTGGGCTCATTGAACATGTGGATCCCTTCCAACTTGACATATTCTGTGATTTTGTGATTTGGGATCCCTAAATGTTTGGAGTCTCTCCCTTTGACTTTTAGTTTCTCTGGAAATAACTGGTTCCCTTATCTGAATAGCCTCATGTCAGGGAGAAAGAATGGCTTAAATAACATTATCTCTAAGCATTTGGACCTTTCACACTACATTGATTTCTTTGTGAAATCCTTTCAGTCTCCTAACAGCTGCCCAGTAAATTCAACAGAACTAAAGGATAGAGAATATCTTTTTATTTGTGGTGGATGTTTTCACACATTATACCAAACATAGTTGTGGATGGTAGGGGTGAAATTATTCCACACTATCAGCTTATTGTTTGCAGTAATATAGCAGTCGAACTGCTGTTGAAAAATTAATCCTTTTGTATAAAAGAAACAAAGCAGGACAACAGGGCTTCTAAGATAACATGATTTGATACGCATGCTACATACATAGAAGGAATGTTGCACCAGCTCTGAGTCCGCTTAAACTCTAGGGAAATACTTTTTTGGCTCCAGTTTTACAGACAATTGAAGTTGTAGCTAACTTCTCTGGTTATTCAATGGACCTTTTTCCTCCTGTCTGCAATTTGTGGACCAGAGGATTGGTTTCTCACAACTTATTGTGGCTTCTGAGCTTTTAGACCTTTTATTAGGTGAATCAAGTGGTGTCCTGAAGAAACTTTATAGAAGGATTTTTGTGGCTGTGGGGAATTAAAGACAGTAACCACTGTATAGTTCTGGAAATTTTGGTGTCTTCTGTATGCCAGAGAAGTGTTTGTTTCTGCACTGGGGCTGTCAAAGGCAACGGTTGTCCCTTATGGCTCACTTTCCAAACTGCAGCCTATTGTGTTTTTTTTATGCTTCTCACTCAGACCAGTTTAGAAGGGAACAAGGGAAAAGTTTGTGTTTTAGATTAATGTGCTTTATTTTTTTTCTCTTGAAAATTTCCCATTAATATGGTTCATTATAACTTTCAAAAGAAGTTTGAATTTTTCAGATCCTGGTAAAGATTAATGTCAAACAAGAAAACCTTTTGAAGTTCAGCAAATTATTTGCAGTACAAAGAACTTGACACACATCTGCCAGAAAGCTTTTGTTTCACAGAAACCATTCGGCTCAGAAGAGATGAAGTTCCTCTGACTTTTAAAATATATTGATGAATAATGTATTTGTGAACTTCATTAGAATGAAACTTAGTTCACTGCCTTGGTTTATGTATTTCATAGCACTTTCCCTTAAACACAACCAATGTTTATTTTTACTTGCTTAGATACAATGTATGATCCCACAATAAGTACAGGCCTTGGCTTTGAAAATATTCCCCTTATGACAACTGTTCTTTATTTGGAAACTAGAGACAACTTTTCTCTTTTTTTTTTCTTTTAGATGTTATTCCAAGTATGTTTGGTAGTAGTACCAAGTATACAATATAGGTTCAATTTGAGAAATGTTTATTTTTATATCAACAGTCCTGATGTCACAAAGTTTTGCTTTGCCAAACAAATACAAATACAGTTCTTTTATGTGCAACTACTGCAAACAGTTTTAGCAAGCCCCACTTATTTCTTAAGTGCTCTTGTAATATTTTTTTTTCTGGATTCTTGACTTTTGTGGTCCTTCTACAAAGCATTTATGAATACTGACTCACACGTGAAAATCTAAGAAGTGCTTTAATTGTGACTTGATAAACAATGTTTGACTAGTGTTAGAATAGGAAAGGAAGGTTTAGGAAGGAAAGGCCTTGAGAAGGTCAGCTAAAATTTTTCTGATACTTAAAAAACACCTATTAAGTGCTGTGTGGAGCTATAGTGATCAGAAGTGTGGGGACAAATCCTTATTTAACTTTTCACTATGTGAAGGAGGCCTATAGGAGGTGGGGTGAAGGATAGACATAGTGAAACCATATCAACTAGTAGGAATACACCCAATTGCTACTGCCAGTGGCATGTGCTAATGGGTGAGTCTTCTCACACCTGTGTTTGGGAACCTTGTCACTGTTCTTAGCTGCAGAAGACCATCCTAGAGAGGTGACCAGGCTGGCATGAGTTAGCTCAGCATTTCCACATGCAACTGTTAGTAGGATTAGCATGTTGAGATGTCCAAGCTCTCAGCCATCTGAAAGCAGCTAGATGGAATGATTTCAGACAGTAGAGGTTCAGAAATAGTAGAAGTTAGTAGGGAAGGCAGGTAGGATAGTACAGGTTTAACTATGCAGTAGGAATTAACTTAGCGGTGGGGAAAAGAGAATAAGAGTAGTAAGTAAAAAAAGCATTTAAAAGCAGCAAAGCATCTAACTATGCTGACAGGTGTAAGTAAACACTAAAACCTGTGTTATAAGTTTTCTGAAAGTTATTTGTAGTACAAAGGTGTGAGACAGGCCTTCTTAATCAGTTGATTTCATTGCCATGTAGGAATAGCAGGCTGCTCAAGGCAGTGATGGGCTCCAGTCAGGCTCCAGGCCCAAGCAGCTACATCTTAAAAATACTGCTGTATTATGTAGTCCTATTCATTTGAGAGTTTCCATGCTAAGCTGCTCTTTTGAAATGCAGATGTGATTGAAGCAGGCAATTTTACCTCACCCTGTTCCTTATCCCACTCATGTCGGGTATTTTTTGGCTGTCCTTGGAGCCCAAGGATTTAGGGAATAGAAGTATAACAGATAGCAAGACTGTGAATAGGACATTTTCAGGACATGCAGAGTTTTGGAATACAGACTCCCCTGTGTTTGGTGTGAGCACCTCGAGTTGGTAGTTCTGTCAGTTTAAAATCTCAAACAGTGTAAAACTGCTTACTTGAGTTTTTCAAGCAGATTGAGTTCCACTTGAATCTCATGAGTTGCCTATTTAATTCTAATTTATGTTGACTGAAAATAAAAGCTAATGATTTGTGATCAGGCAGAGCTGATCCAAGAGTGAGGGTATGAGGTTTTTTCCCATATTAATCCTTTATTACTGCAGTAATCCTTTCAATTATACACAAAGTGTGATTTAGGAAGTATCAATTCAGTGCTCCTGTGGGGAGTGCTCAGGGTTGAGGAAGGCTTATATGAGGAAATAAATATCTGCTGTATATAAACAGAAGATGCCTTGAGAATCATGGCGTTTATCCTGTGATGATATCTAGCTCTAGTTTAGTTGTGAGGCAGGATAACACCTCATTAGATCTCAATTAAGGTGTTCTGGTCTTATTCACCAGAGTGTAATAGAAGTAAAGGATCCTTTTGTGTCGTTCCTTAAAGAAGAGAGATTAAATCAGTCTGAGAAGCTTTGTTTTAGGAAAAGAAGCTGTTCGTACTAGAGACACTGTCATATGATGGCTGTGGTATTGCTGTAAAATTGCAGAAATTAAACATTTTAATGGAAAGCTTCTGTAAATGGGGTCATTCTGGCCAAGCATTAAATTAGTGGGCAACATAGTTTGGCTTTGTTCTTTAGTGGTAAGAGCATGCTGGAGTCTTTCTGAGGTGTCAGGTTTCCACAGACAGATGTTTGTACATTTGTAATGTCACTTTAAAGTATAGTCATTCTTCGGACCCTGTTATTAAAGCAGCTTTTTTAGTCTAAATTTTCTGAGTTAACAGTTTATTAGAAAATTATGAAAGCTGAGGAGAGGATCTGATGGCACTTCTCTTAGCCTTCAGACTCTAGTTCCTTAACATGTCTGAGGCAGTAGTATGTGCTGTGAAAAGTCAATATTTTTGGTGGCAGTGATGCTTTTGTAAAAGAAAACCAATGATTTTTGTACTTGGAGAGGAACCTTTATTATAAAAATTCTACGTATGGACTCTCACAGAAGAGGTGAGAGGCAAAGTAGAACCCGTCTTCCTCTTGCAACACTGAACCACAAATAATCTGCTAAACACTAGGTACTGTCATGCAGGATGTTTTTCTCCCAACTTGCCAATCAAGTTAATTTCCATTAGTCATCTAAGTACTGAACATGGAATGCATTTTTCCTAAACAAGGCATTGTCTTTGAAACGGAAACTAGAGCTACAAATTTTATGAGTGCTGAAATATCCATGGCTGTATTTCAATTTTCCTCTCTTCATTGCTGAAATTCCAGTACTGGAGCTCGTAGTACTGTTCAGATGTACAATACTGTCAAGTCAGTAGATAAAGACTTTTCAGGACCTTAATATAAAAGATAATAATTTTGTTCTTTAATATATTCTGTATTGTCACCAGGTTTCAGTGGCATTTGACATCACTATGAGTCCTGCAATACACATTGCTATCTGTTTTTTTAATTACTTATTTTTCCCTCTACAGTTCAGATGGAGAAAATGGAACTGATGAAAAGAGAAAGGCAGGAAAATCGCCTACTCTGTCCCTGCAGACTCCCACTGGTGAAATGGAGTATTTTGATGACCGGAAAAAAGTTGATGTTGCGAGGTAATGTCAGAATTTTCTTCTGGCCAGATTATGAGAATTGTTACAACACATTTAAAAAGCTAGACCGAGTAGCAGTATTTATCAGACATCCTAGTTGTGTGTTAGCTTGGACACTGCAAGTAAACAGGAATCAGACCCATCTTTCAGGGTTACTCTGTTACCCAACACAAGCAGTCAGCATAGTGGGAATTTAACCTTTGAGCTGGCTTAGTTTCCATGTTCTAGAAAAAAAAATATATTGCACTGTTTGGTGTGACTGCTAGTTACATCTCTTTCACAATCAATTTGACAGGTGGTCAAACTGAGCTGCAGTTTGGCTCTGTTTCTCAAACGCTTTCATGCTGGAATATTGATTGTCCCTGGTAAAAATGTGCCATAAGTTTTAATTTTGGACTCTCTGCTGTATATTGCATTTGTTTATGTAATGTCTCCACAAAACCAGTAATTCTTTCTTTGTTGGAGGACTTGAATGCATTTTAAATTCTTCTAAAAGAAAATTAATTAATGCTAAAATCTCACTTGCTTGGCCTGCAAACAACTTTTGCATGCTTTTCACTGTGTCAGCTGAGCAGTCAATTCAAAAGTCAGTGGTCAACCTCACATTGTAGTTTTGATCACAAGGCAAATATTTAAAAACCATGTAATTTCATAAAGCATCTTTGAGGAAAAGGTATCTGAAGGAATATGTCTTTTTTTTTTTCCTCTCAAATCTTTCTAGTTATACTGTTCAATATAATTGATTATGTTTGGTGAGGGGTAGGCAGGAGTTTTTTGTAAGGCCTACTGCTTGTTTTAGTTTGACCTGTACTTTACTTAAGCACACAAATACATGTACACATGTAATTTAGAGTTTTCTTCTCTGAGGAACCACCTGAGATAATGCAGCTGCTTCTCCTCCTGTCTAAATCAGTCCTGCTATACTATCTCTTTCCAACTGTGTCTACACTGGGTTTTCTGTTCCTCTCATCCCCAAAGTATTTACTGTAAATACCAAACCTCTCCAGTTTATGCAAGTAAAGAAGACTTGTTTTGCAGGATGTGAAAACTTCTCACAAAATCGCAGAATATGCCAAGTTGGAAGGGACCCACAAGGATCATTGAGTCCAACTCCTGGCCCTGCACAGGACCATTCCCAGGAGTCACATCGTGTGCCTGAGAGTGTTATCCAAACACTTCTTGAAGTCAGTCTTGGTGCTGTGTCTTCTTCCCTGGGGAGCCTGTTCCAGTACCCAACCATCCTCTGGGTGAAGAACCTTTACCTAATATCCAACCGAAATCTTCCCTGACACAACTTCAGGCCATTCCCTCAGGTTCTATCACTGGTCACCACAGGGAAGAGATCAGTGCCTGCTCCTCCTTTTCCCCTCATAAGGAAGCTGTAACTGCAATGAGGTCTCCCCTCAGTCTCCTCCAGGCTGAAGAGACCAACTGCCTTCAGTCACTCCTCATAGGCTTCCCCTCAAGGCTCTTCACCATCTTCATTGCCCTCTTTGGACACTCTCTAATACTTTAGTATCTTTCCCATATTGTGGTACCCAAAACTGCACACAATATTCAAGGTGAGGCCACTCCAGTGCAGAGCAGAGCAGGACAGTCCCCTCCCTCACCTGGCTGGTGATGCTTTGCCTGATGCCCCCCAGGACACGATTGGCCCTCCTGGCTGCCAGGGCACTGCTGACTCATATTCTACTTGCCATCCACCAGGACCCCCCCAGATCTCTTCCTGTGGCATTGCTCTCCAGCCTCTCATTCTCCAGTCTGTACAAACATCCAGGGTTGCCCCATCCCAGGCACAAAATCCAGCACTTCCCCTTGTTGACCTTCATGTGGTTGGTGACTTCCCAGTTCTCTCATTTGTTGAGGTCTCTCTGCAGGACCTCCCTGCCTTCTAGGGAAACAGTAGCTCCTCCCAGTTTTGTGTCATCTGCCGACTTGCTCAATATCCCTTCAAGTCTTGTCATCCAAGTAATTTTTTTAAGATGTTTTAAAACACAGGGCCCAAGATGGAACCCTGTGTAGCTCCACTAGACACAGGTTGCCAGTCTGATGTCACCCCATTCACTATTACCTTCTGCCCTTGACCCATGAGCCAGTTGCTCACCCCCCACATGATGTGTTTATCCAGCCATGTGTGCTGGACACTTTGTCCAGAAGGATCCTGGAAGAGACAGTATCAAAAGCTTTACTGAAATCCAAAAAGATCATATCAACTGCCTTCCCCTGATCAGCTGGGTGGGTTACCTTGTCATAAAAGGAAATCAGGTTGATAAGAAAGACTTTCATGAAGCCATGCTGGCTGTGATCAAGGACTGCATTGTCTTTCAAGTGTTTTTCAATACCTCCCAGAATAATCTTCTCCATAACTTTACGAGCACATTTCTTTCCCCATTGTATCTTTAGCACAACAAGTTCTTCAGATCATTCAGTGTAAGAGTCCTGTGATGTGTTTTTTCTTCTACTCTTCAGTCTGCAACTGAAGGCATCTGAAAAAGAACTGTCTGATTTTTATGGTTTGTTGATATGCATTTGTTCTGTGCTAAATAGCTCTCAGAGATCATGTTCTTCTCTTCTGAATTTATGAAACAATTATTACACCTCTCTGTTTTTCTGAACAGTCCATGCTATTAATTGCTCCTTTATAAAACAGACAAAACTTATTTTCGCAGCCATCCACAGAGACTTTCCTCTGTACAGCTTCTCTAGAGTTGTATGAGGGTTTTTTTGGTTCTCCAGTATAAATGCCTACAGCAGTACAGGTTCAGCTTTCTGTACAAGTGGCACTCAGAATTTTATTTCATCTGCTCTGGAGTTGCTGGCTATTTTAATGATTTCATTGCACTACACAACACAGTTCATAGCCATCCTCTGGCTTGTGTACCTATGTTTCTTCTCTGTTACACCTTTCAAATGAGCTTACATCTTGTAATACACATTTATGGGTTTCAGCTCATAACTTCCACTCTCAGCTACTAAGTTTTATCTTACTTTATCTTGTATTATTAAACAATGTGCTCAGTATTAGTATTTCACATGTTAACAGGAAACAAATGTGAAGCTAAGCACTGTGATAATTCATTAAGCTGTAAATTGTCTTGAACTTTTCTAACTTCCTTACAGCTAGTAAGGAATTTAGACTATCCCTTCTAAATTAAAAGACTACCTTCAGTGAGGACTGACATAATTTAAGAATAAAATATTCTTCTCTTTATTTCTGTAGAATTCCTGATAAGTTGGGTAATAGTTATTTAAATCATTAATATGTTTAATGGAAAAGCACATTCTGGTGGTAACTTATCAAGACTAATGAACTGAGGCCAGACTTATATCAGATGCTTTTTTTAATCTTCAGGACAAAGAGCAGCACAGATAGTCCAGTCCTGACAATGGATATCAAGAGTGACTCCAAGATTGAAAGGAAAAAACGAGCCTCAAATCAGGTTGGGCAGAGAATTTGTTTCTTTACATATAGTAAGACTAAACACCTAACTGTCATGAGAAGCCTTTTTCTTAGCAATATCATAGTTCAGGGTTGTGTAAGGTCATAGGTTCCTTTTTCATCAGTGTGTTAGAGTCTGGATAAAACAGATTATAGAGTTAATAGCCACACAGGAAAAAAATAATTTAAAAATTTATTTTAAAACAAGTGGGAAAAATGAGAAGGTATGGGGAGGACAGGAAGTGGAGCAGGTCACCTAATTGTCAGACTGTCTAATAAAGTATGTGTCTTTTGGGTGTGGGGCTTTTTGTTTTTTAGCTGAAGGCAAATGCACACTTTCATAAGCTGTTTCTAGATGTTCCCATTGATGAGCCACTGAAACAAAGTAAGTATTAATCCCTGTGTCATTGTTGGCTGTGGATCCTAGATAATTATAGTTACCCAACAACTGCGATGTACAGAGGAACTACCTAAATTTTAAAAACCTTTAACCCCGGCTGCCTAGAGCTATAGGGCCTTCATTCACATGCAATTGGCATTTTGTTGTAGTCTTGCAACTTAAATCTTTGCATATTGGACTTGAGCATAGTAGGCCATTTTGCAATTCTTAGCAGAGTAGCCTAGTGCAGTATTTTTTTGGTACTGAATCTTCCTTACTAAAGGCACTGCTTGAGACAGTGCTGGTCAAATGATTAGCTTGAGTTTTTGCTGTTGAGACTTCAATTTTTAAAAATACTAATAGGAAAAGGATATAAAATGTTGAAATATTTTACTGTTTTCTGTGGTACTTTCAACAAGGGAATTCTACATAGACACATATAATAAATGTTTCTTGAAAGCAATACAAGGAAGGCAGCTCATGAGTGATTAATGATTTGCTCAATGTCTGTGAAGTAAAAGCTGTATTACTTTGTATGTTCTGCCTCTGTTGGTCATCTAGTTTAGACAACTGCTATAGAGCTAGAAGTTTAAAGCTGGAACTTAGATTAAACTCTTTACATTTTAGTAATATAATTACCTAAAAGCTAATCAAAAAGTTTACAGGAAGCTAGGTGGTACTCTCAGAAAGGATTTTTGACTTCTGGAGGCTAGTTGCATGTTACTATTCATTTCAGTCATCATTCTTCAAATATTTTGAGTCTAAACTTAGACCTCTGACATCTTCTGAGTTTGTCAGTGTTAGTTAAACATTGAAAATTTCCAGGTTTGACAATGTTTATCAGAAGGTATAAACCTAAACATATTATGGTGTTGAAAAAAGAACAAAACAAAAGCCAAATTGGCTTGGCTTGTATTGTGATTACCTTGAAGATCATGGAGTATCTATTTGTTTCAGGCTTTACCTGTGCTCTGCAGAAAGAAATTCTGTACCAAGGAAAGTTATTCCTTTCTGAAAACTGGATTTGCTTCCATTCCAAAGTTTTTGGTAAAGACACTAAGGTTAGTGAACTCTTTATGTACAGAACAGTAATGCTATTCTTAATATGTTTATCACAAGAAGTTCAAATTGTTATGCAAGACCTACCTCTAAGTTTTATTGAATACAATCACTATTTAGAAGTGATGCCCCAAATTCTTGAACTGGAGCACTATTATCCTTATTAGAGATCCAGTCTCTTGCTTAAGAACTTTCTGTCTGAAAAGAAAAAACCAACAAACCAAAAAACAAAAGAGAGGATCTGACAAACAGCAATGAGGGCATTGCCAAACCCAGGTAGCATAAACTGCAAAAATGTCTCTCTTGGGGTAAGTATGTAAGGGAGGAGAAGGAGGAATTATGAAGGCTGAAATGAATTAAGGACCCTCAGATTATAAATGGGAAACTGGAGAGAAGGATCAAGAATATTAAGGCAGTTAAAAAGGAAGAACTAAAACTGACTTCTTGACTTGAGTGGCAAAGCTCTTTGAAGGATTCTTCTAGCAGTCCAATTTTGCATAACTAGAGAATAGGGAAAGAAAAACGAGTTTGCAAGGTTGTTACTTCTGAGCCTAGTATGCGTAGAAGAAATGAAATGTGAACAGTTGGAAAGATCATAATTTATTCTTTTTTGTGACCCACCTAAGGCTTGGTCCTACTGCTGTATATCGTATGCATAAAGATAAAAACAAAGACTTTGCAAAAAGATTTATTTTCTGGCTCTGTTGATTTGGAGCTTTTGGAGTGATTTTGCTTACATAAACTGCTTTTTTTGAGGTTTTATTGGGAAACAGTTCACTTCAAGGATTTTTTTGGCTTCTTTTTTTCAATTACATCCCTGAACAAAGTTCCTGGTTGGATACAGTGAATTGGATGCTGAAATCAGTTTAGTGGTTGAGATTATCTTGGTTCTCTGCTGTCAGTCATTTTGGTGGAATACATCTGTCTTTGAAAGGGCTTTTAAGAAGGTGGAATAGGTTAAGAATGCTTAAAATTATTAAGAGCACATTGTCCATTAAAATTGAAGCTGCTGTACTAGCAATCTTCTATTCACCATGAATAAATGTGACTACCTCAAACTGTGCAACAACTTTCTAAATTCTAAGCTAAATGTTTACAAAATATAGTAGAACTGTACCGAGTAGAGAAGTCTGGAAAAAAATATGCAGAATGGTAGTGATGTAGTACTAGGAAAGTATCTTTGTCAACAGGGTTTTAAATGCAGAAATATATAAATATTTATGTATATGATGAAAAGGGAAAACATTGTAGAAGATAGGGTAGAATAAACAGTATTTGTAAATGTGACCATAATGAGATTCCAAATTATTTAATACTGAGTTTTGTTTTCAGAAAACATAGTGGGCAAGACTAAGAGTGAAGGCGATAGTCCTTATTACAGCTTTGCTTAGTTTTTAGGAATACAATCAAAAAAAAAGCAGAGAAATCGTGTATACAATGAAGAATAGTGTAGTGGGAGGGAGAGGAGGAAATCAAGCTGGACAGGAAGAGGAATGTTCTTAGCAGTCAGATACAATGACAAATTCTCCAAGATTAAAAAAACCCCACAATTTAAGCTTGGTGATAAATTGTTTTATTGTGAGAAATGGCAGATATACACATTCTAATAAATTTTTTACATGAATTCTACCTGCAGAATTTTTTTATTGAATGCTTTGGTGCAGGTAACAGCTGTACAAATTAGGAATTTTAAATATGCAGTAAAGACACTGTGCATATTCAAAAAAAAAAGATTGCTTCTGCAGGATTGAATAGACTCTGAAAGACATCACTTTCTTCCTAAGTAGATCTAATTTGGCTATATGTTGACCTTAATTCTTTCTGGGATGTGCACATTATCTTACACTTTCAAATTGCTTTCCAAGTTACTTGCAGGTTAGCCTTGTATTCTCAAATAATGATTACTAGAAATAGAAATAAAGAAGTGATAAAGCAGTGTTTTTACCATTTTATTCTAATGCTGGAGGAGCAGTACAAAAAGCAATAAAAAAGTGCTTAATCCCACTGAAGTACACTTTAGTCTTGATCACAATAACGTTACCCACCAAAATAGCATACAGTAGAATGCTCTTAACGTCTCTGATTTAAAGATCCTTGAGGTGAACTGTGAACTGAAATAGAAAATTGGGACTCTTCTTGTTTTGTAGCTTGTAGCAGGATTTCTCTTCAAACAATGTTTGGCAGTCTTGTAACCAGCCTATTAAACACTAATATAGTTTTCTTACCTGAAACAACTTTTCATTTTATGATTTTCTGTTACTGCTCTGAATAAAAGTTCACAGTAAACTGTGCACAGAGTAACTTTATTCTCCTCCAATGACATGTGTTTAATTCAATGCTGTGATTGCTCACTGAACAATTTTTGAACACTTTTAACCTTGTTTCCAAATTTCTCAGGTACTTGTGACAGTCTGTGTCAAAGGAATTTTTGACAGGATCTGTATCTTATAATATATATCCAGTATTATTATATTTGCCTAACTCAGTAAGCCTCTAGACTTTTCAGATCAGTGTCAAATGAGGTATTTGGTCCTTTGTAACATGGGCTTCTCAAGAAGGACCCATGTGGAAATCTGAAGTGAAATACTCTGAGGCATAGCAGGCACTAAGCTAGTGGGTTTGGATGTAAAGAGAAAGCGGGAGGAAAAGTTGAGAGCTTTTCAATGTAAATATAGAGAACCTGGTTGGCACATACAGGAATCCATTTTAGTCAGTGGGTGTGTGGCTATTGGATCTTTCAACATTGCTGAAGGATGGGCTGTTTACTCACCTACTGGTTGCAGATCTGCAAGTGATGAGAAGACTTTTATGTTCATTCTTCAACAAGCTTCTTTAGTCTGATGTGTTT
Source organism: Xenops minutus (assembly GCA_035221455.1). Lineage (NCBI taxonomy): Eukaryota > Metazoa > Chordata > Aves > Passeriformes > Furnariidae > Xenops > Xenops minutus. The sequence continues at coordinate 17,421,358 of JAWWEE010000085.1, read as the reverse complement.
TGAAATGTTTGGTTTCTCAACAAAGAAGCCTAGCAAGAGCCAGAAGGGATCAGGAAAGGATGACACACACGAAAGCCTGGATTAGCATTTTATAATAGCAGAAGTAAAAGTAGTTAAGAAATAGTACTAATCTGAAACCATGGCTATTCCACATGAAATAATAGTAATCAGGGATGTAGTGGAGAAATCTCTAAATGACGAGTGTTAAAGGTCGGGCTTAGCCCAGTGTGTAGGCTAGCCCCTTGTGAAAGAGTGTGCTACAGGTTTGTGTGTGCATGTTGGGATTCAAACACTACTTCGGTCTTGTTTCAGATTAGTATACCTGTGCTGTCAGTGACACTTCTGAAGAAAACCAAAACTGCCCTTCTTGTGCCAAACGCTCTGATCATAGCAACAGTCACAGACAGGGTAAGTACTGGTAGAGGGCAATGGTATTGCACTCTGCCTTCTTTCTTTTTCCTTTTTTTTGTCCCTGCTTATCAGCAGTAATATGAAGGATTCTTGAAAGTACCAAGTGGCCACTTAAACAGCTATAAGAATTGGTCGCATATGGGCGTTTAGACTCAGGATCCTGAGAGATCTGTTTTCTTGGAGAATGAGTCTAATGTCTGCCTCCTGTCTTTCAACAGGCAAGGACTTTTTTTGTTCTCTAACTCACTCCCTGCCCTTTTTCTTTGGTTCTGCAGTAAACAAAGCTATGTAGAACTTGGTGGGAAAATATAGAAGTGCAATCTTTGTTTACCACCTGCTCTCTGTAATCTTTCATTCCCTGTTTTTCAAGATTGATCGGTCATAGCATAGGGGGAACTGAAACAGCTGGGTCAGGAAGTGCATGTGCAGAGGGTTACCTTCCTTGGCAGCTCTGACAGTATTCTTTCATTTAGTTATATCTCTTACCTAAACAGCCATACCTTAGAGACACAATAAACAGTTGCTCACAGTGATATTCGGGAATACTAATTGCATCAATCAGTATGAAATATGATTATTCTAAGACCAGCTTTAGAACCAACCCCCTTTCATTGTACAAATATTTTTTGCATCCAGGAGGCTGCGCATAAAAGCAAGTTGTGGATTTGGGATTTTGTTTGAATTTCTTAAGGGGTAGGTAAAACATAGCATGGAAAGTGGTTTTAAAAGAAGCAAGAGATTTGGATTGTGCTCTGGTTCCTGCAGCAGAAGATGGTAACTTTTACATGCCTGTCGTGTATCCTGTGTGATTAACCTCAAGTCATAGGCTTAAAAGAAGTGCAGATTTTCCCTGCTATACTGAAGTTCTTGAAAATAGGTACTTGATCTGCAAAACCACCTTTCAGTTTTATTTGCACAAAAGGAAGCTTGTACTGTATGCCTTTTCTCAAACTGTTGTGGAACTTCTGTTTTTCAGTACATGTTTGTCTCCTTACTCTCCAGAGATACCACCTACAAGCTATTAAAATCTATCTGTAGACATCTTGAGGTAAGCACCAGTGGGAATGAAGGTGGTATGTAGCTTTGTGTTCATTATTACTCCTTTTCTGCTGTTAAATACTAGGTAGTTTCCAGGTGTGTTCCATGTTAATACTGCTGCTTTTTTTCAGGATACGAGCATGGGCAACAGTCCAAATCCCTCTTCTGCAGAAAACAGCTTCAGGGCTGATCGTCCTACAACCCTGCCCCTGGTAAATGGTTTAGAAGTTTGTTCTTTTCTTGCATGGTGTCTTTCATTGCAGGTACTATTTTTAATGTCTGAAGAAAGGAAATTGAAGGAAATCACAACATTTATTTTTAAAACTTTGATTTTTTTTAATTTTTAAACATTAGAAAACAGTAGGAATAATTAGCATAGGTGTAATTTGATTTGATCATATAACCAATATATATACATGTGTTTGCTTTAGATTTATCCCAAAGTCTGTATGGTCTTCATATCTCTGTTTCACAGTCAGGTTTCACTGTACTTAAAGTTGCTTCATCCTCTGCCATGAACAGTTTTGAAGTGTTTCTAATGGCACTTCTTCCTCTGTAAAGCCAGTTCACAGATATGAAAGAGCTGTGTAGCCACATGTGATGATCAGAGTCTAGTCTAGTAATACCCATCCTGGATTTCCCAATTTGTCTAACTTAACAGTCTGACTTTACACACATTTAATTTCTTTATTTAAACAAAGGCAGGGGATGTGGCTTGAATTCTGGTGATCTTATGGAGCTTATTTTAGTCTCAGCATCTTGATATCAGAGATTGTTCCTGGTTAAACACTTTTAAAGCTTTAGACTTTGGTTATAATTCTAGAGGGAGGTGGGAGGAAATTAGGTTGCTTAGATTTAGAACAGGATTGGGCCTTTTTGTGATTCTTTCTCCCCATCAGGATTTCAATGAAGATTATTCTGATCTGGATGGAATAGTGCAGCAGAGAAGACAAGAGCTGGAAGAGTCCAGCAGCACAGGCTCACAGACACCAGAGCTGGAATGCTTCCAAGGTGGGTGGGATCATGGAGCCCTAAGAAAATCAGTATGATTTAGCTCTCAATTTTGCTTCTGTAATCCCCTTCTGATGCAGAATCTACCTTCTCCAAAGTCCTAGAGAATTCTGGGATTTTTGAGGTCTTCCTCAAGTCCCAGTACCTCCATTTTCATTTTTATATTCCTTTGAGTCCAGATTCAGACAATGACTTGGTCATCAGCAGATCTGAATTGTAACTACTGCCTCCAGTTGCTTACCTATGCTAGCAGAGTACAATGTAAGAGCTGTTCCTGCTTTAAAAAAAAAAACACAAAAAAAAAAGAAAAAGAAAAAGAAAAACATGTAACACTGCTGTTTGTAGTTTCTATTGTCTCAAGTTCTTCACCTAATTAGCAGTAATGCTGTGTAGAAACTCACTGCATGTAAGTTCATGCGTACAGCAGAACTTTTTTCGTGTAGCCTATGCTGAGTGTTACTTCATGAGTTGCCATCTTCAAAGGATCTGGAAATATAAATGCAACGTACATCATCCTCTTTCAATCCAGGTGCTTGTTTTTATTTTGTGTTGGTGTGGAATTCCTATGTAAACTGTTTCAAGGATACTAAACTAACTGCTGCTTTGTAACCAAGTACAGAAATGCACCTTTTAAAATCCTCCTCTTCCTCTTTTGCTTGACTAACTTAAGCTACCAGCAATTTCCTTTGACTTGGTATTTCAACTTTATTAATAGTCTTCTCTTTGACAGATTATCATGTCGTTGAAACTCAGACTCATTTGAAAGTTTCAAAGGCTGAGGCCAAGTCTGTTCGTTCAGATGCACATAGTAAACATGGACCTGATGGAAAAGCCCGAAACAGTACACGAAATGGTAAGGAACCAAGGGCAGATATTCAGCTGGAGTTACTTGAGATAAGTTTGTATAGTTATGTTAGTTTACTTAATTTGAAAGATCTTTCTTGTTTATCCCTCTGTTTGTATTATCTGTTGCATGCTGCAGAACACTGTATGCTGTGGTCTGCTCTGATCAAAGTAACATTTGGTTCTTCTCCTTGCAGGCCATTCTGAGGCCCTCAGGTTATTCCACAAAGTGAAGTCCCAGAAGCTCTTATCTCTGAACCATGTACTTATATTTTATGCAGTTCTGTAAGTTAGCAATTAATACCAAGATTTTCCAAATACTGGAATTTTCTTATGTTTGCATAATGGATATAATCTAAGCGTCACTGGAAAAAGGAAATTATTGGGAATTGTGGCCTTTATACTTTTCAGAAGTATAAAGATATATAAGCCTGCTGGGACAGGCTTAATTAAGTGGTGTTTTACTTTTAAATGAAAAAGTTCTTTTGATTCAGGAAACATTAAAAGTATTTAAGTACTTGCAGGTTCATTTTACTTGTCACTTAACAAAGCCATACTCAAGGCTGAGACTTCCATAATTGTCTGAATGCCACTGATTATATTCCTGAAATGCTTCTAAGAATTATACCTTTATTATTGAACATATAAAAGTAAAAATTTGGATGGCTTTTAATATTAAATTTGTCATATTTCCCTAAAGTTTCCTTAACTGATGTGCTTTATTTTTCTCTCTTACAGTGTTTGTGTATTAATATTTTCTACCTTCTACATGAGATACAAAATCAGTGTCCTGGAGGAACGTCTTATATCCATCACATCCTTTGATTCACGAATTAAAGAGTAAGATACACTGTGTAAAAGCCCCATCTGGGGTCTAAAAATCTTTTTCAAGTATCTCTCATGCTCATGTATTTTGTTCAGAAACCACTGTGATACTGTAGTGCCCATAGTGTTTTGTAGTTCTTTTATCTGTATTGACCTTTTTCATCATACAAATGTGATATATTGTGGTGCACTGCTGCCTTGAGAATATTTCAGGTAGATGTAAGTTCACTGTAAACTGCTGAAGTGAGCAATTCCTTTCCAGAGCAGTGAGTCTTGAAAAAGGGATAACTTTTGTCTTCAGTCCTAATGTAATTTAGTTAGCCTAAAATAATGGAACATACTTCATAGACTTTGGTTTAGTACTTCTGTCTTTCTTGTATAGCATTTTATCAAGTTTTTAGCTGCCTGTATTCTCTTTAGAAACTGATAATTCTGTCTTGCTAAAATAAAAATCCAACACCAGAAAACCAAACCAAGCCAAAATCCAAACACCATAAGGGACAGTTCTTTGTGTATTTGAAGAGGAAACAGGGAAAGGGTCCACCATTCCATAAACAGTTATTTTCTGTAGTTAACCATGGCTGTCATCTCTCCCTGTAGTTAGTTATTTTGGTTTGCTTTATTGTTGTTTTGTCTCAGTGTTGCATAAACAGAAAATATGAAAGCATAAATGGAGAGCCAGTGCAGAGGCATGTATATTTTCCACAGCAATTTGCCGTCATAAGTTGTGTTGGCTTCCTGCACCTGTCATACGACAGAGGGTTGGATACTGCTGAGAATACTAATCAGTTTATTGAGCTTTATACTTTTTGATTAACTCTTCTCCCCCTTATAGCAGATTTATTCCTGAGCTGTTCTGAAAAACATGGCTTCAAAAGAAGGGGAAAATAAAATTCAAGGCAGAGCTGTCTCAGGCATGGTGGAGCTGTCTGCAAAGTGTTTCAAACCTATATCAAGTTCTTAAATAAGTCCTTTTTGATTCAGCTTCCTTTGGTGACTCATTCATGACAGAACAGGTCACTCTGACTTTGCACTGTTGGTCATATTGTACAGTGACTGTGCTGCTTATGATCCAACTGCTCTCAGCTGTCACGTGTGAGGCAGTAGGACTTGGATGCATGTGTCAGAAGACTGAGCTAGGTTCTTCATAAAAAAGGGATAGGAAGGAAATGTTCTCTATGTTAAACAGCCTTTCATTTATACTTTACCAATAATATAAGTAGTCAGGTTAACCTGCCTCACATAGCAGGCAATGCCAAAAGCCTTTTTCTTACTTCTGGTGTATTTTTATTAGCAGAATGCTGTGACCCTCTTCAGAAACTGTAACACAAGAAAGCCCTGTTTCTGTTGTTTTGATCCCAAGTAGTACAAGGTACAGGAAGGAAGATCTAATGTGCACTTCTACAGTCTCAAGGGGTTGGGCTTTTTTGTTTCCTGAAAGTCAGAAGATGTGGAATGTATGCAGCTTTTCAGTGAAAATAGCAGTAAAGTTTTCCATCCAGACTTCTGGAGAATGAGACCACATAAGGAATGTAATCAAATGACTGCACAGTTCAAACAAGTACAGTTCACAAGTGTTGCCACTTTGTTGCCATCTACACGTGTATTTCAGTTCTGTTTTCCTCTTTTTTTGAGACTGTCACGTTTACTTTTTCATTCTATTTGACAGACACCCAGTGCGCCAAGGTTTGGGATCTCATCTGCAAATTAATGCTGATGCCCTATGTGATGAGTTAACTGCCAATCTTGTGAAATTGGAAAAGGTAACATCCTGTGATATAATGCAAATGCCCATAGACTACTCAGGTTCTTGCTGTGTTTCTGTGATCTGTTATTTTGAAGAGTGCCAAGTTACCTCCATATTTGATACCAAAAGCTGGCATTTTCTTAGACAAAGGACTGGTTCTTGGACTATAAATTAAGCCAAGTGTAACTATGGTACTTGTAAAAGTTTTGCCTTGACTTGACTTAGGAATACTGTTCCTGAAGTGGACACTTCAGGGATGATTATTGCATGTAATGATCTCAGGTTTTGAGGTTTGGGGTTTTTTTTTTTCTTAAATCAATCAGTACTAAGGATTTTGAACTTAACCTTTAATGCTATCTGATGAACTTTTCTGTTCGGGGCTTTTGTTGGATTTTTTTTTTTAATGAAGAAAAATCATGCTGACTTTCATATGTAGTCAGCTTCTTCATGTAAAATGGCTGGAATCTGTCTGTTTTACTTCAGTAGCGCAAATAGTGCTGCACCAGTTGTGTAAGTCCCTATACCTGACCTTTAATTTCTATCATTCTCTAACTGCAAAACTAAATGTATTTGGTGATTTAAATTGGAAACCTATACATATGAGTGGGTGTGCAGATCTTATTCCCACTTCAGGTGTTCTAGTGTGCTAACTTTGGCCAGCAGTCATATGCCCACATGGCCACTCTCTCACTCCACTTTCCTAGTAGAGCATGGGGAGAAAATAGGAGGGGAAATCTTGTGGGTCAAGATAAAGAGAGATTGCTTACCACTTACCATTGCAGGCAAAACATACTTGACTTGGGGGAAATCAATTTAACATAGTATTAAGTAAAATAGATTTGAGTAGTGGTAAACAAAAACAAGTGATAAAACACTTTTCCTCTCCCGCTTGCCTGGGTCAGCTTCACTCTTCTGCTCCTGACTCCTCACCCAGGTGGGGCTGCTGGGGGGTTGCATTTGGCGCTTAACTATTTTCCCTCTTCTGCTCCTTTCTTCACCCATTTTTCCCCTACTGCTGTGTGAGCTCCTTCAAGGGCTCCAGTTCTTCAGGAAATGCATGCTTTGACATGCATTCTCCATGGGCTACAGTGTAGATATTTCTGCCGTGAAGCACCTGTTCCCTTGCCTCCTTCTCAGACCATGGTGTTTGTTTTGCTGTTTCCCATCCTCTTATTCTCCTTCTGTCTCTGGTGTTTTTCACCTTTCTAAAATACTTTATCAGTGGCACCACCACCATCATGGCTGGGACTCAGCTGTGCCTTGCAATGTGTCTGCTGCACTCTGCTGGAAAGGCCATGTCCAGCACAGGGCAGCCCCTCATCCTTTCCCACAGCTGCTGCCCCTGCAGAGCTTGTCCTACCATGATAAATGCACCCAGCAGAGGTGTATGAAATATTGTGTGTTGGAAACACATACACAGGCCAAGCATGACAAAAGTACTAGTGGAAAAAACCCAAAAGTTACTTGAATTTCTGTGTGCTTAAGTGACTTGAAATATTTTTGTCTCTGTTTCTAAAACTGAGTCTGTGCCAAGGTCTTTCAAGACCTTTTTTCCCAAAGCAAGTTTCTCAAATGGCACAAAGCTAAGATTATATAATATCACCTGTGTGATATAGATTTTAGAAATACTGCCAAAAGGAGTTTTCTTTCCCATATCTTCACCCTCTTGACTGCAGAAATTGAGTAATGCTAGCACAACCCCTCCCTATGCTCTGAATAATAACAGTGTGAGTACAAGGGGAAAATGCTTACCAGATGGTTACCAGATAGACTCTTTAGCCAAATTAGGTCATTTAAGAGGTTACTGCTTTCTTGCTGTCTAGTACAGGCTGGCAGGACCGTTCATAGGAGACCTTATTTCAGTGGGAAGCCAGCCAGCCAGCCAGCTCTTTGCAGCAGGGCTAGGCACTTTCCCACTCCCTTATATAGTCTCTGCTTGGAGACCCAGTAATAGACAGCGGGATGGTTGGATCATTCAGCTATTCCCAGAGAAGTGACCCTCTCTCCTGAATTAGTCTTAAGTTGTGTGCTTTTTTTGTTTAGTGTCTGCAGGATCAGACCCTTAAAAACTTACTTAGCAGATATTCAAGACAGTAAGTGCTCTGCATATGAGCTAAATCAGTATTGCCTGTAGCTGCATATTGCCACATCCTGGTCCTCTTTAATCTGCATGAGCAGTGGTTAGAACAGGATGTTTGACCCTACTCTTGTGCTGCAAAACTGGTAGAAATCTAATAGCATTTTGTTCTCTGAGCACAGTTACTTCAGTTGCTTAACAGTTCCATATGCCTTAGTGAAAAGTGCTAGGAACTAGCTGCAGCAGCAAAGGTAGTGTAAAAGTTCCAGTGTAACTTCTCATCTTCTCTTCCCTTGCTTCCTCTCTGACTGCAGCACTGTAAACTAGACTTTTTCCAGTGTGACCTTGTGATTTTTACAAGCTCTCCTTTAGACTTGGAGCCAAGGAACTACCATGGCTTAGCAAAATTCTGCTAATTTGGCGTTTAATTGTATTTAACAGGCTGCTGAATGCACTAGGTCTGTCAGAGGATAAAGCATAAAACTGCAGGAAAAAAAATGTGGCCTAATATTACTTATTCCCTTATACTAACTGAGCTTATTAAAAGGAAATTCCTGCTTGTGTTGTGACTTAAAAAATTAGATGCTTCTTACTGTTTCCCTTTCCACAAAATGCCCCTCTTGAAAAAGGTATGCATCTGGGATAGAAATCATGAGGTATGATTAAAAAGTGGTATCCTTTAACAGGAAGTTCAACAGCTCCTCAAATTAAAGCCTGAAAGTAGCTGTGACTAAACCTGTAACCAGTGACTGTGAGTTAATAAGATACTGGGATATCAAAAAGTGTGCCAGGGGATGTGACCCACTATATTCACCCTCTCTGCTTTTAAGGACAAGGAGATGAAAAGTGGAAAAATAGGCTGTGTGAAAATAGGTCTGTGCAAATTATTCTCGAAGACACAACTGGCTAGCATTGCTTTCAGTATAACTAAGGGAAGATAACCCACAATCAGTACACTAAACCTGGCAAATGGGACACATCTACTGATGGTTAGAAGACCTTATTTTGCTGGGCACAAATCATAGATGAAGCTGTTCCAAAACTATTTGAATCATCCACTTAAGCCATAGAGCTTTGACTTGGAAGTTTGAGGCTTTTATCAGATTTTGATAAAGCTCAAAATAATTGGGTTTCTTATCCCACTGCTTCCAGCTGTAATTTTTATTTCCATCTTATTTTCTCATACTAATGAAGGAGCGAATCTGTAGGAGAAAATTGCAGGAGATACTGATAATATGAAAGCAAGGTATCCTGCTGTTTAATTGTATCTAGGTGTTTCCTTTGATGCTAGTGCAGGAAGCATTTAACAGGAATACCATTGGTATGAATAGGTGTGACAGAATTAACATGCATGTGGAGTATATTGAAAAGTGTGTCTTGATTTTATGTTATATAAAATGCAGTATAACAATTCTTGCATCCGAACAGTTTCCTTCTCTTTCTCTAAGATACAGAACAACTTACAAAAACTACTTGAAGATGGCGAATGAAACATCAGTGTTCATGGACTGCTCCAAACCTCATTCTTCTGTCTTGACAAACAGTTCCAAAGGAGCTCTGCTGGCCAGAGTTCAAGCTTCTTTATTTTCAGTCAAAGCCAAGCTTAAACTACTGTAAAGCTCATGCTATAATGCAAAAAGTTAGTTTATTCTTGAACATGTATCTATATGTTTTGAAAACACATCATTTGATTTACATGTATCTGTGTTTTAAAAATATGGGGATTTTGCTTTCTCTGTTGTGTGTGAATTAATGGATTTTATAGTTTGCTTGGTTTATAGCTTGCTTGATTTTATGGCTTGCTTACACCAGTGCAAATCTGGTGCATATCCTTTTACCTCAACATTTGCTTTATGCCCATTGTCATAGAAATGTAAATGTGAAGAATTTCAGTATGACTCATGCCCTGAAGTTTTGTATGAATGAGCAGGTATCTCTTTTAGCTATGGTTATGGATTGTTGTTGTGCTCTTCATTTGTACTTACTTCTTTGCACCGTGACATCCCAAAAGTCTGAAAACAGACGCCTCTGGATTTGAGTATGCGAAGTCATGAATATTTGAGGTGCACTCAGTTCTCAGATGCTGTAATGAGGCTCAATTCCACTTCGTGACATTGTATCACCACTGAGGGTAAGGTCTGTTTCTACTGGGCATTCAGTTTCCATTGAAGTCAAGCTTGAAATCTGTATGGACTTGCCAATATACAGTCTAGCTGCTTATGAATAGCAGTATGGGTGTGACACACTTGCACAGCTGAGAAAAACTGCTCCTTTTTTTTTTTTTTTTTTTTTTTTTCAGATGAGGATAACACAAATGTTTCATATCTCACAACAAATCCTTTCACTCCCAGATATGCTATTAAGCCTGCAGAAATGGGTGAGAATAAAATGATGTGATCTTCTAGGACACATAAAAAATACATTTCTTCCAGTCTCTATTTCAGTGTTGCCTATGCTCCTTATTTTTGCTTAGCCTACCCTAATGAAGTCAAGATTGTATCACTCTCATATTCACTTTTGTTCTCTTTCTAAAAGTTTGTGTTGATCAAAAATCTGAATTCCCATTTTTAGATATAATTTATAGTTCCATTTTAGGTTTGATTTCTTTAATTTGTTTTTTGTTTTGTTTGAAAAGGAAGAATTGTAGGGATTTCCAAATATTTTTTAAGAATTAACAAAGGTGGAACTTTAATTTTTTTAAAAATTCAGAAAGAATTGAACTGTTTTCATTGAAAAAAAATATTATTCAATAAAAAGAAAACAGTTATTCATTTCAAATTGTACAAAACACTTTAATTAACTCAGAATTAAGCAATCTTTGTTACTTCTTCACAGGAAAATTACATCTCTTGTTTACATGTTCTTTTCCCCCCTACTTCATAGAACATTAAATGAATTAACATTTTTTTTTTTTCTCTCTGACAGAACTATTCATACTCTGGTGTCTGACCCTTTCTGTAATGAAACAGAAGATATTTTCAGTGTTCTTAGATAAGAAGAGACATTATAAATATTTTTTTTCTTTTTTATTTCTTTCAAGTGCAAGTACTATTCTTCTTGTTATCCCTGTAACAGTAGTTGGTTGGGTGGGGGTTTTTTTAAATATTAGTAAAGCATCAAGGAGAAGACTGAAATGACCTTTAGTATGACGTAACAGGGTGACCTCAATGTTTTCCCCCAGCCTTTCACACCCCAGGGTGTGAAGGTCTGTTAATTTTATAATTCTTTTTGATGGGCAAAATATTGTGATAATAGAAATTACCTGTAAATTAGATGAGTTTTCTCATTCTATTCTTTAATTTTGTCTGATGAATAAGAAATCACTCAAAAACAGCTATCCATGTCACCATATCAGGATGTTGATTTCAATGTATGTGACTGATAATATGAAACTTCAGTGTAGTGATAGGTACACATGCTTGACACATGAATTGCTCTGAGTTCAGTGGTTGATTGTCTCTTAGTATTAAATGTTCTGGGTTCAAAAATATTTCATGAACAATACTGGAAGTTATGCCAAGAAACTGTAGATAGGATCTCAGCTGGCATAACATGGTATGAGACCATGAGTACACTGGTTCATTTCCTTGAAAGTAATTTAATTTCTCTTTTCTGCATTTTTTGGCCAGAACATGGCAATTTTAATGCTTCTGAGCTTATAAAAATTGGCCATTAGTATTACTACAGTTTATATGAGGTCTAGTTATGAGGTAGGGCTATTTGGAATACCTCAGAACTCCACAATGGTCCCAAGTCAAATACGCTAAATATGGTAGAATTCAAGGAAAACCACAATAATACTGTTCAAGGGCAAGGTTATCAAGGGTTGTGGAGTGTAAACAGATGAGCAGTGAGGACTGAAGCCCTGACCTATAAGCACTGCATTCCCTGCCAGAGGAAGGACTGGCAGCACAGCCAGTTGATGCACCATCAGGGGAACCAGTGCCCAGGTTTCAAGACCCTGGGGATAGGGGAGTTTTAAGATATTGCTGGTATGCACTAATGAGATGAAATTAAAACATACTGTTGTTTTGTATGCATCTGTAGTTATATTTCTACATTGAGTAGTTACTTTCATAAAACCTGTAAAACAGTTAACTGGAAGAAACAGATAAGTAATCCTCTACCACAAAAATATTGTTTCCCTTTGAGGTGATGAAATACGTGACTTGTGTGTCAGAATGCCGTATGATGTGCTCAGCATGCCCAGTGTGCCAACATTCAGTACTTTCACAAAACAGCCAAAACATTTGCTCTCTTTGGTCGTTTCTCGAATCCCTTTGTGCTAAGTCTCTGTGCCTTTGTCTTGTTGTCAAACAGAGAAATTAAATCTGTTACACTATGCTCATTACTCACCTCTCAAATCCATTCCAGCCAAACATATTTTTTTTCTTTCCTCTTTATTTGTTGTTAATTGAGTTTAAAATATATGCAGATGATCGTGAAATAACTACAAGATGCTTTCAGTGACATGCTCAATAAAACAGAGGTGAAATTCAGCCCAGTGCTCTGCTTTGGGCTATAGACAGCACAGAGTAAAACAAATAGTACACTGTTGAAACAAACTAGAGAAGCTTACCATTCTGTTAGATATATGGACGATGTGTTAGCCAAAAAAATAAAATAAAAAAAAGCAAAAGCAAATTCCCCTCAGAAATGAGGAGTACCCCCAAGTCTGAGTATTTTTTCTAAGTCCATTTGGACCTTCTCCAGCCAAAATCAAAATGTTCTGATGCAGTTTCAGTCTGGAGAGCCTATTGAGAACTCATTATCTTCAAATAGGATTACACTCAGTTAATATGAGAACATGCACATTACAATATCACATAAAATCAAAAGTTCCAATTTGCTCACTACATGTAAATCCAATTCAAAATATTTCCATAACATATATCCGCTGGATGTTACACTATTTGTATGTCACTCTAGAATGGATTAACTCCATGACAGGCTAGTCTCAGTTTTTCTGCATTTGGTGTTTTTAAACAGTTTATATTTGTTATCATATCAAAGACAGGCTTGCAGTTTTCAAAAGGAAGAAGAGAACACAGCGCCCAAGGCTCTTCCAGCATTACATTTCTTATTCCATTTTATCTTTCTTGGTTTTGACTAATGTCAGTAACAGCTACTGGTAATAAACTGCTTGTTACAGCTTGCTCTTGCCTTCAAGCACTGGCTTTGATACATTGTCAGCCAATTGGAAGCATTTCCTGATTACATTTCCAAATTGCTTGTTTATTGATCGAAAGTTAATAAAGCAAAAGACAACTTTTCGGCTTAAATTAAATGAAAGGTTCCTTTGATGTTCAAATTATCCAATCAACCAGTGTGCAATGAAATGTAAGCATTTGAAAGTTTTATCTGGAAAGCAAAATGTACTAGATAATGGTTTCTGGCACAGCCACTGTATCTAACAGTTAATGAAAAACACCCATAACTTTAAATTTCATATATTTTCTGTTGAAAAGTAAACGGCACTCAAGTTTGTTATTTTTAAATAACTGAAAACATGAAAAGGCATGAAACATTGTATGTTTTTTTGACAAACTTTAATTCCTACTCCAAGAGTATGTGGTAAGCTGCAATAAACAACGTAATATACACTATCATTTCCTCAGAGTCCAGATTTGCTTGTGAATCTATTTGTTTCTGGTGCTGTATTAAAATTGCTGAGTTCTGTCAAGTGTTACCATCCCATCCAAGAGGGTGCTGTGGCCTGTCTGGAATATTTAACTGTGCAAGAGAAGTCTTGTCTCCAAAAGTGACCACCAGTCTCATCATTACACTGTTTCTTCAACTGCTGTTACTTACATAACAAAATTTAAACCATCTAGACTTAACATCATTGTGCTTTTTTAGAAAGTCAGACACTTCTAGTACTAAAAAGCAAAGATTCTCTGTGCAGTTCAAAGCAGCAAAATAGAAGTGGCTACAGTATGTGGTATGTACAATAAGAACAAAAAAAAAAAATAAAAGCAAACCTTAGTAAGTAAGAATGCCACCAAAAGATATGTGGCCACATTGTAGCTCAGACCTCATCAGGAGATTTAGGTGATTTATGGCAGAATAATCTTGAAATGGGCCCTTTCTGTGAAAAAGTATAATTATGCTAAAAATGTTCATGGGTAATACTTCTGTGCTTCATCCTACAAGACTGTAACAGGATTTAGGTATTTTAAGCTGAGACTTGTATTTGTATACCACATCACTATGAACAGATTTGGTTTTGCTAAAACCACTAAAGCAATGAATATGATACTCTCCGTGTCAAAAGATTAACAACCCTTTTCTGTTTTCTGGTTGTTTTTGTTTGTTGTGTTTTTTTATTATTATTGCTGTTTAGAATTTTATTATTTCATTGTGTTAGCACTAGCTTTGCAGTAGTAATTGCAAGTGTAAAGGTACTGGTGCATGAGGTCTCTACATGTCAGAATTAAAATCTGTCTGTTCCTTGAAATGAAAACCCTAATTGAAATAGATTTGTAAAAGCTGGAACTCATTCTGCCAAAGACAGCATGTTTAATGGTTTTTTGTCCTTTTGACACAACCCCACGTAACATCTCTGAAGACCTTAATGTCAAATAAAGCTTACAAGTACAGCCACTGAGAAACATACATTTTTGATGTGATGATGATCATCAGAAAAGAAAGGAAAATATGGATTTTATTTTGGCTATTGAAGATGTTATGTTGAAGAAGATCAGCTTCATTTGGCCTGGGTTTTTTTGGTTGGTTTTTTTTTCACTTTTCTATTTCTCTGTAGATAGAGATATATACATTTAGAATAGTTGGTGTAAAGCAGAAATTGATTTATGTTAGAATCCACTGCTGTGAGCACCAAACAAAATGGCAGTGGTCCAGATTCGAGATTTATCAATTTTTCATCTTTTGTGAAAGGTAATCGACATGAAATCCAAGGAGAACAGGCAAACTAGCATTGAAGTAACAGCAGAGAATTGAGTCACAACCATTCACTCCTTGCAGAGAGCATTAGAGAAGATGGTGGTATCCACTAACTTTTGAATGACTGCCTGAGCATGGCATGCTCTCATTCTGCTCATGTCCCCATTCTTTCTAAGCTTCTGCTGACACCATCAATCCGTGAGCCTTCCTGTGTCTTAGTCTTTATGGTTCCTTTTCTACCATTGGCAAACATCAGGCTCAACAAGCCACAGCCTGGAAAGCAATTGCAGCTGGCAGTTCGCATGAATATAGCATCTCCCGGACATGTGAGGTGCTGCAGACATGCAGCAAATTCCTTCACATGGGGATCAACGTCTGCACCTGGAAAACTAAGCCGACAGGTACAACTCTGAAAATACTGGGACAATTTTTAACTTGTTTCTGCACAACAGGAGACAGGTGGAAAAGCAGTAATGACGGTCCCAAATCGGGAGCTGGCTATTTCTTTTTACTTAATACTTTTTCCTAATATAAGGGTATTTTATTTGCAGTCAGTTCATGAGACTGTGCAGCTTGTATTTTCCAGATTATTCTTCAAAGCAAAGAAGGAATAGAATGGAGAAAATTACCTTTATGAGTGAAAATTTATACACATGTGTAATATGATGTCTGAAGCACAGGTTTTAAGAAAAAGTGGCAAATATGGTAAGATTTGGGATTAACTGAAAAAAATGAAAGAACTGCAAACAGTACGACTTATTTTGTAGATTTCTCTTAGAAATCCATTTTTTTTTTTGTGGGTGAAGTTCTTCAGATGATGCAATATTGAAATCTGCTCAGTGGGAGCTCTAGAAAAACATTCTGAGACTGTTAACCTCATTTGGAAAGTTAAGCTTGATTACAGGGGTTGTTCCTTTCACAACAATTTAGGATTTCCATTAATTTCTCCCTTTGCTGGAAGAAAAATGTATCAGGAAAAAAACTTTAGAAATGACATTACTAAATTTAGAATGAAGTATAAGTTTCAGGTTTTGCTTGTGGTGTTACTCTACTTTAGGCAATGGATGAAGTCCCTTCATCCAGGAGCTTCTTTTCATGTCAAAAGCTCTCTTCAAGTATTTCAGCTAACTGAATCTGCATCCATTTTATTTTAAAGTAAACAGCCATGTGGATGTATAGCTAAAAACATTTTTATTGTTAATAGCTTCACAGTGGCAGCTCTGTAATTAATGAAGAAATGCAGGTATTTCTACCTGAAACTGTAGTTATATTTTGCATACTAATTTCCCCTTACAGCACATTTTCCACTGTCCAGTCTCCATCTATTTTGTACAAGAATGTTACAAAAGCCATGAATTCAGGTCCTTAATAGCTTTGTAACTTCACTAATCTAATTTAGCACTTTAGGAGTCTTTATTTTTAATGACACAGGAGTGAAGGAAAATGTTCTATAATATTTACATATATCCTTATTCTGGTCTTCTGAGTTTTAGAAGCCATTTATTTTTGAAGGGTCTTTGTATTTGGTGTGTGCAACTTTTTATTTAAAGTTCTAAATCATTTTGAGAAGATACTGTATTTTTAAGAATAAACTATTTAAGTGCTGCCCTTTAACCTTAATCTTAACCAGCCTTCCAGCAAATATTTTCCCTGTAAACCATAGATCACTGATATATTAGATTTTAAGAATACAGTTAGATTTAATTCTAAAACAAGCACAATACCAGAGGCAATCTGAAACTCAAGCCATTAATTGGATGCCGATTTTGTTTAATTTTAGTGAAAGTAAACTGCTAAGTACTGACAGAAGACAGAAACTACTACATGCAACATTAACCTTTCTCCTGCCACATAGGAGATATACCCTAGGGTAGCCACTTTAAGGTATTGACTTAGAATGTTGTCATTAGAAAGTTGTAGGGGCAAAGTCCGATGAACTCTGTGTGCACAAAGCCACAGGCTTGTCCTTTTGTTTGATCTCCAGTGGCTGGAAATCTTACATCACTCAAAGAGTTAGCCTGGTTAGACACACGTGGGGATTTTAGCCACAAGGGACTTTTTGTTTGCATCTAGGCAATTCTTTTAAAAAATTATGTCTGTGAAAAGACTTCAGCCATGTTGACTTGCAAACTGTGCAATGCTATAACGCACATACCACTCATTCCAGCTTCTCTTCCTCACTGTGTAAATGGGAGCATAAGCAATATTTTTATTTTAAAGATTGTGGCTTCATGAATGCCTGTTCTACATAGCTATTTAGCCATTATGCAGTACCAGGCAAAGGTATTTCTCTTGTCTAATTTGTCATATAATCACCACAGAAGACTGAATCCTTCAGAGAGGTGAAGGAGTCTGAGATGTCTAATAAATTCACCCTTTGCACGGAGAAAATGTTTCACAATGAAATAATAAAATGGGGTTTCAGTTAGGAAAAAATGAGATAAACTAGTGTAGCAAATAAGTAAAGATTATACACATAGGCAACCCACTGATCAAATATTTCTTAGGGCTATCGGGAATCTATCAAGGATACTGAGCCAGTTAGATAAAGAAATTACTGAAGAGTGATTTACTGAGTTGTTTAAGAGTCATGTTAGAAAGATTAGTTTGCTCACAGCAATGTGCTAGCTCTGTTTTATTTAATGATTAGTTAAAAGCTGAGGTAGAATATTGCATAAACGACCTTCAGTCATTTATTTAACTATTGGCTATGCTGTCAACCTAAAAATATTAATCATGTTATCAAAACCTTAGCTTCATGAATACTTTCTCTACTCAGAGTTAGCACTGAAGCAACGCTATACATTAAAGAAAACACCAGCATTTCTCAGGACATTTCCATTTTGGTAAGAGACTTCTGCTGTTTGGACATTTGAATCACTGGACAATGAGTCAGAATGGATCTAAAGAAGTGGCTTGTACTTTGTGTCCCAGAAATCAAGAAAAAAGGAAAATGATGATGTTGATTGGTTTGTATTGTTGAGCAGGCAAGAGGACAGTGTGCTTCAGAGAATAATCCCCAACCGGTTGCTCCCAATGTTGACACTGTCCCCATTCTGCAGATCACTCATCCCCTGAGCCCTGCACATTCGGAACTGCAAGGAATGGCCACTCTCAAGAATCAACATTTCCCTTCTTAGCACTTGCCTGTCTGAAGTCAATGCACCTTCCTCTCTGCTGCTAGACACTGAGGGAAGCCTTTGGTCCCAACTAGCACCTGTGGTTCCAGAATTTCTGATATGTATCACTTTCTTTCCATTGTTACTTGTGTGTAATGTTTCCCTTCATTTCTGTGTTTCACCATGCAAAAAGACAAGTGGGAATTTTCATTTGCGTCTATTTTCAATGGTTATCAGAGGTTACTTTTTCTGCTTCAAAACCTTAACATTTTCCTGATTATTTTTTTGTTTGGTTTTAATTAAATCCACACTAGTTTCCTGAAATAAGGGGATCTAAACCCATAAATTTTGGTTTTCAGTCTTCAGTATTTTTATTGTCTTTCACAGCATAAGTTGAGATCTAAACTTATCTGAGACATGGTTAAAAAACTTTTGAGAAGTCATACTTTCAAAAAAAAAAAAAAAAGAAAGAACTGAAAAAACTAATTTGCCTGTATGCAAATGTAGATCATAACTAAGAAGAAAGTATTAGCAGGTTTACTTTGTACAGAGCTCTCAAGTAAAAACAATTGCCCAAGGCTCCTGACGATTTCTAGTAAACTGCTAACAGTTAAGGTTAGCTAAATTCTGAATACATCTCATCCTACCCTCATGATGTGTGCATTTGGATTTTTAAGGGTTAAATGTGAAGAAGGCATTAATTCCGATTTAGGAGTAATTTTTCTTCTAATTTGCATTCTTTTGTCTCATACTCTAACCTATGATGAAGCACAGGGGCAACTTCTACAATTGCCCATGTTTCTAATAGTAGTTTGTTAAGTTTATATGGGTGAACATGCTCATTACTGGCAAAATCATAGGAAGGGATCTCAGAAACTAATTGACACCAGCATTACAGCAAATCAACTTAAACAGCAAATATACATAGTATAAGCTCTGGAATGAATGCACTCTAATAACAGATATTTTCAGACTCTGGATTATGATGGATGTACCCAGCAGGGATAAATTACTTCTCTCCACAGCATGACTGTGCCTAGGAGACACATGCTCTGCCTTGTGTACTTTTATCTTTCATTATACGTCACAGAATCAGAGCAGCACCAAGACATAAATGTTCTTGTTTGTTCATCCCCCATAAAAAACAGCATTGCCACTATGCTGGTCTTAGCAACCGAGGCTATACCCACTGAACTGTTTGCCCTTCTTCACACGCAAGTGCACGAATGCATTTCATTTTGATGTTAGGTTTGCTCTGCTGTTTCTCAGTTACTCACTTGGGGCTGGTATTTAACATAGGGGAGCCTGACAGTTAATGGATGGTGTACATTCCCACTTCCCAAGTCTGATCCAGCAAACACACATGAACAGTGGCTGAGCCGATTAAAAGCTAGCAATGAGGAAAGGAAGTGTGTGAGGTTGTATCATTCTGTTATTACCATTATTTTGTAGGTACATATATGAGTGTTTGTTTTCTTCCCCATGGCTGGAAGGCTGAGACCAAGTTAAGAAATGGAAAATATTGCTTAAGGCCGGTGAAAATCTTGTACTTGCTGAGACTTTTTAAGATATGCAGTAGCCTCCAAAGAAAAATAGCAAAGGTTCCTTTGCTTGCAACATGTAGGTTTAGAAAATAGAGAATATACAAGAATGACATTCTCTGTTCTTAGGAAGACCTATGTGCAATAACAAGCCCTCTCTATCTTCTAGTTTTATGATGATAGTTTCTATTTTTGCATCTGTAAATTTAAGAATCTTGTAGACAATCTGTTTCTGAGGAGATTACATATGTTCTCAGTCATCATCATCATGGCTAGGCTTCGTGAACGAAGATTTACAAGGGCTCTACCCACGCTTGCTACAAGCACGCTGGTG
>JAWWEE010000085.1:17368430-17394612 GCA_035221455.1 Xenops minutus | reverse complement strand
CCTATCTCGCATTGGCCTTTTTAGCCACCAGCGTGCTTGTAGCAAGCGTGGGTAGAGCCCTTGTAAATCTTCATTTGCAAAGCCTAGCCATGAATGAAATATACAGTAACAACTGTCTGGTGTATTATATAGTGTTCTTTTCAAGAGGTTTGGTGGGGGTTTTTTTTGGCTTTCTGAAGCCTACATTTTTGTTGTTGGATTTTTTTTTCCAGCTCTCAGACTAAGATCTTTAAGGTAGTTTGATTTCCGCAGTTTGGATATTTATTCTGGCCTGAATTGATCTATTATTTCTTTTACTATGCAAGAGTGTACTGCCAAAACAGATGTATGCAAATCCCATTGGAAAAACAGAGAAGGTTTTGTCTAAATCATAAAAGATGATTTTTATTTTTTTTTCTCTGACAGCTTTTCCATCAGGTAAGAACCTAATACAGTGAACCCAAGCAGAGCTGAGTAAGGATGTAACAACTGTGCTATTTTAGCCACTAAATTATTATCACATGGTGTCCCAGGCCATCCTAGAAAGGTGCTTGGAAGCCTAGACTTGGAAAGCTTGAAGCAGTACAAGATTTCCCCAACCATCTATTCCTTGCTCTGTCTGGGGTAGTGTCCTGTGCAGAGCAATTTTGCTCCTGTCGCTGCCAGGCAAAGACCTTCCATAATCTACCTTCACTGGGAAAATTTTAAATCTTCAGCCATAGCTGTTACTTCTCCTGATGATAACTACAGCTTAAAGCTATTGGATAAAGGGATGCCCTTCTAGAGGGCATCCAACACTGGTCCCATCAGGGAGTGTGGAAGTCCTAGGAGGAGAGAACTATTCTTCCTTATGTTGGACTTCACACAAAAACATCTAAGCAAAGACACTTGCACACAAGCCTCATGACAGGAAACTGCAGTATTGTTACCTGACTTGAAGGGAAGAAAATCATAGCTTTAAGTGCTGCAAAAGTTTGTCAACATTGGAGAGCAATGAGGATGTGCAATTCAAGCAAATGAAACACAGACAGATCCTCTATGCATCGAAATGAAGTCTTCATGTTTCCTACAACATATTTGTCCCTATATCTCTCATCAGTTTAGAAAAACTTTTGGCAATCTTATTAAGAAAATCAGTAGAAAATCTGGCCCATCAAAAAGAGAGTACTAACAGCCTAAATTATGTTATGATCAAGAAATTGTTCAAAGGACAAAAGTCTCTGTATTGTTATCTTTGGAATCTCAGGGCATTTCCCCACTGCTTTGCATCACATATAATTGCATAACACATATGATAATGCAACTGTGTTATACAATGTGTTGTTATACACTGTGAATTGCTGCAGGGGGTGAGTGTATACTGGCTCAGAGGTCTAAGTGGCTTCTGGCTGAAGGCAGTGATAGCCTTTTGGCAGTGATGCAAACGGCTGACAACTAAGAATCTGCACTGTGCATGTTGCTGCCAAGCTGGTACTTTCATTATAGGTATGTGAAGGGGAAAAAAAAAATCAGTAATTTTCCTTCCAATATATAGTTGGCCTAGTGAGGGCACAGTTCAGGAAGTGTGAATGAGTCAAACAAATAAAAATACCTGTTCACACCTCTGTTGAGGGTCAGTGGTTCTTCTTGCTCCTCTTATGTCATGAGCAATTGATCACTTTCTCTCCTAGGGCTGGTTGATGAGTTTCTCCCATGAGATTTTACTGCCAATAGCATGTGTCAGAAGCTGGACCATGGGAGAGCAGGGTGCTTTGATAACCTACACTACCTGTGTATCTACCACCTCTCTAGCACTTGCAATGAGCAATGCCTCACTAAACACTTGTGACCATCATCATATTTTTTAACAATAACAATTATGTTTGTTTATTTCACCTCTCACAAGGCTGAGTGGCTAGTGTGTTTCCTGAGATTAAAAATCAATGTAAAGAAATCAGCATTGCCTGATCCTTAAGGTTTTGGTCATTCGTCTGTCTGAGTCACTTCAGATGCATGCACATTTCCATCTCCTCTGCCATTAAGCACTTAAATGAAGCCAGTTGTGACAGTTGTCCAACCTGCCAGAAGTTACCCTCATTAAAGAGCCACCCTATCATCACCACCTTCTTGGTCATATTCTGCTGCTTCCCATCCCCACCAGTGGCCTTCTAATGCAGTATATTCCTAATTTAGTTCCAGGAAAATCATCTGGGGTTATTTTGTACAAAGTCCAGGGTGCAAAGGTATATTGCATCACCTCTGCTGCATCAGCTTTGCTAATAGATCAGAGCATCTGAGTAATCAATTTGGCAGAGGAAGGAGAAACTGAAAATTATGAGTGTCTGGGGTAATAACACATTCATCTCCTATGGGTAGATGTGGAAGATGCTGCTTTAGGTATCTAATTCACTTTTGGCAGCATTTGCCTATATTTAAGACCAAAGTTAGATAGGACCATCATACACACACACACACACATATATACACTCCTGGACATAAAAGAAAACAGTTACAACTAGGTTTTGTAAGATTCCTTGTCCTGGATCAGAGAAAATTTAGTGAATCAGGCTGCCAAATACTTTTTGACAGCTGCTGATACAGACTTTTCAGTGGGCCACAAAGAGAACAGCATTGTCTCAGAGAGCAGCACTTCTTGAGTGAGAAACAGCAGGATGAGGCAACAATTTAACCAAGACCCTGTTCAGCCTCTAATTCAACACACAAGTTAAAATCCTGCAGTGCAGTGCTCCAGCCACAGCTGTGTAAAGAAAGATGTCTTTGTATTGAAACCTCTGTGTTTTTACCTTGCAGTCACTGCACCATGTGACCGTGAAGTAATAATAATTTCTCTGGAAATCTTGCAGACAGGAGCAGACCTCTCTCAGTCCAAGATGCTCATGCATTGCTCTTACCCCGCAGTCAGGCTGTCAAGTTCGGCTGTTATTTGGTACCTCTGACCCCTGGCAAACAGCCCTGCTGATGAGAAATTTGGAGGGCACCTGGTGGGTGCAGGCATCCAACACTGGGCAGGAAGGGCAGCAGGAAAGGGCAGACAGCTTTTCTCCTCTCTTGGACAAGAACTGCATAATAACATATTGCAGAAAAATACAGGTTCCCACACGCTCTCTCCTGGGGAAGAGCTGTGAAGGAAACAATCAGAACAGAGATCAGGAAGAACTTGATTCCTGTGCATTGACTGCACTCACTGTATTCATTTTGCCTTGATGGAAGAAAGGAAAATAGCTTGAATCTTAATTAAGTGGCCTGGTATATCCAGATTCTCTACCCCCGGCAAATATCAATCTGGAATAATTACACAGGATTATACAAACAGTGCTAAATCAGAATAATGAGGAAAGAACACAAATATTTTCTGCTCTGTTCCCGTGACTTACTGAACCATAACAAAAGATTAATCCCTCAGTGCTGAGGAATGCAAAGCTAGAGAATGATAAAACAGATAAACAATTTAAACAAATGCAAAGTCATGGAGATGTTTTAGAGAATATTATGTTAGTCTATAGGTATTTAGGGAAAAAAATTGTTTTGACTTGGGTCATATCTGCTGTAATTCTGTGATAGAACTTGTTTTGACCTCTGGTAGGGAGATGATGAAAGACTGTGACTGCCACATTTTAACCCACATGGCATAAGTTTTCTTAGCAGCTTAAATACAGAATTCAAAATATGTTTTCTGAGTAGCTGAAGGCCATTGTAAGCCAAACAAAACACTTATTTTTTGCAACCCAGCAGACTCCAAAAATATCAATGTCTTTTCCCAGTTTCAAAAAAGCCCCAAAGAAACCAGTTAACACTCTGAGGAATGACAAACTTCTCACTTACAGTAATTAGGAAATTTGTGATTTGAAGAACTCATAAAAATTGTGCAAACTATTCTGCATATTTACTATTTCTCATAGGAACACCACAACATGGAACAACACAGGCTTAGTACAAGAGAGGGTTAGCCCTTCTGTGAACTTTCAGTATTTGTTGCTCAGAAAGAAGGTGGCAAGGAACAGGTGGAAGAGTAAATTATGTGATCAGCAAGCAAGCTAGAGTACTTAGACAAACAATGGCTGACATAAATCTCAGAGATTTGAAATGCATGGTTTGCAACACCAGAGGCGATTTTTAAAAACACAGAACAAAAGGTGTGGCTTTTTGGTTTGGTTTCTTCTTTCACAGATGATGTTTAATGACACTGAGACAATTTTTATAGCAAAGAAAACATTAACACAACTATCAAAACAAAGATGTTTCTTCTGTTCTGAGATGCCTTCCTTTGTGTTGGTGGTGGGTTTTTTCCTTAATCACAATAGATAGGTTTGACAGCCTGTTAGATTCATGCTCCAATCAATGAATTCTGAGCAGACCTGGAGGTTTGGGAGGATATTGCACCATAGTGAAGATGCCTATCTATGCTTCATCTGCCATAAATGCAAGCTTATGTGTTAGCTTAAACTACATCTGGCTCCTTTTCCTGCTCTCCTCACACAGTAATGCTTTTCGTATATTCAAAAGATGCTCTTTCAATTTATCCCATTTTGTGCACTCTGCCTCACCTCCCATTTGCAACAGTCAGACCTCCCCCAGCATTCCCCTTATAATATCCAGCATCTAAAAACCTGGTACTAGGTCCTATCTATCTACAGTGCTGCCTGTGTGTTTCACTTTGGCTTCACCACCTCCTTTTCTGGTGGTTCTGAATTCCTCATCCTCACTTTCAAGGCTTTCCTTTTTCTGGGGCCACTGATGGGTTGCTGCCTTCCAGCAGGTTCCCCAGCACAGCTGCAGAGCTTTTCAGACTTTGCAGGGAGTCATTTCTGCATTAAATTGGCAGGGAAAAAATAAGCCAATCACACAGCTAACCAGAAAGTATGGGAAGGGAATGAACAGGCAAAACAGGGGCCCAGCAGCCAGTGTTGGTTAAGTCAGCTGTGGAACAGCAATGCTTGACCTACCATTTTTAGATTTCCTACCTTGTGCTCTAACCCCTCTTTTATACCCTTAATTTTCTGTCTCTTTTGCCTTCACTCCATGATCCTAAATACCCTCTGTTCAACTAAAGTGCTCACATCGGTTTCTTAACCTTCAAGTACTTAATATAGTAGCAAAGCTTTGGAGGATAATTCAACACATACTGTATCATGAAACATCATCACAACCTTATTCTGCCATTTGTTCTGCTTTAAACCAAGACCATGAATCTAGTGCTGAGTCAAATACAGATGAGGAGAAATATCTTTACCCTTTATGTGGCAAATAGATATCCCCCCTTTCTCAAACACATAATCAGGAGCACATACAGTTGTAAGTGCATAGTCACCTATGAGCTAGAATGAGGTTTATATTCTGGGGTTCTATGAGAATCCTACATATTTCTTGTGAAAAATGTGTTCGTATAAAAATACCAGAAATTGTAGTATGAATTGTAGTTAGAAGAAATACAACTCAAAGAAGAGGTATGTGTTATACATTTTAGATACTTTTCAAGTGCAGCTGCCACATCGGATTGAGAGTTTTGTGCCATTATAGGTCAGTCTAAATCACACGCCAGTGAGTGAGTAGCCTCTTAAAATCCACAAAAGACAGGAGACAACAGGCACTTAGTTCAGGAATAAAATAAAATCCTTAGGAGCAAGAGATATTATATTTATCCCCTCTTCCTCCTCAGTCTCCCATTTTAAAATTCTCATGCTGTAGTTTCATTACCTCTATAACAGTCCTGGATATGTGAGCAGGTGATGTGAACTCCACTATCACATATGAGGATGTTTGGGACACCTGTAACAATGGTGCCAGGGAAGTATGAAACACAGTTGCCACCTGTTCCCAGCTTTCCATACTTTAATGTAATGAAAAGATATGCCTTCTCCTGAAGAGATCTAGCTTGCACCGTTTGTTCCCTATAAGCCCACCTTGAAA
Organism: Xenops minutus; assembly: GCA_035221455.1. NCBI lineage: Eukaryota > Metazoa > Chordata > Aves > Passeriformes > Furnariidae > Xenops > Xenops minutus. The sequence continues at coordinate 17,388,726 of JAWWEE010000085.1, read as the reverse complement.
TGAGGCTGCAGGAAAAGAGCTGTAATGCCAGAGAACCACAATGTAACTGGGTAAAGTATATATTAAACCATTTGTTCTTCCCTGGAAAGGAGTACCAGGCCGAAACACTATTATTTTTATCCTTTGGCTTTTGAAGTTAATGTTTTATATAACAATTGCACTAATCAACAGAGGTTTTTGCAGAATAAAATGTATTTAATTACTAGCTCAGAAGCAGCATTCCCAGATGTACTGGAACATAAAAGACATTCAGACAAAGAGGTCTGTGTTTTACACAGCTGGCCAGCAAATGCGAAGGCTGCCCTTCGGCAGGCTTTAGCCTGACCAACAGCGACACCAGGAGGAACACAATGATTTTAAAAAAGGCTCCACTACACTCTGCTGTGTAAGTCCCTGTCCCAGAATGCAGGTGCATTTCCCTGTTATCTGGAGGAAAGCAGTGAGCTGCACAGAAAATCAGTGCAGAAATGAAATTTTAACAAATTATCTACCTTTGTGCCAGCTATCTACAGCTACCCATGTTTAAAACACAAGGTAAGGCATGACACTTCTCACTGCAAGCAGCACTTCAGTGGCAGTAGAAATTTGCACACTGAATGCAATTAATCCATTCATTTTCAAACACCAGGCATGTAGCAAATGACAGTGTATTTCACCGCTCAAGGAAAGTTAAACAGAAGACACTAAAGTCTTTGCTAAGCAAGCATTTTTTATTCAAGAATTTGATTCTTTGTGATTAAGTCAGGAAAATAAGAGTATATACTTGTGCAATACATGCCCAACACCTGAGTTCAGTACCAACATGATGAATGATTCAGAAGAAAATCTAGGTAAAGATGTCTCCTATAATTTATGCTTTTCCACACAGTTAGCATTATGATTCATGCAGAGACATGAATACACAGGCTAATGAGTCTTGAATGCAGCAGCTATACATACAATTTCTCATACAGAAATATAGACAGCTGCCATAAATTCAGAGTTCCGGCAGCCATGTGGTTTTTAACTCCTCCAGCAACAACAGAAATATTACAGAAATTATAGAAACACCACAAGAAAACAATGTGATACAACATGAATGGGCTGGTATGTCAGTACTAAAAGATAATTGTGACCACTTCCCTGTCTTTTTAAAATTCAGCACTGCAGGACCACTTCTTCCAAAATCCCAAGCTGAGACCTACAACTGGCGAGTACTTTTAACTCCTGAACACTCCCTATACCCATACTGTACCCTGTGCAATTAGGGACTGTGATAGGATACAACAGAGAGAGAAGCAGCCTGCAGATCACATTTTCATCATTCATTAAAAAAGAAATTGCTCTGTTTATCAGCAAAAATGACATTAGCAGAATTTTGATTTTTCTTCAGGTAATAATATCACAAAAAGAAAGGAAACCACTTGCAAGACTGTTCCATCAAGGTCACTTCACAGTAAGCAATACTGTGCTAACAAATGAATTATTGATCATGTGTCATTTAACACTTGTTATTCACTGGTGTTACACACTCAGTGGTAATTAAGTTTATGTAACTGTGGAAGATGCTGATAGAATTTATATTAAAACTGCAAGTTCCATTATGTTGCACATACAAGTAGTTCCAAGACATTTTTGAATTCTCAAAATTGCTTTCCTTGGGGGAGATAACCCACTGACAGCTAATGCAGTTTACAATCTCCTGAGTCGACTTCCCAAATTAAAGCAGAAATTGAGAAACTGGGTGCTTATTGTACCTTTACACCTCCTTAGGCTAATAAGTCACCATAATCATGACTGCTTACAGGCACCTAAATCCTTGCCAAAACATACTGCAATCTGCAGCTGTCTTTAAAAGGCACTCTCCCCAGAGCCACTTCACTGGAAGTCATTCAGCTAGTCAATTCAGGTATGATTCTTCAACAGCACATAGATAGATAGATAGATGATTAGAGAGAGAGAGAGAGACAAACAGACAGACAGACAGACATAAAGGTGAGGAGAAACAAACTGCAATAACCATGTAAGGAATTCAAAGCTGTTTGGAAAGGAGATGAAACATTATGATTATGTGCTCCAAGGGCATGCTGGTAGTCTAATGTCAATGCAGATAACAGGATCTTTGCAAAAGTCCAGATGAATTTGTAATATATTTCCAGAGAGAACCCATTATCTGGCTACATAAAGTTGATCTAACGTGCTTACTCATAACATACAGAGGTAGCTATACAAGTATTTCAAGCCAAATCCTCTGTAAGACTACTTGTATTTTGTATTAAAAAAGGAACTGTTATATATCAAAATGTCAAGCTAACCTTCAAAAGCAGTTCAGTGTATTTGTTATCATCAAACTCTTGACCACATTCCTACAGTTTTTCCATTCATATTCATTTTCAGATAATGATTTTAAGACCATTCAAACATCAGACTTGCCATCCCACTTTTGTTTCATTCATGGTCTGAGTTCACATATCTAGGACCAGATGGCAGAATCAACCTTATTCTTGTAAATTAAATCACTGGACTGGTGACAGTATCTTATCCAAAAGAGTAAAAAAGAGCCTTTACTTTCAAGACGTTACCTGAGGCTATCAAAAAATTATTAATAAGCAGCAGAGAATTCTTATTTTTCATTGCTGACAGTTTCATAGTAATATTCAGTGCCACAGAACAGCATTAAAGAATACAGCTTCTATAGACCTGTGCTATATTCAGAATGATTAAATTTGGGAATTGTTTCTTTGATCTATCTGCTAGTGATTTATCTGTCTGCTTAAGGCATGCCAGTTCCTTCTGTATGTTAGAACATACAATATTCTTTAATGAAATTTGTTTCCTAGATAAATGGCCAAGCACAAAGAAGTAGAGGAGAGTTCACGTGGCTGTAAGAGACTCTGGAGGATGTAACTTTGGCTGCCCAGTGTTTGATCTACAGAAAGCAACATCCAAAATACCTTCTATAATACAGCTGTAAAATTATAAATGCTATTCATTTTGAAACTAGATACTAAGGTGAAGGAAGACCAGCTAGCATTGTGGTATGGTGGACCTTCAATATAGTTTGCATGGCATTGCTATTGTAACACCATCAAAATAAATTCTAAGTCAAATCAGACTCCTAGAATCTGAGCCCAAAATGAACAGTTCTTCCATTTTCAGAGATTGTGGCATTTGGTACAAAAAGAAAGGAAAACTCCGAAAACAACACATTAGAAACTTCACAAGTTACCCTGTGGAAAGCTAAAAATCAGTCTATTAGCACTGTGCTTTTTCTAATCCTGAGTAAGGCTCCTAAATGAGCTGTTGTTGGCTATAACCTCCAGTGGTCACAAGAAACTCCCATCTGAGGTGAAACACATAAAAACAATTTGCCTTTTCCTAGTAAATTCCCTCTGGAAGAGTATTCCCTCCTGACTGCATCTCCAATTCTTCAGCTTGTTTGGTTGTAGGGTGTCACAAGAGCTGTGACAACCTGAACTCTGCTAGCATTAAGAGGAGGTTCCAAGACACTACAGTAGCCCTTGGTCTTACCCAGCATGTACGGTGAGCCAGCAGCTCAGTGTGTGAAAATGAAGTCAGCTGAACAATCCTGCTCCAAAACAATGAACAAAACAAACGAGAAGCACAAGCTTTCTCACAAAATGTACCTTTATTTATGCATTGAAAAATAGCCCTGTACTGTCCACCCCCACAGCACCAGTTGTCTGCAGGAAACTTGGCACACAGCTTGAAGCACAGACCCACAAGCAGGAATTATCAGCAAAAGGTGGGGAGGCAGAGGATACACACAGTGCTGGTACTGAAATATAGTGGTAAGGCAACGGGTTATCCAGGCCACCTGAATTCAAGGTTGTTAGTATCAGTCACCCTCCCTTCTTCCCAAAGACCACATACTGCTCTCATCTGAAGACTGAAGCAGTAATTTCATACATAGAAAGTGAAGCAATTTTAGAGTAGATGATTTTCTGACAGAATTGGTTTCTGGTAACTACTTTTTATCCCCATGATGCTTAGAAAAGTGCTTGATTCAGAAATGATAGGAGAGTTCGTAACACAGCCATTCATAAGGCTGTTACTGAAACTTGATTCCTTGAGCCAGAGGCAAATCCTTGCTGTAGTTGATTGTACTGGAAGAAAAACAAGTATTTAGAGATCAAACTTAATCATTGAGACAGATTATGCAGTCCACTTCCTACATACTGATTTCTGTCATATGTAAACAAGACTTCTCCAAGCAGTTTGTCTATTTAAAGCTGTGAACTGACTTTACTTCAGTTTTCAACATAATAATTATATACAGGGAAAGACCACATTCCCCATTATCTCTCCCTTGAGAACCTATTTATCTTCATCTCTTTAATCTTTTACTACAACATCCAGACAGAAAAATCAAGCTGGGATTTCTCACATTCATAAAACCAAAATTAGCACAGGTAATGGATATGGAGGCCAGTAGAGAATGTGAACAATCAACCACTATGGGCTGTCAGGAAAATTGGGGATAGAGAACCAAAACATAGCCAAACCACCCACTAATAGCAATAGTGGTCCCCTCACCATGGTTGTTACTTTACATATTTCCTGACAAGTTTCAGTAATTTAATTTTTAGAAGAGTTAAATCTAGCAAGAGGGGGAAAAAAGGGGTTTTTTTCCCTCTTGAAAGAAAAAAAGTTCTTTATAAAGACCTTTCAAATAATCTTCTACTAGGAATGCGAAAAGGCAATTACACTCATATGGAGTTATCTCACATTCAGCAAAGATAATCTCCTTGTACTCAAACTTTTCAAAGTTTATCTGTAATTTACATTTATTTGGAATTTAGAAATTCTGTCTTACCAAGTAGACCGTCTCATATAAAGTTTCCATGAATCACTTCCAGATTCTCTTCCCCCACCAGTGTGCTTTTCACCACCTGTAGAAAAAAGGTTATAAATGAAAACCTGATTTTTTTTGTGAGCATGGGAACGTGGACTAACTCCAAGAAGTGAGACATTTAATAAAAATACATGGGAAAAACTATTCCTTTGCCCTTGTCCTCTCTCTGACCTAAATTACTAGAATACCACCCCACATGACACATATAGCTAGCTCTCTCTCTCACGCCTGACACAAAAAATATCTGCCTGGAGTTGAAATCTCATCATGGTGGCACCAGATGACTTTGTTTTAAAGATACTTTGTCTTAACATGAGACAAGAGGTAGAAGAATGTCTGGTTCTTATACTGCTTAAACAGTAAGCTGAATATTTCTTCTACTTCTCAAGTATAAACAAAAAAGAGAAATAAAGGCCAAAATATTTATTTAAAGATCTTTTTCATGAAATTACTATATGTTGTAAGTCTTATATAAATATGCAAACATTCACAATAAAAATGCTCAAGACTGTTCTAATTAAAACTGTTTTAAACAGTTTTCCACTGGTCATATCTCTACACGCTTTAAGAACGTACCTCTGAGTTACATTCCTTTGAAGGGCAGAGGAGGCAATAACACATGGAACTTTTAAAACTCAAATACATGTATTTTAAAAATATCTGTATTTGGTAGTTTAAAGCCAACTGTAGTCAATATCTGTTTTCTGCTAAAGCAGTATAATTCAAAATTAACTTCACTGATTTCTTCACATTCAGTCATTTAAGTGGACTGATTAAAACCTTGAAAAATAAAATGGGATCTAAATAATAACAGTTTTACAGTGGCAATGTTTTATATTCTCTTGCAGAGTTGTTAGAAAACTTAAAAAAAATTCATCAGTTTAAAAAAGAATGAAGTCTGAGGAAAAACACCAAGCTTCTAGACCAAATGTTAGAGGATTTTACTATTTGAAGGACAAAGAATAACAGAAGTATAAGTAACATACCAAAAGCACCTCCAATCTCAGCTCCACTGGTTGGGATATTAACATTCACAATGCCACAGTCAGAGCCCTTTGGCCTACAAAGATAAAACACAATTCCTCCTTAGGATCAGGAAAGGCTCTTTCCCTAAAATGAGAGCTATAAAATCCTCAACCAGCATTGTGCATAGGTTTACAGAAGGCATGAAAGACTGTGATGTTATGTCTCAGGAAAGTGCAAAAATAATTTAAGTTATACCCAAGCCAGCGGAAAATCCTTCCCAAATCCTTGGTAAAGATACTGCTGGAGAGACCTTGTTTTACTTCATTATTCCAGGCAAAAACCTCCTCTTCCTCCTAGAAGGAGCGTGTGTAAACGGTTAAGCCACGACTATCCAAGGCAAAGCAGTTACAAAGAAGCACCGTGAGAAAAAAAACACCATACCAGAGTCATAACACAAACCTACTGAATGCCACTAGGCAAACACACAAGTACCACGGCAGCAACACCTCCACTGCTAGCACAGAACACACTCTCTGCTTTTTCAACAGATATGTACAGTATCAACAACAGAACATCAACAATAGAAATCTATTCCTGTACTGACTCTCATCTTAACTCCAGTGCTCTTCATGTAAATGTAGCTACACAGTGAGGTGAGCTATTACAGTGGATATTTCACAGTGCAGAACAGGAGTTACCACTTCTTGAAGTGTCAGGGTAATTGCATGGACATGACATACATATGAGATCTCTCTCCTGACTCTTCTCTTAGCATCCTTGACACCTGACAGGTTCCCACTGTTATTTTACCTTAAATTTCAGCACATAGAGTATGGGGGCAAATGTCTCAGTGTGGACAATGGGTGCATTATGAGGAAGGCCAGTGACAATGGTTGGTTCGACGTAGTTTCCAGGGCGATCTATAACCTTCCAAACACACAAAAAACAAGCAAATTTAAATCACCATCTGGCTTAGTTGTAGAATAGGAAAGGAATCCTTCATGGTCTGATTACCACAGTTGTGCCTAGCAATCAGAAACAGAAAGTCAGGTAATCTGATTAAGTAACTGAAATTGTAGTTGTTTAAGTATATATTGTTTAAAATATAGAAGCATAACTTATGTCCACTAAGGAGGTAACCAAATTGCAAAGTCTATCAGCTGAGACAAAAAACACTTCCTTTCTCCAACTTGTAAGCTGATTAAAGTTTTACAGGTATCAAGAATAAAGAAAGAGCCAATGGAAGACAAGAATTCCCAGAATGTTACCTCAATGAAAATTAAACATCTCGTATGATGAAAATGTGCAAGCAGCTGTCTTAAATCTTTAGTATTTCCTGAAGTACAGAACTACACTTTTCCATGTTACATGTTTGACATTCACTATTTACAATGCTGTTTTAATTTTTACTATCATCTGCAGCTGGGGAGCAGTAGAAGAAAGAGCTGAAAGCTCTTAAACATTTCTTGGAGAAGGTAGCTTCCTAGTATTACCATTTTTACCCTGAAGACAGCATTCCAGTTCAAACAAACAATCTCAAACTAACTAAACTAACATCCTGTAGTGGCTGACAGGACAAACTGAGATACAATCTTGGTCTAAGCAACCATATTACTGCATTTTTTTCTAGAGCACAAAATGTAGCAGGGAAAATAAAGGTTAAAGTCACCTTTCCACCATAAACCACGGAGCCTCCCTGTTGCTTCGCTTGTTCTACTGCATTCAGGAACATTTTTACTGCTTCTTTGGTATGAAGAGGCCCATACAGAGTGTCAGCTAAAAACAAAAGATTCAGAGGCATACTTTCAGCAAAATTGTATACAATTACAAACACCCTTATCCTGACATTTTGCGACTAACTGTTTGATCTGTCCAAGATGAGCAGTATTAGACAGATTCTTCATCTTCCTTTAGAGTCTGTATTCTAAATGAAACCAGCTATTCCACTCGTAGGTAAATTACTAAAATTAGACGCTTTTGATCTATAATCCCTTTGGAATTCAAAGAGAAAGAAACAAACAGAAACTTGTCTCCTAAACCCATGAATTGGAAATAGCTACTTACAATCCCATGGATCACCGATGCGGACCTGGGCATAAGCCTTAGCAAGCTTTGCCACCACCTCATCATGGATGCTTTCATGGAGAAACTAAAATGTAGTAAGAAAGTTATAAGACAGTGCAGCTTATGTAACTATTCCTGAAGTAGTATTGTGATTTGAAAAGGGATGAATGAAGTGTGAAGATAGCATTGCTCATATTCAGCAAATCCTACCCCAAAGTTAAAAATAAACACAGGGCAAAGACTCTAAACAGCACCAACACTAGAACGTGAAGATGTAAAATCATCACCATGAAGATTTAGCAAAGAAATAAGAATCTGTTTTAATTTTACTCCAAAGCATCATATCAATGACATTAATGTGTTCTGTATACACTTCAGTTAAGTGTTCTAGGACAAATACTCAAGTAGTTTTATTGCTACAATTTGGGCAATCATTGCCCTTCCAATACAACCAAATCAATTTTGACTAATATTTACCCAATCAACCCAACCCTGAAAAGTCTATACAAACACTGTCTGACATTATAATACCTTTAAACTTGTTGAAAATGATTGGTTAAAAATTAATAACAAAGTAAGCAACACACCCCCCCTGTGCTGAAATCTAAACCCTGCACCAAAAAGCTCTGGCAATGAAAACAGAGCGAAACAGAAGCATTCCAAGTCTTATTTTCTTGGCTTTCAGCACCAATTACCTTTTGAAATACATACCAAGAAACTGTTTAGAGCTACAATTATGGTAGAATGAAACTACATTCTTGTTTTTCCATCATACTCACTTTTTGAAAAATAAAAATGTTCACTCACCAGCCTTCTAGCAGTTGTGCACCTCTGACCTGCTGTTCCCACTGCAGCAAATAGAGCGGATGGGATGACTAGGTTCAGATCTGCATCTTCAAACACTTTAAAAAAATTAAAACATGGCCACATTACTGAAGTAAACAGGCAGTTCACAAGACTTAAGATGCTACACAACATTATAAACTGACAGGCTGATCAAGAAGCATTAGGAACTTCTGCATTACCATAGCACAGTTAAGATACAACAATTATAAAAATATAACAATTATAAAATACATAAAATTATGTATATATAAAATATAACAATTGTAAAAATATAATTATAAGAATATAACCATTCAATACTCTTATTATCTCTTTACAACTGGAATTAGATACATGCAATTGGACATAAATGTAGGTCTGAAATACTGAAGAAAACCTTTTGTAATAAAGCTTGCAAAGAATTTCAGCTTCATTTTAATTCAAGAACCTACAAGCAACTTCTTGCAATTTCTCCGCCTTGCCCTTCTGTCACTGAGAAGGGTATCAGCATAAAGCAACAATGGTAAAGTGCATGCAGATGGCCTTCCAAAAACAGAGCTAAAAGACACAGGTGTACAATAATATAAAATAAACAATGAATTGAACCAACTCCTCTGGCTAGAAGATACTGAGCTCAAATGATTTCCAAAATATCACTTAGCTTAACCAGTTCCACAAAATTCTCTTACATCTCCAAAACTATTATAAAATCCGGGACAAAGTCCAACCAAACGATGATTAGGTCATCACTCAAAGGCAATTCCAGAAAAACCAAGACTTTGATATGAAAAATTAAACAATTTTCAAAGTCCAAAAGTTTATGCTACTGGTTGCAAAGCAGCACAGGGAAAAAGAAAGACCTACTCAAATGTGATTTTCAAAAGAGTAAATGAGAGATACATAGATAAGCACATCTGTTCAGAGTATGAGAAAGCTGAAATAAAAGGCTACAACACAATAGGACAGCAAATTAGCTATTTAATTTATATTTTCTTTTTGCCACAGTGCTCAGCTTTATAGTATTTATGCTGTTTATGTGAGAACTGGACCCCCTTCACAATACCACAGATGGAAAAAAAATCCAACGTTCTATTACATACTTTTAAAAACCCACCCCCACAACTAAAAAAAACCACTAAAAATTACAAAAAGCAAAACATGAAACAAAAACAAATATAAAAAAGGGACAACTTGCTATAAAATATCCTCTATAGGACTAAATTTCTACAGTACACATTACCAATAATGGCATTATTTCCTCCTAATTCCAGCAGACTTCGACCTAATAAAAACACAGAAAATAAGTTATGTCATGCACACACATATTCACTGCACCTCAGTCAGTGAGGTCACCTCTAACTAGAGCTAAGGTTCATTAAACATCTTTTTCTGAATGAACAAAAGGTTTTAGGCATCACAGTCAACTAACCACTCAGCCAAAGCAGAAAATTACACTGAATACTACATCTATCATATGTTGTGAAGAAAGATACCTGGACAGCAGTTACGGCACAAAGAAGCTTAACAAAATAGGAAAAATAGCGCTGGACAGAAAAAAGACGAAAACAGGAGAAAGTTGCAGTATAAATAGTATGATGCAGACAGAGAATAAGAAGAACACAGAGATCAAAATGCGCACATAAATTTTAACTAGGCTTACTTATTTCTCTGGCAACTGTTTTATCTAAAATCTGAGAAAAAGAATCCCAATCTACCTCTGAGTTTATATTCACAACCTGTTCTGATCTGGTTTGGTTTTTTAACAGTTCTATGAACTTCAAATGTATAAAATGAGAAAATCATGTTCACAAAGCTTTCTGTTTAAGTCTAAAAAATTAAAATCCAGCAGCTGACATGGATTCATGCCTGTACATTTTTAAATATTTGCAATGAAAACAGCACCTCTAAAATCATCACTTTCCTCCTATATTTATAGGGAGTAAAAGGTGAGGGGGCATATATTCATGAACACATTGCCAAAAGACCAGAGAGCCTAGTTGTCCACCTTGACAATCTACATACAATTACATTCATGGCATGACCATACCCTTCTCTGAATGAGTAGTAGGACCACAGATTTGTGGAAAAAAACGCTGAGTTGTAACAGAACTAATTGAAAAACGCAGTATCTATCTGAGAGGGTTCAAACTCCTATTTTCCCAAGTCAGGGGAAAAAAACCAGTGTTACAGCTGAAACAAGCTGTTTGTTTAAAATCCTGTGGGTCTCCACTGCCTTTACCATGGAAAGACATGGAGAATGCACACACTCACCAAATCTCTCCTGAACCATAAGCGCTACTTCCTTGCCCACTTTTGTGCTGCCAGTGAAGGACAACAGGTCCATTCTCTCATCTTTCGCCATGGCTATCCTGCATAATGGGAGACATACCACTGTATCCAATAGAAGAGCACACAGAGGGAAAAGCAGCTTGCACCTTCCACTTACACCAGCTTCAACACCAAGGAGATCTTTAAAGCCAGAACCACTTCCTTGAAATGTCAGGTAAGTGACTGAGCTAGCAGCAAGAAACCTTCTTAGTCAGAAAAGAAGAACAAGGTTGTTTCCCTCCACCTTTTCAGGCCATATGATCCCTAAGAAAATATGCATATCTATGACTTTTTTAATGCTTGCCATCCATTTTGTCTTCTCTTTAAGAGAGACTTAAATGCTCAAAAGATACATCTGAATATGTATTTGTACTCCAAATTTCCACATTGTTAAAAATCAAACAACACAGCTTCCAAGCACAGGGATACATCTGTAAGCAAGTGCAGAGTCCTGTGTAAGCAAGGAAAATGGGGATTTATTCTCCTCTACAAGTAACCCAAAAGACCAGTGGGCTAAACATTTAAAACTCCCAAGAACATGATGAGTGGAATTTAATATGAGCCGTATTCTTTGGGTATAAGCATAAGCGGAACAATATAAACTTAGTCATGTCTCTTCATTTAATATCTGGTAAGTTATTTGTTAGCAGCTGATCTCACAACAGCAAGTAGACATATTTATTGTATTTGGAGCAGGGCCAGAGTTTCAGACCAGCTCACAAAAATCATGGCAACATATGCATCTACTGGGAACTCCTGGAGCCTGGAATAACTTTACTAGAATATTCCTTACTCTCTATGCAGGTCCATATAACATAAGAAATATTACCCACCCAATATCGGCTCCACCACAAACCAAAGAACAGATTGCTCCAGGCAGCTTGTTATCCTCCAAGACCTTGGCAACTATCCTAGAATCAAAGATGAAAAATTTTAGAGATTTCTGACAGGTGCAAATAGTAAATGAACCACTAAAACTGTCCTGGAGTTTTGGGGTAGTAGTGGTTGGGACTCATTGCTTTCAGAGCTAATTTCAGAGCTACAAGACTTAGTAATTAGCTATCTTAAGGGGCCTACTTATATTTAGCATTTTAAAATAAATGTTATTTGTAATACACCATAAGTATTTTAAATGCTAACATATTATACAAAGTAACAATGAACCTGAAGTAAGTATTACTATGTCATTTATTCTTTGGAGAAATTCTTTTTATGGAGACTGAGTTTTCCTTTTCATTGAGAATGAATTTTGAACCCTGGAAACACATGCTAAGGTGTTCCTAGCTTTTGGATAATAAATACTCTGTGACAGCATCTTTAGGATATGGGTCTACAGAACCAGACAGAAAAATTTGCCAAGAAAGTGTGTGCTGAGGTTGGGCTGAGACTCAAAAAATAAGGGATGATTCTGAAACCCTAGCGTGTGACTGAAGGAAACTGACTCTCATGAGCAGTTCATCTTCCACAAGGAAGCAAACCACGCAGCTAGGCCACCTTCAGCAGAAGCACAGCCCTAGTTCCAGAAAAAAGTGGCCAACAGTATAGTTAACATCCTATATATACAGTTACTCTTAGAGGAATGCATTTCTTCTCGCTGCATTTCTACTCGAACAGAAAACAAGTTGTTTAAAAAGCAAAACAGGGAGCAAAGAAACCAGAACTTACTTCGTAACAGCAACACTAACAAGAGATGTTGAAGGAGCACCCTTCCTAAAAAGGGAAAAAAATAAAAAAGCAATTATAATTTTTTTTTTTAATGCTAAAATTCTACCCACTTTGGGTAGGCTGGTTTTCAGGTACATATTAAGAGACAAACTCAAGTGTTTGTTTTCACAGCTGAGCATTCAGAGCTTCTACTGAAATCCATGTGAATGAGGGCTAGGCCAGACATCAAAGTACGCAGACAAAAGCAAGCAGGATGCAAGAGGAAGTAAAGCTACTTTTTTAGACTTTTAATCTTAGCTACACCAATTCTGAATATATTAACTGTTCACTATCACAAGCCCTCAACCTAGTTTCTTTATTAACAGGCCACTTAGCTAGGTCCTGGATGCATCTGAATCTTAATATCTCAAAAAAGAGGTTATCACAAAATAAAACAAAGCTCTTTGACTACAAATGGACCTAAAAATAAAAAGAAATCAAGCCTACATTAGATAGAATCCAATATACAGAAACACCAGACATTCAATAGCAGTTTCATGCCTGAGACAATAGCTGTCTAATTGCAAAATCCTGCTAGCAGGTTGGAGAGCAAGATCTTACCAGAGACAAGCGTTTCCACAAATCATTGCAATTGCACTGTTCCAACCATAAACTGCCACAGGGAAGTTAAAGGCTGTGATGATTCCTACTAATCCAACAGGATTCCACTGCTCTATAAGGGCATGGCCAGGTCCTGAAAGCAAAGACATAACATAACACAATTTTTATCCCTTTAGTGGGGTTTTTTCACCACAGCATTAGCTTGTGAAGCGCTGCACTGTATGTGCTCTGCAGCTTACTGGATCAAGGTTAGCTAGAATGTGCAAAAAGTTAATGACATGATAACATAATTAGCTATTCAGTTAACATCATGGTGACTGTGTGGTAATCAACAGTTGACAAAGAGGTCTCTCCTTTCTAACTGCACTGCTAAACTTTTTGCATACTTTCCTCTGTCACCCTTCATTAACAAAGAAATTAAAAATAACCTAATGCTTCAAAGAGCAGAGACAAAGCGACTCACTTACTTACCTTCCACTTCATTAAGTACCTCATTAGGTGGCGCTACTGTCCACTAGCGTAACTATTCCTAAGTCTCCCGAAATAACACTTAAAGAACAGAGATCCTGCTGCACTGCAATATCACATATTTACGATCCTTCCCTATCTCATTTGTTAAAAAAAAAAACCAAAACAAAAAAACCCAAGACATATACTTACTTTCTGAAGGCAAAATAGGTCCACCAATCATTCGGGACAAACCAACAGCATAGTCACAGACATCAACATACTCCTGTACTTCCCCAACACCCTCAACAAAAATCTTTCCCATTTCCAAAGAGACCTGAGAAAATTAGAGTAAAACAAATTTTTTTAAGTGCCCTTGCATCCCAAATACATTTTGTTTTCCACCAATGTTAGGCATACCTATATACCACGTAAGATTTTAGTACACATTTTTTATTAGAAGAACTCTTCCTGAGTTATTCATAGCTTAAAGAAACAACACAATATAGACAACTAGACAGGAGTCACATCCCCATAGGAAAGGAGTAAATTAGAAGAGGAAGTTAATTAATAGAGGGACTTTAAAAAAAAACAAAACAAACAAATCTACAGAAAGGAGTATCCAACACTAATGAGGTTCTGAAGTTTAGATTAATAGAACACTAGGTTTCCATCAAGATATTTGCACACATTGTGGACCAGGCATGGAATACACTGGGAAAGTGGCATTACTCTGCTACAGCTGAAGAAAGTGGTTACTTACATTTTTCATATGGAAACTACTCATTTTACAACATGTCAAAGTGAATTTGAGAGATTTAATTTGCAGACACTGCTGAAAATGTCTACCTATCCTTAGGATTTTAGTAACCTGGGATGTTAAGGATCAATTTAGTTTTATTTTCCTTTTTTTTTTTAGCTGAAGTCAACCCTAAACTATATCCTTCTGTAGATTTACAGAGCTGACATACAAATTATCAATGTGAATAAGCTGGTATTTGAAGACATTCCCCTCTAAAAATGAAAAAATTTGCAAACTTAGGAACCGAGAAGTCACCCATCTACCTCCACTAAATTTTGTTGTCGCACTCTGGTATCCAGGTGTGACTTTCATGCAGATGTTACTGATGCCTAAAGATTTGGTAAGTATTTTGTAGATTTTTAGAGTTTTAAAAGTATAGGTTTCCTTGCTCAAATATTAAGTGGTATTAGAAGATACTAAAGTGATTTTCTCACATATTCTTAGGCTTTCTGAAGGTCATGATGTTTTTCAGAGACACCTGCAAGATAACTTGAACACAAAACAACAGAGGAGCCCAGAAACCCTTGGAGGTGATCCAAGGGGCATAGCCTGGGACCCTGGTGGGTGGACCACCAAGAGAATTGGAAGTTATGATTGGTTATAGATATCTAATATGTTAACTGTTAGGAAGAGTACAAAAACAGTAACATTACAGGGGGTGGGGTTCTTCAGGAGTTCTTGGATGCAGATCGAAATCCTTGTGGGATCAATGCACATTTTGTAGGCCCAGCGGAGGCCCAGAGCCTCTGAACTCCCAATAAAGGTATTATCTTCCTCCATTAATGTTTCCTCTGAATGCCTATCTTCCAGGATTTTAGACATCATTACCTACCACTCTAGACTGATTATTGTGTTTTGGAAAGGTTGTTCAATAACAAACCAGGTTCAAAGGATTGCCATAGGACTTTTCTCCCTATGCAAAGGTTAAAATAAAGGTGACTAAAAGTATTTCTATGATGACTATGGTCATCTCAAGCTAGAAGGAATAGCCCCTATCTGTGACCAAAAATGGAGACATATTTACTAAGAAATGCAGCAGTGAGTCTGTAAGTGCAACAGATTCACAAAGACATTGTGAAGCAAGGCTGGAAATTTCCAGTGGCATATGAGTTTCTATACCATTCCCTTATCCATATCCTAAATTCAGGGAAAGCACTAAAACCTGAATACCTACTGTACCTCTTTCACCCTGAAGCTCATCCTTAATTGTAAAAGAGCTGAAAAGACATATTATCTATTTGGGAAAGCGTGGCAATAAGCTATGGAAGTTTTGTGCAAGGACCATAGAGTGAATTTCTGTCTGTCCACATTCACCAGGGAAGCAGTACTGTTTTTGAATACAAAAGTATGTTAGCACTCTAATTCCACCACAGAAACTCTGCTGAGGAGACAACATCAAGGGAAAGAGCAGAATAAAGTTTTGAAGGTTAACAATATGGGCTTGACTACACATGGAGTTATTCACTGACAGCTGTTTCTGAACAGCAGCACATATAGGGAAGCTCTGTAAAAGGAAAGTGGCAAGTTCCCCACTTGCCTCCTTTTCTTCCCTAGCAACTAGCAAGTGTTTTAAAGGAGAGGTCCTTCAACCTTTATGTCCTGCACAGCACTGCAAGAAGATGTCATTAAGACCAACTCAGCTTCTGAAGCCTTATACCCCTACATGTCAGTTGGAAAAATCCTGCAGATCACCCAAAAGAGATCAAGGTTAAAAGCTCCGTATTAGAGGAAGGTCTTTTTCAGGATACTTTTAGTATTTAGACAGTTCCCTATCTGACAGGCAAGTGGGAGAATAGCTGAGCAACAGTCCTAACACTCCTTCCAGACAGAGTACAGGTTCAGAATTAATTAGATTTTCATTTCCTATTATATATTATAATTTTATAGAATCACTGAATCACAGAATATAGTGAGTTGGAAGGGACCCACAAGGATCACCAAATCAACTGCTGGCCCTGCTCAGGACCACCCTGAGAGTCACATCATGTGCCTGAGAGTGTTGTCCAAATGCTTCTTGAATTCTGTCAGTTTTGTGCTGTGACCACTTCCCTGGGGAACTTGTTCCAGCACCCAACCACCCTCTGGGTGAAGAAACTTTAGTATCTAACTCTCCCCTGCCACAGCTTCATGCCATTCCTATGCCAATATACTTTTTAAAATATTTTTCCATTTTTTTTAAATTAAAACTTCTTTAGGCAAGCTAACAGCACAGCAGTTACTCAACAATTAAGGTTAGTGATGCAGAGCGGTACATTAGAAACTGAGAAAATCAATTTTGACACACCCCTCACCCTCATGCCCCACTCCCCCTTATCCCCAAGCAAAGTTAAGCTACTTCTGACAACACCTTACCAAGCTTCCTAAAACTTTGATTTTTTGTCTCAGGGCATCACCAATCTGTCGAACTATTTCTCCACGTTTAGGTGCAGGGATCTAGTCAAAACAAAACAGAAGAATCTACATGAGATTGAAGATCTGTAACTTCAGCTGCATCCATACTGATGGGTCCTCTGCCTTTGTAGTAAGCAGCCACTGATCACTGTGCTCTTTCGCAAGACACTGTTACTTGTTAATTTTTATTATGTGCACTGCTTTACAAAGAACTGTTTCCTGCCTCACAAAAGCCGGTAACACTGCACACAGTTATGTCCATTCAAAACTTCAGTTCCACTGGATAGTGCCAGAAGCACTCAGATTATTAGTTCTTCTGTTCAGCTACATCACCCACAATGCTCCCAAACAAGCAACTGCATGTCAAGAAACAAGGATTTTTCATAAAAAACGCATTTACTGGTTTCTGAGCCATGGAAGTGTATTTAACACCACATTTTCAAACTTATTTTCAGTATGTCATTTATATTGTTAGCAGATGCTGAGACACACAGAAACCTCAATCATGGAAATATTAAGCCCATATACCAACTATTAATAGATTTTTTTAATGTAGTATCAGTATATTAAAAAATAATCAACAGCCAGGATCAGTTGCAGATCATACACGTGCAACAGGATTTACAGGATAAGAATAGGAGTTCTCTGTAAAAACAGGACAGAGGAATACATAAACCATGCAAGCTTCTCTCTTTAAGGGCAAAATCTTTCAGTTAAGTTCATTACAAACAAAATTCACAAACTAACAGCTTTGAGAAAAGTCTTTAAAGGAACATTTGATGTGTTGATCTGTTGGACTGCCTTCAGATTATTTCCAAATACTTTACACATCACCAACATTATACTCATAGATTGTAACAAAAGAATACATACTAATTTATCCTGAGGAAGCTGTTGTGTTTGTCCTAAACTCTGCTATCTTCAGACAAGGCAAAACTTTCCCGGCTAATATAAAGAATGCCCAATACTTTATGAAATCCAGGTTTCAGCTTCTACCAAAGAAACAGCAGGTAGATGTAAGAACTAAGCCTAGCATGGCCATCAACAGAATGGGTGCTAGCTGGATACAGCTGGTACGTGTGCACTGGGAACTACAGCTTACTAAGGAAAACTAGCTTAGCTATTGTATGCTGACACGTAACCCTAAAGCTCTCGAATGACACAGCTGTCTTGTGAAACACCAGGACAGCAGGTGAACAAAAAAATGCATGTTTAGAACCAGCAGTCTTTCTCACCCCATGAGAACAAGATGATCAACATAAGTTAAATATCCCCGCAGAGTTCCCTCATGAGAAAGCCATGCAGCAAGACGAATCAAAACAGACGCACAGGGATAGTTGCTTACTACAAGGTTTCTGAACTTCACCAGACCCGCTGACAACAGCTCACTGGTACAAGCCTAAGTAAATATGCCAGGCTTTTTAAAACAAACATTTTCCACAAGTCAATGTCCTCATCTTTGTACCCCAGTGGTATCAAGCACAATCTCTGTGTGTTTGTTTCTTGAGGCTTCATTACAGATTTTTGATTTCATTCAACATACACAATATGCACACGTTTTTACACCTCCATCTGATGGGGCAACTTAATAGCCTGTATCTGCCAGAGATCTATTATAAAAGAGAACTTACATCAGCCCAGACCTTCCATGCCTCTTTAGCCTTCTTTACTGTTTCTTCATAATCCTCCAAACTAGCCTATATGAAGAAGTATGTCAAAGAAAAAGTTAGGAAAATCAAAACCCCTAAACAAATGCCACAGAAAAGCTTCTGCACTTAAGACACTTCTAGCAGAGTACTTGCACTACAGGATACCACTTTCACGGGATGTTTCTATCCTGACACAATTTGGTCCCAATATGACACACTGTTTAAAGTCACTGTCGAGGAAAAGTGTATCTCCTGCCTAAACAAAAAAAAAAAAACCCATGAGCAGAAACTTTCCTTCAGATGTTAAAGGATCCTCCATAAAGAATAACGGTAAGGGACACATATGTATATATGTATGCACTTACAACTTCTTTTATCTTAGGTATTACTGTTACTAACACTGTTTAAAAAAACGGTGGGAGGACTGTCCGGCTCCATCAGTCTCACCGGGAACCAAAGCCTAAGTGAGTCCTAATACACAAACGGATGTTTTAGTGCGCTGTTCTTGCACTAAAAACTTTCACAAACTTACCACGTGAGTGCCACGTCGCTGCCGCTCCTCCTTCCCCCCGGCCCCCAGCCGCGACCTGCCCCAGTCCTGCGGCTCCCTCTGGAACCGAGCCACAGGGGCAGGGGGCCCCTCGCCCTTCCCAGCTACACCCGCAGCACCGGGAGGCGGGCGAGGGCGGGCGGGGACGACATAAAAGAAGTCCAACAGCCTGTTTTCTTCCCAGGAACGCCTCTGGCGTGTGGCCAGCAGTGTTTGCAGCACTGTTTGCAGCGCTGTTTCGGGCAGTGTTTGCAGCCCGCGTTGTGCTTCAGCAGCCGCCCCTGGGCCCAGCACCCCCCGGCCCATGGACCCAACACTCCCCGGCCCATGGGCCCAGCACCCCCCGGGGAGCTCCGTGCCCTTCCCCAGCGGGGTCGCGGGCAGGAGCCGCCCCCCGGCCCACGCCTCGCTCCGGCCGCCGTGGTGGGGGCTGCTCCCCTGCCCTGCCCGGCCCAGCCCTGCCCGGCCCTGCCCGGCCCTGCCCGGCCCCCCTCACCTGCCGGACGCTGGCGATGGGCTCGTTGTTGGCGGGGCAGTACGTGGTCACCACCTAGGGCGGGACGGGAGCGGTGAGCGGTGAGCGCCGGGGCCGAGCTCGCCCCTCCACCCGGAGCCCCCCGAGGTCCCGCCGCCCCGGCTTCCCCCGCCCGCCCCGCGCCCCGCTCCCCGCACCTGCCCGCGGCCGCCCCAGCGCCCATTGTACACGCCCGGGTTCTCCTCCTGCAGGCCGAGCTGGTCCCGCAGCCAGGCGTAGCGCTGCTGGCCGACGAGCATGGTGGCCATGGCGGCGGCGGGCGGGCCGCGGGGCAGCGGCAGGGACAGCGGCGGGGCCAGCAGCGCGGCGGCGGCGCGGCCGAGCCCCAGCATGGCCGCCAATGGCGCCCGCACCGCCCGCACCGCCCCAGCGCGGGCATTGGCGGCACCGGCCGCGCCCCCCGCACCGCCCCGCGCCGCCAGAACGGCCCTCTCGGAGGCCTGGCCAGCCCCGGCCCCAAACCCAACCACAGCCCCAAACCCGGTCCCTGCCCCAAACTCAGACCAGCCCCAAACCCAGTCCTTGCTCCAAACCCAAACCCAGCCTCAGCCCCAGTCCCAGCGCCTGCCCCATTCCCAGTCCCAGGCCCAGGCCCAGTCCCGGCCCCACACCCAGGCCC
>JAWWEE010000085.1:17353359-17368330 GCA_035221455.1 Xenops minutus | reverse complement strand
CGGCCCCAAACCCAGCCCCATTCCCAGTCCCAGCCCCAGGCCCAGTCCCAGCCCCAAACCCAGCCCCATTCCCAAACCCATTCCCATTCCCAGCCCCGGCCCCGCCGCTGCGGGAGCGGAGGCAGCTGAGACGGGGACCCAGAAAGGCCCGTGTGTGTCTGCAGGGAGGGTGTCAAGGGGACGGAGCCCGGATTTCCTCAGTGCTGCCGGGATGGGACAAGAGGCAACAGGCAGAAACTGATGCTCTGGAAGTTCCACCCGAGCACGAGGAAGAGCTTCCTTGCTGTTCGGGTGACTGTGCACTGGAATGGGTTGCACAGAGAGGTTGTGGACTCTCCCTCACTGACTCAAGAGATATCGGGGCACGATCCTGTGCCATGTGCTCTGGGATGGCCCTGCTGAGCAGGGAGGGTGGACCAGGTGCCCCACTGAGGTCCCTTCCAGCCCGACCCATTCCGTGATTCCATGTGCCTCCCAAGAGGCAGAGGAGTCCCCATGTTGGGTATTCTAATTGCTGCAGAAAATGAGAGCACACTGGGGTCAGAACGGGAGAAAAACTGTAGCTATCCTTATGCAACAAATAGTAACAGTAATATATAGGAGCGTGCACGAAACTTCCTATTCTTTAATATCTGCTTGAATCTCAGTGAAAATAAGTGTCTTTGGCTTCTAAACTGGCCGCTTCATCCACACATTCTTGTTTGTGAATTTAAGAACTTTTTCTTTCCCATACACAGGACTAGCACACTTACTTAATATGCGTTCACCATGCAAATTTGCAAGTGATTTGTATTCCATATTTAAAGGAGAGGAAAAAAAATACCACTGATCTTAAGAAAGCCATAATTTATTTTTTGATTTCCACAGCTACACACTTTTGCTTAATGTGAATTGCATTAGCTATAAATAATTTGCTCTTTAAGAAGTGGTTGTTGAAGTAATTTTGTAGAATAAAAAATGTAAACAGATTAGCGGTAGTCTTAAGACTACTTAGCCAAGTAGTCTTGGCAAAGTTCAAGATCTCACTTTGCCATTGGCTTTGCTGGATGCAACATCAAATTGTGTCTTGTATATGGAAACTGGGTTTAAATACTATAAAATTTGCACCAAAAAGGCAGCATTCTGTTCATCTTTGTAGGTAATATATAAAGAATCTCAAGCAGAAGCAACTCAAAAGGTAAATTAGTACATCTGAAAGGTAAAACTTTTTTTTTTTAATCAGGAGGATGAAACCTTACATATACCTGTAGGGCAAATACCATCAAGAAAACAGCAGTAGAGGCCTTCCTCCCCTGCTTTGGCATTGTGCTCAAGAAACTATCCTACAGACAGTACAGTAGGTCAGCCTCTAGAACTGTTTGTTCATCATTGGTCTAGCAAAGACAACTGAAAACCTCTTGGATAGGTCTCCATAGCCTCTGATCTGGAGTGACTTTGTTTTGATCTAGTGACCCCAGGTGTGAAGAATTCCTTGAGCTATTCTATCTCCTGATGACTGTTACTTGTAGTGCAAACCTTTTTCTTGGAAGGTTGATTTAGTGCATACATCAAATATATGGATGAGTAGGGTCCAGCTGGCTACACAGTACACAGCATCTGGTGATGCTGCAGCAGCTTCACACTTGCCTTGGGGAAGAAAAACGTCTCAAGGGAGTAACCTTTCCACTTAATTGAGAAGCTTGTGTTGCCATAACTGTCCTTGCATAGTGCTCACTGGCATAATGAAATTTCAGAACAGAAGGGCACAGCTTTGTGTTTGAAATACTCCAGATGCCCATCAGAAATCACAGCTTCCACTGACCTCAGGGAAATTTTGCAGAGCTCTCTCTCTTGTAAGGTCTGGCCTTGACACCTCATAGAGGGATAGTAGGGATATACTCTACTGCAACGACACAGGATTTTTCTTGGAATTAAGTACCAAGGTTGTCAACCCACTGCCTTGAGAGAGTCAATGACCAAAAGGCATCAGTGAGCCTTAATGGATCTGACCAGTCTTACCCAGGGCCTGAAACTCAGTCCTGGGCCTTTGGTCCTTTCTGTCATCGCTCAGCCACAGCCATGCCTCTGCTTGGACAAGGATGTGGCAAGCCAGACCCTCATCTCGGGGCTCAGGGACTTCACCATGGGATCTGGTGATGCTGCTGGGTTGGTCCTGACTTTGACCAGGACACTGACTTCCTGGCTTCTCCTCAGACTGCCATAGTGTCTCATGAGCTGGGCTGTGACTTCAGCTCATGAGGTCCTTGTCCTGACTCCCAGCTCTACCTCCCCAGGGAGCAATGGTCCTTGCTTCTCCCTGACAGAAAGGGCACTGGTGGCATAGAGTTGTGGTCTTACAGAGGTGATGTTTTCTAATGCAATGCACAATCTTCTGCAGACTTTCATCTTTTTTGGCCTTCCATATCTTTACATGGTCAAAGAGGCACTTCAACACCACACAGCTGCATTGGATCCTGTCAAAAAAGTAGGACTCTCAAATGTTTAGGGCAGTAGCTAAGGCATGGGCAATTTAGTTTCAATCCCAAAGTCTTTATCCATCATCATAAGCAAGCAGTTTCTCAAGCCACAGCTGCACACATCTATTGGTACAGTAGCTACTGGTCAAGGCACAGAAAATTTTAAAACCTTGGCACTGTGCCTGACTTGGCTCTGTTAATATTTTTTGCTCCAGAGTGTCCAAGCAGATGAAATCATCCCTGTCAAAGGCAATGCCAAAGTCCTTTCAGAAGGGAGCTGGAGCCAACTTGTCTGCAGTTGGTCAATGATCAGATATGCAGGACTGGCTATATGAGTCACATTACTATTCAGCCATCCACTACAGTGAAGATGTCGTTAGACTTGCATTAAACCTTAGCGTGGGACCCAAGCTTTTTTTATTCCTGCATTATCCAAGTCCTCACCTAAACCTAGATACACCTCCAGAAGTTCCAAGTGCAACAGGAGTGTGTGTCCAAAATACAGCACAGACACATTCTGTCCCACAGTTGCAGAGCAAGGCTAATTGCAGGAGAGTTTGCAAAACAGAAAAACATTGTGCAACAGGGGGATATATGGAGGAGAAGGGGTTAGACCCATATCACACTACAGTATGTATATGCTTTTTCTATTTGTTCTACATGGGCATCCTGAGCTGGATATTTTAAATCTTTATTTGTTAAACAGACTTTTAGTGAGAAATTATTTGTCTATGGTAAGCTTACTTTGCAGTGTGATCATGCTAACATGACAATTTACATTCTCCTTAATTTAGATGTGTTGTATCCACTGGCAAGAGCACATCTTGGAATCTGTGATGTTTAAAACTGGCTGTGGAACATTATTCTGCCATAAGAATGTAAATAAAGTTGATAAAATGTTCACTTCTAACATAACTTTCAAATATATGAGAAAAGATTAATTCCAGTAATACTTGTGAAAATTAGTAAGAACATGTCCTCCTCTTGTCCATCACAGTTTACTTATTTCCAGATCTGAATCAGCTGAACATTGTCACAGGAGCTCTTGACTCCAGCCCAGGGAAGACAACACGGTAGTAGAAGCGGGCTTGGAAAGGGAGGCTGTTCAACAATATCCCAGTCCTAAGCCAGACTTTGAATCCTTTGAATTCTGGAGTCAATTCAGGGGTCTTCAGATGTAGAACTTCCTTGCTCTGTGCTTCATTTTCTCATCTGTAGGAAAAGGTACAAGTTCCTTCCATCTTTAAAAGAATTTCCAGGGAACATTAACTGGACACATGAGGATGGAGGTCAAATGCCTATGTTCAGGAGATACCAGAGCTTTAATGCTTGTGTGAAGATAAAGCTGCTTCAATATAGCACAAGCAATTCAGACATTTGGAAATAGGGAGCAAAATGACAAAAGCTTCAAAAAATATGCATGAAATTTTCCTCACTTTTACACATTTCTGCAGCATGACAGAGCCTTGCCCCAGAACAGCAGGCTCCTCTGTCAAATTTATGTAACAGTTATTTCGCTTCATTTTCAGTAGTAACAGAGTATTTTTCTCAGTGGTAGTATATAAGAAATGCGAAGAATTATGGTAATTCATCCTCTCAAAACAGTCAAATCTAGAGGGGGGGACACAAATTAAATTTTCACCTTACCTGAGGTATTTCAAATCAGAGCTTTTCACTTTTGTATTTGACAGATTCTCATGTTTTAAAGTTTCCTATTTCACTGCACTTGAAAGCAATAGCAGTTAAGAGTCACTTTAGTTCTAAGCAATAGGAATATGTGGTTGTTTAGACCATAAATATAGAAAATTATTTGACATATTGAAGAAAGACAACAACAAACCCAACCAAACCTAGTATCTTATCATGTGGACAATGCAACAGGGAATTTAGCATACACGTAAACAGACTTTGCATATTTAGCTCTAAGTAGCTGTGTAATGGGCAACATTGCACTATCTGACATCAATCAGTAATGATTTAATACAAAGAGTGATCAGAAGATTCATGAGATCTGAGGCTAAGAATGAAGTCAGTTCACCAACAACCTCTACATTCTGACTTCTTCTTCTTTCCATGTTGTTCGTGCACTGGTAACCAGGGTTGCACTGGTTTTCCTTAACCACACACCTCAGAAAGTAATCACTGTCCTGGAAGAAACATACATTTCCAGACACAAGGCAGCTAATATACAGATAGCCTTTGGATTATGCAAATAGTCACATAAAATGAAAGCATTCTTGGGTGTAGCTTGAGGACCTGTTAAATAACAAGATCCTCTATCTCTTACACACCTTTTCCATCTGCAGAAAGCAGTTTATAAAGCAAGTGACCATTGTAAGAACCATTTCACCACCAAGGAAATGGAAGTCCAGAGAAGTCACTTCACACATTAATGAGGGAATTCCCTTTGGACTTAGGTTTCAGTCTTGTATTTAGCCCTGAGGCTTTGCTGCTGTATCATTATCAATGCACCATTGTGTGACAGCTGTAGAGCTCTAATCTAGTTTGTAACAGTACCAAAAGCACCTGTAGACTTTTTCTTCTTTGCAAAGAACAGGCTCGTAGTAATGTAAAAAACACACTTCACACAAACTTGGCTTGTCATGGGAGTTGTGTTCATCTTTGTGAAAAAAATGTGTTTTACTCAGGCTGGTAGTCTGTCACCAGCTGGGCTCTGACATGGATTGGTACAGGGCCCCTCACATCTTCATAAACTATCTGGATGATGGGATTAAAAGCACCCTCATTAACTTTCCTGATGATGTCAAACTGGACAGTGAGGTGGGCATATCAGAAGGGAGAGCCATCCTAGGGACAGATCCTAGCAGGCTGAAAGAGTAGGCAGGAAAAAACAGGGTGAATATGAGTGCAAAGTCCAGTGTCTGGGACATAACCAAAGAGCTCAACATAGACCAGGATCTGTGGGGCTGCCGAGCTTGCTGAAAGGGACCAGAGGACAAGCAGGCAAACAGGAGTTAGCACTGCACTGCAACAGCAACAATGGCTAAGGTCTAGAGAACCTGCCCTATGAGGAAAGACTGAAGGAGTTAGGTCTTTCCTCCCTGGAAAAGAGAGGGCTTAGAGGGGACCTTATCATATTATTCCAGTATTTAAGGGGCATCTATAATGATGGAAGCTCTTTCTTCACAAGATGCTACATGTAGAAAACAAGGGGAAATGGTACTGGGTGAGGTTTCATCTTGATATAAGAATATAAGAAAGACATTTTTTACAGAGAGAACAATCAATCACTGGAACAACCTCACCAGGGACTTGGTAGATTTGTCATTGCTGGTAGTTTTCAAAATGCAATTGGAGGAAGTGCTAAATAATCTCATAGGCTTCTTTTTTACAAAACGTTGGACTGGATCATCTTTCAAGGTTTCTTCTATGATTCTATGATATATGTATGGTGTATTGACCTAGAGCTCAATATATAAGCAACGGAGAGAACAACAAAAAGGTGTGAAAGAATTTAGAAATTGCTTGAACAATTCTGTTGGATTTGAGGTATATTTTGAATGATGTTGAAAAATGGACAATCTGGGAGGGAAAAAACAGCAGTGTTTTATACATACATGTGGATCCTTGAGCAGCTTTGCTATAAGCACAAGGCAAGACTACCTACATCAACTGGGTATCCCAGAAAGAGCTTCCTCACCAGTTTTCATGTTGCCACCATCCCCATTAAAACTGTCATCTATCTAGGTCAGTTGTAGTTTCTCAATACCTTTCTTCTGCTTTTTATAGTAATGATGCATGTCTAGAATATAGACTATATTGAACAAGGACCAATCTAGAATTTTCAAGGTGTATTTCCTTTCAGACTTTAAATAGAAAAAGCATTTGTAAAAAATATTAGGAGAAATAAAGAAGTAGATTTGCTGACATTTAGTCAGTTTCAGGGCAGAGAGATAAACTACAAAACAGTGTATTTTTCACAAAAAAATTTCATTTTTCAGCAAAAAGGCAGAAAAAGAAATGTCTTCAGTCTTCACTTCAAAATATTGGCAGCTTGCAGTTTGCATACCTTTAAGGGTAGAAGGATGATGCTGAATGAGTTAAGTACAAGATTATTATAAGAGATTTGTCTCATCCTTTGTCAATCTAAAATTATTTTCTTGCATTCTTCTTTGCAATCAGCAGAAAGAAAATTTTTTGGTTTTGTTTTTGTTTTCTTTTGACATTTTCTGGTTCAGGAAATATTTCTGGTTTATACATTTTTAATTATCTATTCTCACAATTCCTAATATATTGTGTCCTACCAGTGAAGTTGCAAGAAAGAAAAAGAGTGTTAAAAACCAACGAAACAAACAAAAACAACAAACATATTTACTTCCAATAACTTTGTTCTTTGGTTCTTATGATGGAGGAACATAGATCAGAGGTTTATCTGCTCAGAGGAACAGGACAGCTCAGTACAAGTGATTGTATTTTGATGTGCATAAGATATTTTGGATATTTTGTTTCCTTCTTGTAGGAATCCAGTAACAGGCTCTGATTCACATCAGAATCTCGTGTGTATCTTCCACATTAGGAGCTGTACAGCCACTGTAGTGCATATGCCCCTTAACGGGCATGTGCACCCCACCTCCCTCAAGCACCTAAAGGAGAGGAAAAACAAAACCAAAAACCAACAAACCCTCACCCCCCAAAACAAAACAAAACCACAAAACAACAAAAAAGCCAACCAACCAAAAGACAAAAATCAAGGAAAAAAAAATAAGCAGGCCACATCATAAATTATTTGGAATGCAGAACTTAAAAACAAACGGAAAAACCTACGTTTTAAAAAAGGATTATCCAAATGTTAAGGGAATCCGGATTTAATTATGACAACATTGCATATTATATTTACAGACACTAAGAGGGTGAGAGAATATACAAGAACAAAAAGAGCAGATATTTGGTAATAACTGCCTGTTACAGAGACATCATATCTTTGAGACATATATTTTAAGTCCAAGCCCAGGAATATTGCCACTTGTCACCAGACCAAAAGAGAAAAGAATTGCAGAGCTCAAAATCCATGTGAAGCCCAAAGGTTTTGAAGGGCAAAGATCACCTTCCCAGGAAACATGGCCCAGCATCCATCAACACTCCCTCCTTCTGTATAATATTCCCATGAATATTGCAGATTTTCAGCAGAATGGGGTATGTCTGGAAGGGCTTTGTGCTTATTGGTATGGAATTCCTAAATTCAGCCTGAACAAAAGCCAAGTTCTTCCCCTGCTTGTCTTCTTAGGGAGGGGAGGAGTTGTATTTGACCCAGTCAGCATCCTTAGAGTAAACGAACCTGCAAAACCTAGTCCCATGCATAAGTCCTGTGATTACTAATCTTTCTAGACTGAGAAAGGCATTGCCAGAAGGACTCAACTTTTTCCAAAATAGAGGGAAATTATTTAACCCTCCTTTTTGAAGCTGTTCAGTTGTGCAGTACTTTCTGCTCTCAATATACATACCCCAAAAATAAAAATATCCACTTCTCTACAGTTATATCAGTTAAAGTAATTGTTAGTCCTAGTGCTCAGCAAGACAACTAGGATTAATTAACATTTCATGGCAACCCTGAAATTCCTTAAGATTGCTACCAAGACAGCACTGAGAACATCCAGGAGCTATGCAAACACATTGTAAGTATAACATTAACTTGATCAATGTGTTCCACATTATTAGTTACTCTATAACGAAGTCCACATAGTGGGAACTTTTTGCAATTCAGCTTTATACACAGCATGGGTTTGTTCAGTTCAACCTCCTGCAGCCAAAACACACCTCACACTGGAAATTCTGAGGAAGGCAGGAGGCACTCCTAATAGATCAGTGCTTAAATTATATGAGACCTGAGAAACCTGAACTTCCTGGGGTGACTTGTGAAGCAGAATGCCAAAACTCCAGACTGGTAAGGAACCAGGCTTGAAGGTGAGTGTACTTCCTTGGATGTTTAACATCCTTTACAATAGCTGTGTCTGCTTTCTTGATTCCTTTCTGGGCATCATTATCACTTCATCCTTGTCTGTCTTCTCTGAGCCTTGTTCTGCTGTACAGGTGTGCAGCACAGACACAACTAAAGACAGCACAATAGTAAGGGCAGGTCACCTTCATGTTTCCTTGCCATGGGCAGTGTATAGACCCAGTGAGTGGTAGGGACATTTTGAAGTGTTTCATATCTGATGGGAGCAGCAAAATGCTCTGTCTTGGACTGCCACTTTCTCGTCTCCTGCAGCCACATCTCCAGCCTGTGGTGCTGGCGAGCAGGCGTCAGAGCGATGCTGGTGGATATTTTGCCATCTGGTGGCAGTTCACAGGGGAAACAGCCCTAAAGGGTCACCAACACTTGCTGTCCAGGAGGAACAAAATCAGATGAGTTTTGTTGTGGCAACTGCAAAATTATATTCAGAAGGTTTGCAGCAGCACAGAACTACCCAAAACCTGCAGAAACCATTATTTGCCCACCTGTAGCCCTGGCATATTCTCTGCATGCCCGTTGGTAACATCCCAAATGAAGACAGAGAAGCTGACCAGATGTATTTTTGGGATGCTATAGCTAGTGTGAGATATGCAAAAAAAACCCCAAACCACCAACCTCCCCCCTCTCCCAAACCCAAACTGAAAGGCCTGAATCTCCTGCTGCCTTCATTTCCCAGAGAAGCAGTCACTGCCATGCTTGAGAGTGACCCTTTCCCAGATCATGGCCTCCTGCTCCTCGCATGTGTCCATCTGCCCTTCTCCAAGGCACCCCATGGTGCTCCTGCTAGCCCTGCCATGGGGTGGAATGGGCTAGGACTAAGAGTGTATGTCTCCACAGGGATCTGAGATTTGCTCTGGTGGGTGTCTCAGAGGAGGCATGTCAGGAACACCATCTCACTGGCAATGGCCCTGGTGTCCTTCTGCTGTGTAATACATATCTGTGGCATGGAGCAGTGGGGAGGAGAGATGTCACATCTGGTGCAAGAGTGAGCCATGGAGAAGGCTGGAGTGGTTTCCTTCCAGGGACTGCAAATCCCACTGATAACAGCTTGGGAAGAGCCAGAGCTGTGGCTGCTGATCAGGAGAGCACAAGAGCAAAGATCCTGTGTGCTCTCACTGCAGAAAGCCACCAGTGGACAAAAACTGCTTTGATTGAAAAATTCTAAAGGACTTGATGGCTCAGAGCTTTCAGAGGGGAAAGGTTTTACCCAGGTCAGAGATGTTTGTGGGTGGGATGAGGAGGATCCAGTCTGTGTGGATTGTGAGATAAGAGCTCCAAGGCTTCTGCCTTTCCCAGCTGTATGGAGAACAAGGCCAGAAAGAGCTTTTTAGCTTCAAGACTTGTTGTTTTCCAACTCAGATGTGAAAATCCTCATATAGGAGGTTTGCAGCCTGCTTTTGATGGCTCAGGTCACCTGTCATGAGCATTGATGAGCATACTACTTGCCAGCCCTAGCACAAGTGCAGGTGGTCTGTATGAATTACCTCTCAGGTGATATCAGCAGGACAACATCATGGAACTGAGTTTATAATGCCAGAACTTCTGAAAATCCCAGGCTGCCTTTTGCTGTTTCATTCAGCTGACTCCTGTCTCAAGGTCTAACTGTGTGTCTAGTAAAGGACTGCAGTAAACCAGGCTTTTTTTCAGCACTGATGCCTACTTGTGAGAGCACACACACAGACGAATGACTAGAGGTAAAGAGCTCTTTACACAGCAGCCCCACCACTGGGACAAAACCAAGGATTCTGTGAAGGTCAGGCCCACAGAGGACTCATGAAGAGCTTCACAGTTCGCTCTTCTCTCCTCTGCAGACATTGGCTGTACATGAGCCTCCTTCTGGCTCATGCTCAAATGTCCATGCTGAATCACAAAAACTTGAACAAGGAAAACATGAGTCTCAAACTGTGAAAGCACTAGTGAGTGAAAGCCAACTGCAAATTAACATGAAAATCCATGTCCAGGTAAACTAGAGAGTAGTGAAGCCAGAGGTCACACCTGTGCAGCTGGAAGCAGGTGGGAGGAGAGGCAGTGCTACACCTTTCTACACACCTTACAGAATCATAGAATGGATAAGGTTGCAAGGGACCACAGTGGGTCATCAGGTCCAACCTCCTTGCTCAATTAGGGCCATCCCAGACTACATGGCAAAAGAATTGCATGTTCTTGAATATCCCTTGGGGAAAGAGTTAATTCTGGCTCCTTGAGCAGTGTTATCACAATTACAAGTAGGCAAAAGAAGAGAAACATCTTTCTAAGACACAGAATTACACATTTACTCAGGTTTTTTCTTATTCTTATGTAAAACAGCTTTGAAATATTCTGTGGATACTATAAGACTACAAGATAACTTTATGTAATGGCCACTTTCAAACATCCTTCTGAGAAACCTTAAAAGCTATGTAATGTTAATATTCCATCTTCTTCACTTTTTAGAAATGTTTCATGTAAAACATTCTACATATTTCTTTTCCTGGAAAATCAAATCAACATGATCTGTTGGAAAGCTTCTTTGGCAGCGTTATTGCCAATGGTGGTCTCTTTGGATGTTCTAGGAAGGATGATCTGGGGAAGGCAGCTGACTGGAGGATACTGCTGTGCTCCTTTGTCAAGGATACATGTCCTTGTTGACAGAAATACGTTCTTCAGATTGAAACCACTATTATCCAGCAAGAATGTGAGGAATGTTTCCTCCATGGGAAGATCTCCATTATCTGAAAAGGTAGCATGTGTTTCCTTATGTATAGGTGAGGTATTGAACATAACACCAAAGGTTTGCATGTGGAAAAGTATTCCACACTGTCAGATAGCTGCTTGTTTGCAGCCTCCTAGAGTATGAACATGCTGTATAAATGGCAAGCTACATGAGCATACAGAGAGTTGATAGTAAACTGCTCTGTGGGTTGCATTTCTTTATCTGCAAACAGAATCCTGGATGCCATGGGTTCCTCTTCTTGAAACTAAATCTGGAAGGAGACTTCTCATGAAGAGTAGAATTCATATTTGCTACAAAGGATTACTCTTATTTGTAGGATCTACTTTCTTTCAGCCTTTCTGACACCGATAACAAAGGATATATTCATGTGTACTACAGATAGAGTTCTTCAGAGAAGGAAATTAAGGCAATGCCTCAGAAGTCTGCTCAAATATTTTATTAGGGACTCAAAAGCAAAAAACACTCTTCTTTAGAAAATTATTTTAATGGAGGAAGAAGGACAAGGTACCTGATAGGTGCTCAAAATAATGTACAGGAAAGGATGTTGTTTATCTGTGACAAACAGACTCAGCACCCTATTCAGTTGTCCCTCTCCCACACACAGTCAGTGAATGAAACTTACTGGAGGGAAGAGAGAAGATCTGAGTTCCTAGAAGTAATTAATTATTTTTTCAACGTGTAAAAAGATGCTAAAAAATTTTCTTGCTTTGATACAATACTCCTTCTTCCATTTCTCTGAATGAGTGTACTTTGATGCTTTTGTCCTTGACAACCTTCAGTTTTCTCTCCTGGAGGCTGATTATGTTGCCAAGAGAGGGCAGCACATAAGCACAGAAACTCCATGACTAGCACTGTATTAGGTCACATGGGAACTTAATTTAAGGGATCATTAGAACAGGAGATTTGTCCCTTACTATATTTACTGCTCACTACACTTAACCTGTTGTTAAGTTGTTTTTACTGCAAAAGCAGATCTCTGAATTGCTCTTTTTTCTTTCTGTTTTCGACAAAAGAAGTAAGTCCAAACTTCTGCTGACACATCTGAAAATAAGTCCTGTGCCATGGCTGGACAAACACTGGACTGGCACTGCTCTGGGGGTACTCTGTAGAAGGCAGGGATCCCACACCTGCATTTTCACAATTTAATGGGGACTAAACATAACAAAATGTACAGCTATACTGTATCTTTGTTTTCATGTGTAAAATATATCCCTTGTCCATGCTGTCAGCTTCCTACTGCAGCCTTCATTACACTGATCTCTGATTTCCAATGGGCAGCATTTTCTTTCGAATCCACCATTCTTGTAAGACCCAGAGCTACCTTCTTCATGTGTAGTGCTACATGATCAGATCACCTCACAGCCTTAAAGTCATGCTTATTGTAATAATAATTGGCTTGATCCAGGCTGAACCTGCTTCAATAAAAAAAAATAACCTGGTTGGTTTTAATACAGTTAATTACCTTTTACCCTAAAAGGAGCTGCAGTGTTTTAATCTCTGCCTCTGGAGGCAGTTGGTTCTACTGCCCACATTTTTGAGATTACAACAATAAAACACAACACTCAGAGTGGACTTTCACTTAATGAGAAAAATATCATGACATAATGCAAAATGGAGGTAGAGAGATGGAAGGTCCATGTGGACTTTTTGTTACTGCAGGACAAGCTTCTGTTGCCCTCTGAGGCTCTGCTCTTCCATGTCAAACATGGATGCTAGCTATTTACCCGTGCATGGGAAAACAGCTGAAGCTCTACTGACAAATGAAACTAATATTTAAGGCCTAGAGCATACTGTCCAGAGTTAGACAGACAGACAATTGTGAGAAAAGACAAAGCAGTGGATGAATCCTGCCACCCATGCTATACTTAGATTTGAACTCATTAATGCTGGCTTAACCCTGTATATAAAAAAAGAAAAGCTTTGTGTCAGATCAAGAGCTAGTTGTGGGAGATACCGAAAGGCTTCTCAGAGCAGGAAGTGCTTGAGAGAGCACCAAGCCTACAGGGAAGGTATTCAGATGGTGCCAGACCCAGAAGGCCTCATGTCAGAAACCTCTCTGGCTAGCAAAGGAGAAACACCATGATCCCACCAGTGGCCCTGATCCTTTCACCTCAGCTAGGATACTGTGCAGCAATCTGCATTTTAGGGGGAGAGAGATTAAAACAGAGGAAGGGAAGGACAGGGAATGGGAGTGCTGGGCTTAGGGCAGGCAAAAACACCTCTCTGTGTGGGTACCACCACCCTTACCATCCAAGCCCTGATTCTGCCCTGGGTGCCCTCTGTAACATGGGAACGACCACTGGAGTCCAGATTAATTTAAAGGCCAGTTTAGTTGTCTGAATTCCCCGGAGGGTGTGAGCCTTGGCTGCACTTTCCTGCTACAGCTAAATTTGTTTGGCAGCTGCTGAAAGTGACAAGACCCCTTTTGCCCTGCTCTCCCCTGTCGGGTTTGCTCAGGTCTCCGAGCAGCGTTAGCATATTTGAAAACCTAGATCCTCCCTTTGCACAAAGAGAGAATACTCCTGTAAGTTCAGCCTGAGCTGTGCAAAAAATTAAAGAAATAAACAGGAATGAGACAGCAAAAGTCCGATTATTCATTTTCTGCAGGTGCTGCACCTTGTACGACCCCCATCCTGAGCTGGCACATTGACTTCATAGTGTTGCCAGCAGCGGGACTGACTCTGTATCTGTGAGAGTCACTGATGTCATTTGACTGAGAGCACAGATCACAGATGAACTTCCACCCTGCCGTCTCCATGCCAACATCTTCAGCACAACACCTGCCTTTGCAGCATAGGAACTGCAAGGAGAGCTCTACCCCCCTGGACAGGCTTTCCTATTGGTCATGGCTGATGGGTCTCCATGGGAAGTTGAAGGCTGGAGAGAGCTCAGCACTGAGCTCACCAGCAAAACAGTCTGGGAACAATGGATGTCAGCCTTACTTTCAGCATTTCTGCCTTTTTTTTCATTAGCATGAGTAACAGCTTCATCCAGTGAAACAAATTTGTTGTTTAAAGATAAGCAAAGAATTCTTGGTTTCACATTGTCCTAATAGTAGTTATTTTGCCTTTTTCTTTCACTGATCTTTTTTTTTTTTTCTTTTAAGGATGGAGAAAACAGACATTAGTCACAATGAAAACATTTTTATATGTGTGTCTTTTTTGTAATGGACAGTCGTAACTCCAGAAAAACCAGCAGCAGAAGGCTAACAGCTTGAGTACAGGTCTGGGAAACTCCAAGCCAATTAATAAACTATGGGGTGTCTTTTCTGAAATTAGAGAGCCTATAAGCAGAATGTTCCAGGGAGAATAGGGATCCAAAGGGACATGGAATCTGAAACTGAGACACCGCAGAAAACTTAACCCAAACAGCAGTTTTATTACCCAGGGCGGCCAAGTAAACAGGAAAGAAACCCAATAGAGAGAGAGAAGAGAAAATAAGCCCCCAGGTGCAAACACCCAGATTGCCCAGGTGTTCCCCATGGAGTTGTCTCACTGACCTCTGGAATGCCCAGACTTCCCTCACAGTGGCTGCATCCTCAAGGATCAGCTGGCTCACAGGTGACGGTGGGCATCCCCACCAAGGCAACGTTGGCCTGTCATGTGAAGTGATCGAGCCCCAAAACATGAGCCATCTGCCTTTTATCTACTTGGCCAAAATGTCATTTACCTGAGCGACGTGGGCAGCATCGCCCGAGCAAAGGTATTTGGCACTGCCCCTCCTGTTATATAGCTGATACTTCTCTGCGCTTGCGTGGGTCTCTCCACACCTGTGCAGTCCATTTCAGAGGGTCTTCCTTAATTGAGTCTGGGGGTTTACTTCATCCTCCTC
>JAWWEE010000085.1:17251334-17353259 GCA_035221455.1 Xenops minutus | reverse complement strand
GGCGCCGGGCGGAGCGCGGGCGGCGGCGGCGGGCGAGGCGCTGTGAGGGCGGCGGGAGGCGGCCCGCGGAGCGCCGGGAAGGTAACCCGCGGCCCGGCTGGCGGCGCTTTCCGGGCGGGCGGAGGGGCGGCCGGGGCGGGCTGGGTGCCGTGAGGGGAAGGGGGGAGCGGGGAGGCGGCCGGCGGGCTGTGGGCGCGCCGTGGCGGGGGCGGCGGAGCTCGGTCTGTCCCCGCCGCTCGGGGCCCGGCCCGGCCCGGCCTTCCCTGGCCGGCCCTCTCCGCTCCGGGGCCCGTCCTGGCGGGGAGCGAGCGTGGCGTGCGGGCGAGGGGGAGCGCCCCGCAGCTCCAGCGTGTGGATGAGGCGCCGGCGGGATCCGCGCCCGCCCCGAACAGCTTCGCTCGGGGCCGCCGTGCGGCCGGACACAGCCCCGTGGAATGCAGCTGGGCGCCGCGACAGCGAGCTGTTGGCGCTTGGCTGCGGGAAAACACAGCGCGGTCACTTGTTTGCGAAGTAGGAGATGAAAACCTTGAGAATTCTCCCTTTTGCAGATCTGTGACAAGCACAGCCTGCACTTCGTCGGGACCCTGTTCGGAGTCTCCATGTTGTCCCATTCAGATGAGACTGGTCTGAGAAGAAGCTGGGGACATTCTCTTTGGGCTGAGCACTTGCAATAAGCTCTTGATTCTGAAAAAGGCAGGCGTGTCTCCTTCAGGAAGCAGAGCGCTACAGACTAAATGGATCTAAAGACAGCAGTCTTCAACGCAGCTCGTGATGGCAAGCTGCGGCTCCTTTCCAAGCTACTGGCAAGCAAAACAAGGGAAGAGGTGGCTCAGCTGATGTCAGAGAAAACCAATGGTGCCACACCACTTCTCATGGCAGCCCGTTATGGTCACCTTGACATGGTGGAATACTTGTTGGACCATTGCTGTGCATCTATAGAAGTTGGTGGTTCAGTGAATTTTGATGGTGAGACCATCGAGGGGGCTCCACCGCTGTGGGCAGCATCGGCTGCTGGCCACTTAAAGGTCGTTCAGTGTCTGCTGGATCACGGTGCATCTGTCAACAACACAACCCTGACAAATTCAACGCCACTCAGAGCTGCCTGTTTTGATGGCCACCTGGAAATAGTAAAATACCTTGTGGAGCACAAAGCAGACCTGGAAGTATCAAACCGTCACGGGCATACCTGCTTGATGATCTCATGCTACAAAGGCCACAAAGAAATTGCTCAGTATTTACTTGAAAAAGGAGCTGATGTTAACAGAAAAAGTGTTAAAGGTAAGTTAGTTTCTTCACTTCTGTTGTGGTGAGTAGCAGTAAAGGTATTCATTTACTTCTTTAGGAGGCTGACATCCAAAAATTTTCTTCTGCTATCATAAAGTGAAAGAGTAAGAGATAAAGAATGGTTAGCTATGTTTTTACTTTTTTTTTAATGTGCTCTTTTGTTACCATGGGTTATAAAGTGTCATTTTAAATTGATACGTTTTAATCTTAAACCTCTGATTCTTAAAAAGACTTACTTGTATGAAATACCACATTTATACATGTGTTAAAAGCCAATAAACTTTCTGAGATCTCTTTGTAGTAAGTTAGTGTAGCAACATACTCAAACACATGAGTGTATATTCTTGGTTTTCATACTATTTCCTAACAAAACAAACATGCTGTACATAAAACTGGCCTGTGCCAGTAAGAGTAGTACAAGAAAATATGCATAAAGGAGGAAAATTGCTTTCCACATTGGAAAATTAATAGTGACTTTGCTTTACACCCTCTCTCTCCAAACTATTGAGTAATTTTTGACCTTTTTCAGTGTTGGTAAACAAAAACAATAGGATTACAGAAATGAAACTGCAGGTGACTGTGATCTCAGCAGAAGGACTTCCAGTGGCACACAGATCTCAGAATTGCCCCTCTTTACAGATGCCCTGGTGTTACCACTCAAAGATTTCTGGGTTCTTTTGCAGTGATTGTAACTAGGTGCACCCTTTGGCTTGAATACTGGGGGTTTTTATTACATCTCAGACTTGCATTTGGATGTTATATTTGTCTGAAAAGCACACTAGTTGCTACAAGTTATGATTAATTTTTTAGCTCAGTGGGCCAAGATTATATTTCAGCGTGTTTTGAGGTTTTTTATATATTTATGCTTTTATACAGACACATACATACACACACACATATGTATATGGATTTATCCGTAAATGTATTACTAATATGCTAGTAATCCTTTTTGTAGCATAATACTTCTGCTGCTGGTTTCAGGCTAATTACATTTGTAACAGTATACTGTACCTTAC
Source organism: Xenops minutus (assembly GCA_035221455.1). Taxonomy (NCBI): domain Eukaryota; kingdom Metazoa; phylum Chordata; class Aves; order Passeriformes; family Furnariidae; genus Xenops; species Xenops minutus. The sequence continues at coordinate 17,350,959 of JAWWEE010000085.1, read as the reverse complement.
AATTATTTCTGTTAAAAAAAATAGTGTCTAGATTTTTGTATGACACTGGTGAAAAGCGAATATGAGAGTAATCTTTGGTAAAATATGTGGTTTTTTTCATCAAATCATGCAGATATGTGGGTATAATATAAAGAAAGCTAAACTACAGATTTGTCATAGAGGTGGGCAGAGCAAAATAAATCTTCCTTTGTAAGGATTTGAGGTTGCTTATGAATCATCATGGACTTGTGGTAGGATAAAAATGTCATTTTTCTAAACAGTGTTCTTGGAATAGCAAGCTAAATATACAGTGTGTAAACAACTGAAAACCTGGGTTTTAGTTTTAAGCCTATTCCTTTATACAACAGGTATGAACAAAGCAGTGCTGTTAAATATTTGATGTAACAGGGAAAGAGATGTAACTGCAGTTCTTTTCCTCCCTCATTTTGTGTTGGTGGAGTAGGCTTTACCTTTCTCGTCCTTTTTGTTCACTTTATTAGTGCATTAGCATTTTTTATCTTTGTTTAACTAACTGAGTGGCAGCCACACATTCCTGGGATTTTCTCAGTGCTGTCAATTATTATCTTAATTCCTTTCTGTCTCTGCTTCCTGTAGTTTCTGTGTGACTTACATCTAGGCACAGGAGCAAAGGTTCTTAAGGTATATAACTGATCGGTAATTAAAGTTGGATTTTTTATGGTTTAGCTCATTAAAACTCAGTTTATACTTTGAACTGCCTTGTATCCAAATGGATGCATGTAGTTATCTATTGGTAAGCATGTGGAAATCCCCTCTGACAGGAGTATACTTCTTGGTATAGTAAAGAAGTCTCATCTCTGAAGTTATTCAGTAAGCAGTGGTGAAGTAAAGCAAGCAAGCAAGTACTATAAACCCTGAAAGTGAAAGTCATCTGTGGAAAGGCAGATGAACTGAGGAAAATTGGTAGCCCCAAGTATTGCAATACCCAAGTATGGGTATTGCAGTGGCTGAGGCTCAGCAGGTACCCTTCTCAGTTTCGTTTTGAAAGAATGTCATTAATTTTAATATGAATCCAACAGGATTCATTCTACGTTGTCACATTCCACCTCAGACTCTTCTGCGTTACTTTCAGTTTCTACTCCTCCCTGCTATGTACTAAACAATCAGAAAGTGTGTCTGGGCTTGTAGCAGGAAGATACGGAGCACTTGAGTGCTCTGCTTTTTAGTAGTAGAAGTTGTTGCTGCTGTTGTATATGAGTTCTTTTTGGGTAGGCCCCTTCCTGGGCTGGGTTTAAAGAAGCCTTGTTTTCTGTGAAAAATGTAAAAGCTTTAGCCACTTTAAATTTTTTTGCATTTAAAATTGCAATTCTCCTTATAAGAGCAGAACTATGTAACTTCAGTAGAGGTGCTCTTGTGGGAGATTACTGTAGATCCTTTTTCAGATACTATTCTTAAGAGCTTGGGGTGGGGCAGGGGACAAGGTTACTTGAACTCTTTCTTGTGGTTTTCCATTGGATTTTCATATTGCAAAGTAGAATTTAATACACATTTTAAAACCCAGGAAAATGTAGATATGAAAATGTTTTGAAGTGTTGACAGTTCCAGGGGAAAATCAGAATACTTTGATATGAGAAAATAGGTAAGTTCACATGCATCTTGATGCATAAAAGAACAGATGAAAGGTGAAATCCTGCTTCCAAATACAGGCAGAATCCCACAATTGTATTTTGGACTACAGCAATCAGAGTGCAGTGGTTTTTGAAAGACAGTTATGAATGTGCAGAAGTACTGCCAGCAAATGATTAAGAGGTTCATAAAGATTTCAGAGTCTGAGTCAGTTAAGATGCTGCACTGAGGTGAAGTGTAGGTCTGGCACTGTTTCACAGGAGATGGTGCTGAAGAAGGAGGTTGTAAGGTGTTTGGGATAGATGAGTGAATGCTCTACTCAGAAAGATGGTCACTGGTTCTGAATTGAAAGTATTTGCCTTTACTTGTCTTAATTTCTGCTGTTTTGAGGATCTGAGCTTTCACAGTTTCCCCAAACTTCTGTGTAGCACACAGGCCACAAAAGTGCAAGCAAAGTGTATTTTTTAAAAGATGTTTTAGTTTACATGAACAGTGTAAGTGATGGGGGCAAACTGATACCTGGGGTAAGAAGAGTGAGTGGGGTTTATTATTTCATAATTGTGGAAAATAGCAAAGATATCTTTAGATATGAAGCAGCCAAAGCAATGCTTTACAAAGTGAGTTAATTTACCACTGTCTTCCTAATTGGTAGCCTTCTCCACTGTACTACTCCTGGTTTAAGAAGCTGCAGGTTAAAAATAAGAGAGCTTAATATATTCCACTTGTATATAGTAATATCTCAGATGGCAAGGTTTTATGTTTCTTGCTCCTGAAACAAGGAGTGGTGTGGATAATGCTAGAGTAGCAGAAACACGAATTTTTTCATGGGAAAGCAGAACCCTAGAAATAAACCTCAAGTGAAGCTCAGCTCTACCTCAGTGCTGGATGAGGAGGACGTTCTGTGTTGGCTGCATGGAGTTTTCTGTTTTTCTTCATTGCAAAGCCTGCTTGTGATTTGTTGTTTGAGTGATGCTCACTTAGCATTACCTGCAGAACAGACCTCTTGATTCTCAAATACACTGTTTCACTGATGTGTTTCTATGCACAGTCTTTGGCAATGGGTGGGAAGGGAAATGCTCACTCTCTTGATACAAATGGCAGTGGTCTTAGAACCTTCAGATTACAGGTCTGGGCTCTTTGGGCCTGTGTTTGTTGGATTTTATATTTAAAATACAGTATTTCATATAAGTGCCTTAATAAAATTATTTTTCATAAAGATAATTTTTAAAGGAATCTTATACTTTTGTTTTAACTCCAGACAGGACACTTAAAGATCTTGCATTTTGAAAATTTGCAATGCACATTTTGATAATGTGTTATGCTTTATCCTCCTCTGCCAGGTTTGCAGAAAGGAAGGGAATGAATATCCATTATTGCAGCAATTAATGAGTTAAATTATAGGTAAAGTACACATGTAGTTATAGCCAGGATGGTCCGAATGCAACGGTGCAGGGACTTCTTTTTTCAAAATACCCTTTCTCAAAAAAGGCAGGTATTTTTTCTGAACATGGCTTTTAAGTATTTCCATTGCTCAGCTGCTTGGTATGTGGTCTGTTTTTCTTCAAGGTGATCTTTGTGATTTTTGTCAGTGGTCTTCACCAACTCTGTCCCTCTTCTGTAGTTGTAAAATTCATCAGCTAGCCAAAAGACTGATTTTTCTTCTTCTGAGTATTAGAAAATCTCGTAAGAACTGCTAGACTAGGCACTCTCTTAGCTGTCTCTTGGGATCTGCACAGGTGTATTTGGTTGCATTTTAAAAATTAAAAATAATACTGTGATTCCTAAATTCCACTGGCACAGTGTTTGATTATAATAGCTTTGTAAAATAATATGAAAAACAACGCTTGTTGACTTTTTTTCCTCATTTTGGAAAGTACAGAAGCATACAGACCTCGCTCTCTTTGGGTACTGTATCAAGGTTATACATGTAGTAGTACCGTATTCAAGGACTAGTGCTATTTCAGTATTGTTGTTTATATGGGATACTGTGGGAAAGTGTAACACTCAAACCTGCTGGTGAGGGAAAAAATCCTTTACAGACTCAGCAGACCCAGAAATATAGGGGAATTATACAGCCACGCTTTTTCCTTTAGGATCAATATGGTTTGGAATGTGTTAAAAATAATTAATTTTCTCTTGCAATAAACATTAAGGAATCTTGACAGGTTTGTTCTCTTCTGAGGTTGCTTGTCTTGTCTGCTTGCCAAGATTCATAGATTCATTGGTAGCAAGGGATAGGGGGGAAAAATACCCCCCAAAAACCAAACCCAAGCCCCTTGGATTTTATTTTTGCTTGTTTGTTTTGTTTCTTGCTGCCAGGTTTGGTTTTTTTGTTGTTGTTTGTTTGTTTTTTGGTTTTTTGTTTGTTTGGGTTTTCTCCCTACGAATAAGTGCTTGCTCTGAAAGTGTGCTTTGTCATTTTTTTGGGTGTTGCTTTTTCTCCCATTTTGATAGGTTTCAGTGCATGGTGCAGTGCACTGCATTTTGTAGATATTTTGTTTGCTACACTGTGTGGAAACAACTTCAGTAGGAATGTCTGTAAATTAAATAAAAAGATACATTTAAGGGAATAAATTCTTGAATTTCAACTAAAAAGAAGTTTATGTTGAAATGGAATTATTAGCAGTACGCTATTAGTAATTGTTAATCTTGTTCTCATGAAGTACTTTGGTGAGCAACACAGCAGTTATTCCATTGCAGCATATGGAAACTAGATTAAAATAGCAGCTTGTTGAGATTAGCAGTTCTTTACATTTTTTACGGAATTACTCACCTTTTTACTTAACTTTTACTTGAATCTCTTCTAAAATGGAAGACATACTTTTAGTTTTTCTTTACCGTGCTTTCTAAGCATAGAAATGCATAAGTTTTCTTGTGCACTGTCCATGTTTGTTTATATCTAGCAATATCTTTTTTTTTAAAATCAGTAAAACACTTGGAAAACTGAATTACTATAAGTGCTCTGATAGGAAAAAAACCCATAAATTTTCACTTTGTGAAAGTGGTTGATTGATCTCTAAGGCTCCAAAAATATATACGTGTGGTTAATTTTACACACTGCTCTGTCATTTAAATCAAATTTTTTTCTCTATGGTTAATGATTTTGGATATGAAATCAGATTGATGTTGAATTTTAATGTAAATTTTACCAGATAGACATTTGATCAAGAATTTTGTAAGTACTAGGAAGTGGATGCACTTAATTGGTTGCAAATCAAATCACTTTCTGTGTCATGGCTTCATTTTCTTTCACTCCCCTGTCACAAGCAACTAGTCTATTTTGGGAATTATGTTCTTCTGACATAGAAAGACCTGCCCTCATTGTGAATTTGAATGCCCACCCCCCACTCCAGTAAGTTTGGAAACACTAGATAGTTAGAACCAGTTCTGTAATACTTGAAGTGTTTCTGTAATGTTCATAAGCACTTTTAAAGGAGTGCTGTTAATAAAAGAATAAAATGTGAAGCTGTGGTGCCAACTGACCATACCTTTCTCCTGAATTTTAGTCTCCAAAATCCAAAAGATTTGGGAGGACTGGAGTTGGGTTTATTGTCTTCTTTTTGCTGCTTTTAATTAGAGAAAGTTATTAGGTAATGTAAATAGTAAAGTTTTGTATAGATAGAAATGGTTTGTAAGCAGTGTTAGCAATACAATACAGTGACAGTCACTTTTTAGCAGAGAAGTGTCAGGACTGCCGGACATCTCCAGTCCAATTTTGTGTTTATGCAAGAAGGAGGAGCCTTTCATGTTGTCATAATATTAAGCATCTTTGATATGTGATTAGATTCCTGCAGGTTATTTTGCAATTAAAAATGGGTTAAAAAACCTACATGAAACCTACTTTGAAATAATAATTTCCACCTTAAAACCCACTCTAATTTGACCAACACCTTCATATGTGTCTCTTTGAAAACTGCTTATCAAAGACAATGACTTTCAAATTACTTTTGCTTATTTTCAGATTTTTTCCTTCTAAATACAGCAATAGATATAATGTTGATTTTTAGTTTGTTACTGAATAAATAATGTTACAAAACTGTAATTAACTACTGAATTTTGTTCAACCACTAATTATTATTGTCAATATAGACAGTACAGTGTTTTAAAATGGATGAGTTAATTCACAGAATAATGGTTGATTTGCCATATTTCTTTGAACTGTTCAACTCCTGGCCAGTATGTGGAACTTAGCCTTTGAATTAGATATTAAGGCCACTGCCATGTTTTTATTTTTCAATTTTTTCCTCATTTTTAACACTTGTTACTTGCTAGTAACAAGTCATCTAGGTGTAGATGACTAGTATGTTGTTCTTTCTTAAGTCTGGGTCTTATTGGGGTTATTTTTTTCCTTGCCAACTCTCACCTGTCTTCCACTACCCACTTGTCTATGGAAATTTGTGTTTCTTACAGTGTATTCTGTCCGGTCCTGTACCTATTCCCATCCAAACTTAGGTGAGGTGCAGCTACTAAAAGTTAGTGATGGTGGTGTTGTGTTATTAGTTTGTACATGGCTTAATTTAAATTGTGGGGGTTTTTAACTGTGGGCTACTACAGTATAAATTACTGAAAAATAATATTACGTCTGATAGGCTGTCAGTAACAGCTGTTTGAACTTAAGTCAGTAATTGTAGTATGAATGAAAAAAATAAATTACTTTAAGGACATCCAGTTGGACAGAGTAGTGAAATTTCTTGGAGTCTTAAGCATATTATACACACATGTTATACATAGTTACATTGTAAGTTAATGGCATACAGACTGTTGGATTGAGTTTACCCAGACAGTAGCCAAGATTATTTTGTGTTGTGGATCTGCAGTATGTAATATCAATAGCTGGCATTGATCCTGTTGTCCAAGCTGGCAAAATGTATGTTAATAGTTGAGAAGCAATAGCAGGAACTTCAGTGCTACTAATACCTTTTGGCATGTTTGTCATCAATATACTTTTATGTTACAATTTTTTAAATATCTTAAAAATATTGACTTGAAGGTAGGAAGCAGGTGCCAATTCCAGTGTATTAGATCACTGCTGTGAGAGATGGTATATGGACTTGAATAACACTCTGAAGTGGCTGTGTTAACTGGTGGCTCAGCCAACACCCAGGTGCATCTGCTTTTGCTTTCACCAACAAGTACAGAATTGCAGCTGATCTGAGCAACCAGCCAGTCTTTAGCTCTGGATTGACTACTGTAGTTGCATTTTAACTAAACTTTCTCCAGCATAGTAAGAAGACTTAGGAATGTAAAGGTCTTGTCCTTCTCAATAGTGAGGTATTGGTAGTTTTCTGGTCTGTGATGTGTGAGAAGGACAGCAGGAATTATAGTTGATAAACTATATATGCCAAATTCACCAACTCTTAATCCACTTAAATTTGGTTAAATCTGTTCCTGCAAATGAAAATTTTGCTGATTTTCTTAAAGATTGTAGTGTGACGAGACCTGTAGATGATTTAATGCTCTCTATTGATAAAAATTGCCTGAGGTATTAGAAAGGTTGAAAATCAGTTTCCATTGTATAAACTAGATTTAGTTTTATGAATCTTGATCTAACAGATAATTTCAGGTGCCACTTTGTGTCAGAGTGTCTTCCTCCTCTTACTTGCTAGTAAATGATTGTGAAATCATTGGATACTATTCAGAAATGTTTCAGGAAAATAATTCTTTGCAAGTTAAGTTCACTGTTATTGAAACAATCTGATATTTTCTGTGGATTGTTTTCTTCAAATGCTTGGATCTTACACTTAAAATGTAGAAGGACAAAATATGTTCATAGCTCTGCTATATTTGTAAAAACCTGTTAAAATTGAGTCGTAAGTTTTTGAAAGTAACTTTTTATGCATCTTTATGTGAATTTGATTAGTGCGTCAGATAAATTATGGATTCTGCTGAGCCTAGATTGAGACTATTTTTTTCCTGGATAACTACATATTCTGTTATTTTTGTTTTTCTGGGTGCTGGAATTGAGAGCAACAAAGAGGCCTTAAAATATGCTGAGTTCTTTTTCAGATGGTCAAGAAACTTATTTGAGGACGAAGCAGGAGACCGATTTATATGTGAAGTTTTAAGAACTGAAAAATTAGGAGAGGAGTAATGAGTGCATGATTTTGATACTAGTGAGGAAACCAAGGCAAAATGCCCAGTGACCATTAGATAGTATTCATCTAAACAGTGTCTTAGTCTCTACATACTTCTGCGTACCAAAACTTGCAAAGCTTTGGGTGAACATTTTCTTGTGTCTGTGGCTTGCCAACAGAAGATAAAAGCAAGCTGTTGTGTGACAATCTGCTGATTCAAAACACAGAATAGAGGTCAGCATTGTGGATCTAAGGTGTCTCGATCTGCTGGTGACGAGTGGGTATTAAATTTAGAGGACAGTCATTATGGTTTGACTAGGTATTTCTGAATTTTGCTTTTGTAGTTTTTTTTTTTCAACTTTATATACTCTGTCTTGTTAGAAAGGAGATAAGTGTGCTATGAAGTCATGCATGTAAAAGCTAGAAGATGTCAAAATTATTTGTATGGATCTACATTAAGTTCTTATAATTGAAAATGGAAGACATTTTCTATTTCTGAAGTGTAATTAATAAGTATGAAACCTTTTTCCATATAGACATACATATGCACTATTTTGACATGTTTTGATTTTGAATTTAACATATTTAAGCCAGCATAAACCATACACTCTTGGCAGAAAGAGTGTATTAATGGAAAGACTTTACTTTCATTTCAGTTTTAATTTATTTCTCTACAGTGTTAGGTTTTTAAGGCAGATCTCAGGCATGCTTTTGACTAGAGTTTAATTAACTAAATAGTCTGGAATGAAGAGTGAACTATGTATTCTAGAGATCAGTCAGGAAAAAACTGAAAGTGTATGAAGATAAATGGAAGCTATTCAGATCAGTAGGCTATACAAATACACTCTTTTCTCTCACTTGAGCTGAAAATTTCTACTACTTTCTTTCCTAATCTACATTAGTCCTGTTAGAGACTAGAAATACAATGGCAAAGTGTACTGTAAACCACTCGCTTGTTGGCATTAAAAAAAAACCCCTACCAAAGATGCAAATAAGGAAGCTTCCTGAAACTTTTCTGTCTTAACTTTTAAAAGCCAAATCTGATTACTAGGATTGGACAGAGAACTCTTAGAAAATCAGGTTCTTATTTGTGAATGTGGAAACTTGCTGACAGTATAACAGAAATTGATGATCAGATGGGCAGTTAACTGGAATTTGCAGGCCTAATGATGTAGGAAATCTAAACCAGGCTGGGGGCAGCAATTAACTTGATTTTTTTCCTGTTAATTAATTTTATGTGAACCTGAAGAGTTTCTATGCCTAACTCTGTAGTATGTATAATACATTATAAAGAACAAGGTAGATGTAAATTGTGTGGTTTTAAAAGCAGTCAACCACATAAGAGACTTTGATATGTTCAGAGCAGACCAGGAAAGTTTGTCTCCATCTTTTCCTTCTCCTCCAGTGAAGTGCTTATATCTGAAGTTAGCAAACTTTTAATCTAGTTGAAGCCTAATAGTTAGATATTCAACTGTGGTGTCCAATACTTGCTTTCTAATTTTCCATGAATAGAATTTTCAAACAGGTGGCACTAGTGCTTACTAGAAATTTCCCCACATGGTGTTGGAATGGAAAAGCCATTAAATAAAAGCCTAGGCAATGTCATGCTAATGAAAAATAATCTGCATGTAAATGATAAGATGCTTGTAAGATAGATGGCTGCATGTTTTGTGTTGAGGGCATGTTTTTATTCTTGGCTTTGGGAATCCTAACTAGAAGAGCAGAGGGACTAAGGTGGGAGTTCATGATAGAGGCCTAAGAAAACAATAAAAGTATCTGTGTATATACACGCCACTGACAAAATATCCTGGTCTCTTAGAAATAGAGCAAGTCCCAGCTGAGGTGGAGGGTCTGTTGTGATGGATTGCTTTGTCCATTGTGTAAAATCATTGCTTCAAAACATGCAAATCTAAAGGGTTGGCAGATGGAGAGATGAAAACAAAGCCAGTGTGGGGTTATCCCATCTCTAATTTTCATACAGATCTCACTATTTTTAAATTGTTTCTGGAGATTGAGAAGGAGGGAAATTTATCAAGAGAATAGGGAAAAGTAAAGCAACATGGAGATAGCCACCTTAAGTTTCTGTTTCACAGTTGAAAGAAGTTACAAAATCCTTACAGAATAGCTTATTCCATTTGGAAGGGACCTACTGTGATCATCTAGTCCAACTGCCTGACCAATTTTTGGCTGATAAAAAGTTGTATCAAATTATGAAGGACATTGACCCAAGGCTTCTTACACACTGACAGCCTTGGGGCATCGGCCACTTCTGGAGGAAGCCTGTTCTACTTCTGACCACCTCTCAGTCAAGAAGTTTCCTCATTTCAAGTCTGAATGTGCCCTGGCACAGCTTTGAGCTATTCCCACTTGTCTTGTCACTGTATACTGGGGAAGGAGCTCAGTACCTCCGTCTTCACTTCTCCTCCTCAGGAAGCTGTAGAGAGCAAGAAGGTCACCTCTCAGCATCCTTTTCTCCAAACTAGACAAATCCAAAGTCATCACAGCTCCTCACAGGACATTCCTTCCAGCCCTGTCACCATTTTTGTTGCCCTCCGCTGGTCACATTGAATGTCACGTCCTTCTTAAATAGTGAGGCCCAGAACTGCTCACAGTGCTCCAGGTGAGGCAGTGCCAATGCTGAAAAGAGCAGGATAATCACCCCCACTGGACAGGTGGCTGTTCTGTATTTGAAGCACCCCAGAATGGGCCTTACCTGTGACTCATGCTGAGCCCCCAGGTGCCTTTGTGCCAGGTGTTACTGAAGCCCAGGTGCAGAGTCCAGTTTGTATTTATTAAATTGATGCCATTGATGATTGCTCAATGCACCTTTTCTGTCTTGTGCCTGCATATACAAACCACAGCTCTGTCAAATTCCTGCCAAGCCTGAACTTGCTTCCTGAGATCATACAATTTCTTTTTCCCCTTGAGCTCTGCAAAGAGTTCCCTGTTCAACAAAACTGGTCTCCTGTCCCATTGGCTTGACTTTTGACAAATGGAATTCCTTCTCTGGTGCTTTTATGTAGTGGAGACTTCCATTTTAATTCTGGTTTGTTTGGTTGTTTTTTTTTTCAAACTTGTTTAATTCTTTTAGGCAATAATATCAAGCGATTTGATTTTCATAACAGCCTGACAGCCTTGATATTTAATCAGATTTTGAATACTTTGACTTGTAATCCAAGCTTTCATATTACATAAATGTGGAAAAAGCTATTTTAAAACTATTAGTATTTGATTTTTTTAAACTTATTAGCATGGTGGGGTTTGGATTAGAATTTGATTATGATTTGTGTAATTGTGTTTTCTTGCAGGAAATACAGCGTTGCATGACTGTGCAGAATCTGGAAGTCTGGAGATCATGAAGATGCTTCTCAAGTATTGTGCTAAAATGGAAAAAGATGGTTATGGAATGACTCCCCTTCTGTCAGCTAGTGTGACGGGCCACACAAATATTGTGGACTTTCTGACCCAGCATGTACAGACTAGTAAGGCTGAGCGCATAAATGCTCTGGAACTTCTAGGAGCAACATTTGTGGATAAAAAGAGAGATCTGCTTGGTGCTTTGAAATACTGGAAGCGAGCTATGGAAATGAGATACAGTGATAGGACTAATATCCTGAGCAAACCTGTGCCACAAACACTAATTATGGCGTATGATTATGCTAAAGAGGTAAACAGCTCAGAAGAGCTAGAAAATCTTATTGCAGACCCTGATGAAATGAGAATGCAAGCATTACTAATTAGAGAACGTATTCTTGGCCCTTCTCACCCAGACACATCCTACTATATTAGATACAGAGGTGCTGTCTATGCAGACTCTGGAAACTTCAAGCGTTGCATCAACTTATGGAAATATGCTTTGGACATGCAGCAGAGCAATCTTGATCCACTGAGCCCTATGACAGCCAGCAGTTTGCTATCATTTGCTGAGCTTTTCTCCTTCATGCTTCAGGACAGGGCAAAAGGCCTTCTAGGCACTACTGTCACATTTGATGATCTAATGGGTATTCTCTGCAAAAGTGTTCTTGAAATAGAACGGGCCATGAAACAAACCCAGTGTCTTCCTGATTCAACACAGCTGAACAAAGCCCTTTCAATCATTTTGCATTTAATTTGCTTATTGGAGAAAGTACCTTGCAGCTCAGAACAGGAACATTTTAAGAAACAGACTATTTACAAGTTTCTTAAGCTTCAGCCTAGAGGGAAGAATAACTTCAGTCCACTTCACCTTGCTGTTGACAATAATACTACTTGTGTCGGTCGCTACCCAGTTTGTAAATTCCCCTCTCTACAAGTTACTGCTATCCTGGTGGAATGTGGTGCGGATGTAAATGTCAGAGACTCCGATAACAACAGTCCATTACACATTGCTGCACTGAACAACCATCCAGACATCATGAATCTTCTTATCAAGTCAGGTTCACATTTTGATGCCACAAACGCACATAAACAAACTGCTAGTGATTTGCTGGATGAGAAGGAAATAGCAAAAAATTTAATCCAGCCCATAAATCATACTACTTTGCAGTGTCTTGCTGCTCGAGTAATAGTGCATCATAACATATCCTATGCAGGGCACATCCCTGAAAAACTAGAGAACTTTGTTTTGCTCCATAGATGATAGTGTGGTGTCCCAGAGCACTGTTTTTGAAGCACGACTTGGTGATAATATTTTCCTTGAGCACTGTTGTGATACACCAGCGTTCCCTTAGCTTGTTCCATTTTGCTCTCATTGGCTAAAGTGTTGTTAGCATCAGATCTGCAGAGCTGGTTACCCAGTATTTAATATGAATATGCCATATAATATATTTTGTGGATTATTTAGAAATGTAATGCCATATTTAGACTTTTTAAATTGTCTGCCAAAGGCTTGTCTTTTTTGGTCTTATTTGCCTGTTGGGTGTTTGGGACTGAATTGAGTATTTTCCACTGATGTCTTTCTACTATAACTGTCACGTGGATTTTATACGGTTGGAAGGTCATCTTTTTTTGGTTTTGCTTGAGCATTTCTACTCTTACTCTCTTCTTTTTCTATGGACTCATTGCTAAACTGTACAAGTTGTATGGACTTGTTAACATTTGCAACTACCATAAGTGCTTTTATCTTCTCTATGCACTGGCTTAAACATGACTGTTGTGTGTGAGCATATTTCTATGCAGCACTTGGCCAATTTCAACTTAAATGCCAATTTTGTTTTGCAGTTCGTTTGGAGCTCTTTTGAGAATGCTGTGTTCATAGCATGATGAATTTTGGAGTTATTTATCAGCTCTCCAAACTTGGGTTTGACTTTTTTGACTGCTGTAACTGAGGTTGCTTTCATCTTGATCCTCTGGAAATTTGTCCTAAATTTGAGAAAAGAAAATCTTGCTTTTTCTGATTGTAATCCACTTGAACTTTAAATCTGAAAGTTCTTCTTTGCATCGTGCAGCTGGGGGAAGAGTCCTCATTACGTACAACTGACACCTTCCCCTTTGCACTAATGTCTTGCTTGTGCTGGTTATGTGATTAGATGTGAAGTTTGCTCAGTTTAACCTCAAACCTTAAGGATACACTTTAACGAGAAATAGTTCAAATATATACTGTACTGTAAAATCTGCAAATCAACTTTAGCTACAGAAGAAACTAAAAAAAGCATGTTTGTAGCATGATGCTTATCAGTCCAGATCTAGACATCATCTAGTATAGTAAGTGGCTGTCTGCCAGGGTATTGGAAGTTCTATAGCAGTGTCCTTTTTTCTTCATTTTAGGTATCTTTATAAATACTTGCATGGATTTTTCATCTCTACTGTCAGCTGTACTTAACAAAAGCGGAAGTTCTGTTGTGTATATAGCTCCTAATTAAAGTACCTATTTTTATAATATTTGCACAACAGCTTAGCTTCTACAACAGAAAGGGCTCTTTTGACTTGATAAGTCTATAAATGAAGATCATAAATGTGAGTGCGATTCAGGTAATTAATATAATTCAGCACTTTACTGTTGATTACTAGTAGTGTTTATTATGGCACATTAGCCCTGCAAATGTCTTAAAGTGAAATTAATTTCTGTTGGATAGGATACAGTTTACTTGCAAATTTAGTGGTCTAGTATATTGGATATTTTTGACTTAATGTTTCATCTTGGTGGTGGGCAGTAAGTGTATCTATGGAGTTCTTGCTCCAGAAATTCAACAAGTTGTTTTAGAGATAGATATTTAGATCCAAATTAATTAGATTACGAGGGTCTTTTTAATACTTGTTTATTTTTTTAAGTTGATGTAAAAACATTTTTGTCATTCAAGTTGAGGAAGAGTGTGTCTTGGGAGCATATAAGAATAGTACTTCCATGCTTTTGATCTGTTTTGGCATTTCTGTCTGTGTGTACAGCATGGTGCCTAATAGCTTAGCCATTCTTAGGAAAATTATGGGGATATTTTTAAGCAAAGATATGTTGAAAACAGTGTTGTTTGTGTATTGCCATTGTAGGACTTGCTATTTTGAAGCAATTTTCACCTGTTTGTCCCTTGCTATGTCTATGTTGTATAAAATTACAAGAATCGAAAGTTGGAAAAAACCCTTAAGATCATGGAGTCCAGCCCTTAGCCCAGCACTGCCAAGTCCAGCATTAAACCATGTCCTTAAGTGCCACATCTACACATCTTTTAAATACCTCCAGTGATGATGACTCAACTACTTTGCTGGTCAGCCTGTTCCAATATTTAACCACCCTTTCCATGAAGAAATTTTTTTTAATGTCCAGTCTGTACCTCCCCTGATTCAGCTTGAGGCTGCTGGCTCTTGACCTATCACTTGTTACTCAGGAGAAGAGACCAACTCTCTCCTTGCCACAACCTCCCAGGAAGTTGCAGAGAGTGATAAAGTCTCCCCTGAGCCTCCTTTTCTCCAGGCTAAACAGCATCCTTGGCTGCTCAGACTTGTGCACCAGAACCTTCCCCAGCTCTCTTGCCCTTCTCTGGACACGGTCTAGCTCCATAATGTCTTTCGTATTGTGAGTAGCCCAAAATTAAACACAGGTCTTGAGTTGTGGCCTCACCAGTGCAGAGTACAGAGGGGCAGGTACTGCCCTGGTCCTGCTGGCCACACCATTGCTGATATAAGCCAGGATGCAGGTTTCTCTTGTATCACTCAGGAGTAAAATTCTAATCAATCGACTCAATTGCTCTTGATTTGTAATGATTAAGATATGTGCCACTCAGCTTGTCATTTGTGAGAACATGTATCTTGATTTTTGAATTTATGTATTTGAATGCTTTTCTGCTACTCTGTAAGTAGGGATAATCAACAAATCATACCATGCTAGAAATACATTATATGTTAAGGCGTAAACGTAATTCTTTTTTTATAGGTCACAGAGAAAGGAATTTTTAAGTTTTATACTTTGCAATCTATATTCCTCTTCAGTGGTTTTAGTTTAAATTTATATCTTTATAACTGACAAATACCCTGTTTAGAATTAGTTGGACATTACTAGTTGGTTGTTCAGCCTGAAGAAGAGAAGGCTCTGGGGAAACCTTACAGCACCAATACCTAAAGGGTGCTAAAAAAGAGCTGGAGAGGGACTTTTTACAAGGGCATGTAGTGATAGGACAAGAGGGATTGGCTTCAAACTGAAAAGGGGTAGATTTAGCTTAGGCATAAGGAAGAAATTCTTTACTATGAGGATGGTGAGACATTGGAACAGGTTGTCCAAAAACGTTGTGACTTCCCTATCCCTGGAAGTACTCAAGACCAGGCTGGATGGGGTTTTGAGCAACCTGGTCTAGGGAAAGATGTCCCTAGATGTCCCCCATGGTAGAGGGGTGGGAACTACATGATCTTTAAGGTCCCTTCCAACCCAAACTATTCTCGGATTTATGATCATTAGTCCAGAAATATAATCTAAAAATTGTTAATTGCTAGCAAATTTTTTAAGTGGAAAACATTCCCAGAAGTGAAAGCATATCACTATTAGGTCTAGTGAATATTGCTACAAGGAAGGCTTACTGTGTTAGTTACTCTTCAGAAACAAACCAATTACATGCTGATTTATTGCATGTAGTTCTCTCTAAATAGCTACTGAAGTGCATCAGTCCATCAGTCCAACAAACTTGCCGCCTCCAAGCAGATAATTTTTCATGTGGTGAACCTCTCTTATGAACACTCATCTTGCCAGGTAATTGGACTTAGGTGTCCCAGCAGATGAGTCCATGCATTTATGGCCATTTTGCATTTAGCCCTGTGTGTTTACTACCCTATTTTATTTCTCTGACTTTTGAAAAAATTTGGTACAGAGCCTGTGATGTGTAGTGTGTTAAGGATTAGTTCAGGATTTGCTAGTTGGGCAGGAGGGTTGGGAGAGCAGGCCCTGTCTGAGATGCGTGTACCACTAAGGCCTCTGCTAATGGGTAGTAGCAGTTTTGCCTCTTCAGCCCCTGATACAAAGCAGTTTTGTCTCCAAATCAATATAGATACCAATTTTCTGGACCAGATTTATTATTTTTGTTATTATTCTTGTTATAGGTGGGAATAACTTTATTTTAGTGAAACATACTGATGCTTAATGCAGTGGTGTTGCAAACTATGGTAAGGACAAGGAACTAAAGAGCATTCAGAACACAAAGAATGGTTTTATTTTTGGCATATTCAACTCATTCTTTTACTGTTCTTCTCTTTTCTTCCTATTTGGCCATGTTGTTTTGTTTTTTTTCCTGATGAGATGTATTGCTTCTGAGCTACTGACAGAGAAAAATGTTGACAACACTGTGGAAATTACTGTACACCCTGCAGGGGTGAAACAGGTTTTACACTGATTAAACAACTTACAGGTTAAACTTCCTTGAGACAGAGACACTGATACCTCCTTGCTTGTTGAAACCTCTGAAGTTACATTATTTTGTGAAGGGGATAAATGCTTAAAGCAGCTTTGCTTCTAATCATTCTAGGTTTCAACTAAAGCACTTCAACAAGGAAAATGAAAAATATTCTCATTAAAAAAAATCTAAAATTGTATTCCTATTTTTGTATTGCGTAGTCTGGTAACAAGATTCCAGCTGTCTGTGGTGTCTATTCTGTTTGTTCAGTGCAGTGTAAAGATGCTTTCTGAAATGCAAGGCAACAGTGTGGTTAGTTTTCCATATATACTTTACAACAGAAAGGAAGTAGTTTTATGTATTTCCTAAGTCCACGAAGAGCTGTCTTTTAACAACTGTTTTGTAACTGGTTAAAAATAACCTCTTACCATTTTTACAAAACACTACTTTAAAAAAAGGAATACAATGCTAAAACAAAATCCTTAAAGAAGGATTTATAAGAAGATAAAAACCTTTAGAGAAAAAAATGTGCCTCTTCTCAGTTTTGTATCAGCTGCAAGGTGACAGTGGCAGGATATGACTACTCTTGAAATAGCTTCCTTATCCTTTGAAGTATAGAGTGGAACAACTGTTGTACTCTAAAACATTGAGAAACATGAAAAAGTAGACTAAACACTAATTTTACCTTCTGTGACTACAATGAAGCCAACTGGTATTTAATACTTCAAAGTAATTTTGGGGAAGTTGATGAGAGACATGCTAGACTGCTCATATTTCTTGGCTTTGAGTGTAAAAGTAACTGTTGAGCCCTCAGTGAGGGCTGAATGAAAAGCTGTTGTTGATTTGGTTTTAACTAATGTACTTGTGTTTCATTCTATTGCAGAGACTTCCTATGCAGGGCTAGCTCCGTGTATGGAAATATTGCAGTTTCTTTTTTACGTGAAGTAATTTAGCTTTAATAGTAATGTAAAAAAGGAATAACAAGAATATTTCTCTGCTCTTACTCTCCTTAGGCTCCAAATGCAGATTACATTAAAAATATGTTTTGGAGAACACCTGTCTGAGTCTCTATATCTGTATCCTCTAGGGTACTTCAATATGGGTTGGTAAACTGCTTTTTCTGTTGAGTATGAGTGGCTGAACGTGACTGCTGCAGATTTTGACTTTGATCTTTGTGTCATTAAGAATTGTACCTTAAACAAAATTTTGTTTCTTTCTGTGAAATGGTGGTCCAGCCAAGTTTTGAATTTTAGTAGTGGGTAATAGTAAAGAAAAGGCTTAAACTGGATGATACAGGAGAGATTATTTTCCCAGTTTCTAGGAAAAAAACAGTTAGTCATACTATTAACTTTGTGTAAACAGTGCGTTTATAGCATAAAAGTAGATTGTGAGACCTTGTAGGAAGTAAGCAACAAGAACATTGGACAAAATAATTTTCTTCTTAAAGCTTTTGAAGGATCTTCCCTATTGCATGAAAAATTTGAAAAACTGAGGAACAAAAATACTTCAAGGGTGAAAGAACTATAAGATCCTAGTTAAAGGCAGCTAGAGAATTGAAGACTGAAGAACATTGTCATTGAAATTTCAAAATATCTTTATGGCTAGGCACAGTAGTCACAATCTTATCCTGTAAGGTAATGTACATTTCACAGAGCTGAAATTTTAGATTAGGCCTAATCAGTAACAACAGCATCAGAAACAATGAGGTTCTGGAAGAGGAAAACTGATCCAGAGCTTTCACAGTAAGATAATTGTCACACAGATGGCTTTAGTCAATTGAATGTATTCTCTTAATTAGGAAAGGGAAGAACTGGAAAGGATCATTTACAGTGTTATTCAGCCCTCTGCAGTTGCAGATGTGAAAGATGTCTGCTGTTACCTAAGCTGTGTAATCATGCAAAAATGCTTCTTGGCAGTAGCAAATGCTGTCTGTCTGTTGAAGACCTAAACTCAAAAAAATTGAGGAGAGGCAATACTCACAAGTTGGGGACAACAGATGGAAGCCAGTGAGCATGAGGCAATGTAAATGAAGAAAATGGTAACCAGTCTCTCATCAGATCTTAAGACACGGGGGTTCCTCTCTGAATATCTGAAGTTCAAAAGGTTGCTTTTGTTAAATCTCCTTAAGATTTATTGAGTCATAAGTTCCTTGCCAATTTCTCTTTAGAAGGCATATGGAACTGCAGTCCATCAGTAATTAGCAACTTAATTCCCATTTGATGTATACGTTTTTATAGCTTTGTAGGTTTGATCTTCTCAGTTTGAGCATTTGTCTGTCCTTCAGACAGTTATCCTTTCTCAGCCTTCATGTGGTTAGGGTTAAAACTAGCCAACCAGCCATAAAAGCCCCCAGGATGTAAGGATGAACAAAAACCAGAATAATCCAGAATTAAGTAAGCTGACAGAATTGTACAGTTCTCTCTTTTCCTCTCTCTTCATTGTATGTTACCAAAAATACTAGTATTCACTGATTCACTAATCATTCTTTGCTGCTGCACCTGCAATTTAAATTGGCAATTCTTTCCTTGTTAGGAGGGATTTTTTTGCAGTAAATAGTCGATTGTTTTCTCTTCAGATACTGTAGCTTGTATTGTCCTATTCTGATTTTTTAGGTCCCTAGATGTCATTTTTTTCTATTCACACACAGCATTATCCTAACTGGAATGTGAGGCAATATATTCAGGGAATGAGCCAGACATGGATTATTTTTTATTTCCATCCCATAGTTTCAAAATAGTGACCTTGCTTTTTTTTTCTTTCTCTTTGCTTGTGTGGCTAGCAGGCTTGCACTATATTTTTATTGGCTAGACTGTAAGGTGGAGTCCTCCTAAGCTGACTGTGCTCTTTCTCTGTTTTTCTGGCTTTGCTGGTTAAGGGAAGTATGTTGCCTGCTTTATCATTACTTCTCCTGCTCTGTGAGGGAGATGCCCAGTGTGTTGCTCTGTGAGGAGTGCTCACAGCATCTCCAGTCCCACTTTGGGGTGACCTCAGGGCCAAACGGCAGATGGTTCTGTGAGGTGGCTGGTCCATACAGGGGGCACCCACTCCAGTGGTCCACTTCAGATCAGGAGGGTGCTTTTCAAGTGAGTCTCTGCAGTGTCCATACTTCACTTGTTTGGGTTCATGTCACTGAGATCCCTTAGTCCCCAGCCTGGATTCCTTTTGAGTGCAACTGAGCTGAAAGGTGTGCTCCAAAAGCTTACCTAACAGGTTTTGACCACTAATGGGTGTCCAGTTCCTTGAAGCAGACTATAAGTTGTTCTGAAATAACCCCTTGTCTTCTCCTGTTCCCTCCTCCACCCAGAGTGTGTGTCCCAGACTTTTGATCCTTGGCATCAAATTCTGTATGCAACAGATCTTCTCCTTGCTAATATGAAGGTAGCTGTAGTTTTCAGTTTCTGTTCTGACATTAAACATCAGTTGATACATACACTAGTTTTTCTTTTCTCTTTCTTGTAGGTAGTTACTGTCCATCCAGCATAACATCCCCTAACCTATGCTTTGAGCTGAAAAATGAAAATGAGATAATGTAGTTGATTGCTAAGGTGGATCTACCACATCATTAACTGTTGGAAAATGAATCAGCTGTGCTGTACATACTGCTGGTACTTCCTTCTGACAGCATGACTGACCTTACTACAAAATGTTGTTGATGTGTAAAGAAATATTTCCTCCATTATACAAATGCAGAAACTAAGGCACAAACTCAGAGGCCTCTTAAAATGACCATAGGAAGTTTGGACTGTCGCAAGGAACAGGGTTTTTCCCTGGCACCAGGGATTTTAAGGCTCTTTGCTCCAGGTATGGTTTGACATTGGTACTTTCATACATGAAGAGTCTGCTATAAACAAAACCACCAATGATTTCTTAAGAGAAATAAGACTAATGTCATTGTCCAGTCTTAACTGTGTGTGTATCCCTCTTCTCTGTCATTAAGTTTTGAACATGTTGGGCCAGTTTAATAAGCTCAACAGAAATAGAGCAGCCTATATGTGTCTGTAACTTCATGGGGAACACCCGACTGAGCAGATGACAGAGTCCATCCTAACATTTCCATCTGAAGAAGAGGATTCTGCAGGAGCTCAGCTCTTGTTAGGCATGAGAGAATCCACACAGAGATAAAATTACTTAGGACCATGAAAAAGTCTTTAATCACAGCCTGGGCTTTACTAGAGAGCAGAAAATCTGGTCACTGTTTGAGCCACGTCATACATTCATAACATCATATAGTTCCTGCACCTGTTCATCAAGGTGGTAGCATCTGACCAATAGATCATCCTGGTTTGTACAGTCTGATCTCCCTCATTAGGTCCTGAGTTGTTGCAGTTACCTATAATGGCACAGAATGTAAATGAGAATTGGCCAAGCTGCACAAAAATGAGAAACTCTAGGACTTTCCATTGCACTGTGCATGCCAAAATGGTCTACAGTTAATTCTGTTGAGGAGTTACTGCCTGCTAAGAAGGGTGGAGGAAAGCATGACTCCCAGTTTATCTGTAAGAGTTCTGAACTTGTGTGTGTCCTGATTTCTGCTGACCTCAGTGCAAGCAACGAGCAAGATCAGGCTCCATGATTACCCTTTTTCAAAATCCTTCATTTCTGTTCTCAGAGGTGGAAACTGTTGCCTTAAAAAGTTTAAAGTGACATGAAATCTGTAAAAGAAAACACGTCAGGTGAAGAATGATTCTGTGGAAGACAGGGTCTATTGCTTCTGCCCAGTGAGGTCTACTCTGCCCTGAGCCTCCAGCAGGAATTTTCCTTCCTTTTGTTCATGCCTTGGCTTAATTTTCCAGCTCTCTTGAGTTCTTTGTGCAGCAGTGTTTTTCCTTGCCCTCATGTGCCTCTGAATACAGCAGTGCACTCTGCCTGGTCCCAGCTGCCCTTGCCCTGCGCTGCTGAGACTCAGCTGCCAAACCAGTCATCCCCTCTTTGGCAGTGATGCCTGGGATGGTCCAGTGCTGGTGATGTGCAGTGGCAGCTATTTAAAAAGAAAATATAAAACAACTAAATTCTCTGATTTCCCTTCATCCCTTGTGACCCTTTTCTAGGTTGGCCATTGTTGCTTCTCAGTGTGTTCTCAACTTCCTCTCTTTACTGTTCCCAGTTGCTCCATGGAGTTTCCAATTTCCCACTTTTCCCCTGCTGTCATTGTGGCTGACTCAAACTTGCACTGAAATGGGAAACACTTAGGGAGATTTGGCACTTGTCATTCCTTAAGCAGCTTTTACTGATTCTAAACTGTGTCAGTTATGAAGTGGAAAGGCTGGAAAAAATGCAGGATTCAGTTTGCTTGTGCTTTTTTCTTCTGCCTGTTTCTTTAGTAAGGTAAGGGTGCTTAGCCTCCTGCCATGGTTGAACCCCAATCAGCCATCAAGCCCTGCACAGCTGCTCACTCACTCCCCCACCAGTGGGATCAGGGAGAGAATTGGAAGGGTAAAAATCAGAAAACTCATGCATGGAGATAAAGACAGTTTAACAGGGAATGCAAAAGCTGCACAAGCAAAACAAGGAATGAATTCACTGCTTCCCATGGGCAGGTGTTCAGCTTCTCAATCACTCTTCCATAGCACTGACTATGGAAGACAAAGGCCATCACTCCAAACATCCCACCTCTTCCTCCTTCTCCCAACTTTATATACTGAGCAAGATGTCATAGGGTGTGAAATGTCAATTTGGGTCACCTGTTCCAGCTGTGTCTTCTCCCAACCTCCCATGCACCCCCAATTTCCTCGCCAGCGTGGCAGTATGAAGAGCAGAAAAGGCCTTGGCTATGTGTAAGCACTTCTCAGCAATAACAAAAACATCTCTATCTTATCAGCACTGTTCAGCACAAATTCAAAACATAGTCCTATACTAGCTGCTGTGAAGAAAATTAACTCTACCCCAGCCAAAGCCAGCACATCTTAATTATTGTGAGCTGTGGGCTTTGTTAATTGCTCTGTGCAGTGTGTTTTGTTTCACATGAGGTTGCAGATGTACTCTGCAGGTATTGCTGGTGTAATCTGTTAAAGATTCCATAAGTAGATCTCATGCTGGAATCAGTAATATTCATACCATGCATAAGGTGCTTAAAAACCTTTGCCCCTGTGTAAACAGCTGGTCCCGTGTTTTCCCACTTGCTGATTTTTGGCTCCTGAAAAACTGTCTTTAAAAAGTGTCATTCTGTCAGTATCTTGTCAGATCCCACTACTTTGTTCACCTGGCTGCTGCTTTAGACTTTGTTTTGCCCTTTTGTGTTGTAGAAATACATACTAATGCTAGGAATGTGACATTTCATGTGTTTCTTCTGAAGATGTTTATTGACTCTGCAAAAGTGGAAAGTGCATTAAAATTGCCTCTTTCTGTGTGTTCTGCCCAGCTCTGTCTTGCCATTCACAAGGTATGGGGTCATCTACCTCTGAGGAAGAATTCTAGTAGGCTAAAAAAAGAAATTTTAAATTTAGGATAACAAAAATATGTAAATTACTACTGTAAAAACATAGTTTAAGAATTTGAATTGAATATGAAACTATTTTCTTAAATCCAAAGAGAAGAAAATAAAAAGAAGCTGTGCATGCCTCTAGTAAGTGAAACACCAAGGATGCTATGCTACTGACGGGACTGGAGAAGCAACCAAATTCATTTCTGACCCTGTTCACACCCAGGCTACTGATAACTTAGATCATTAGACCTTTGTGCACTTAGAGCAATGCACAGAGTTGGCCAAAGGCTTTTTGGCAAAGTAGGCAAAAGAAAGTGCAGCAGAAGAGGGAAGAAAGGCCAGAAAGGACTTTTACAGAAGGAGGAAGATGTGATGGTCAGGTGGATTTTACCAGGCTACATGAAACCTAATGGTGCCAGAAGGCAATGTCTGTCAACCTCTGCATTCACCAGCTCCTCACAGCAGTTTGTCCTGTCTGTCTTGTGTGTTGGGCAAACGTTAAAGTTCATTCCTGGTGCAGCAAGTGCAAGGGATGAGGCTGAAGATTACACGTTCTGCTCTTGATGTGGCAGCCCACAGTGATGCAACGGGAATAGCAATGGCTGCTGCTAGAAGCCCCTTTCTCCCATTCACTTAGCACAGCAGCTTTTCCCTCAGTTGTCCAGAACAGGGAGAACTGAAGGAGTTGGTCTACGCAGGCCTCTTCTTTGAATTTCACTATGGTCTAGAGCTGGATGATATACCAATCAAGGTATCTGAACATACTGCTCTGTTGGAAAGCTATATGGAGGCAAACTGGGGCAGTGTCACTCTTTCCTAATAAATCTTCAAAACGTGTTTCATTTAGTCTTTGACTGTGTGTCAAAGTCTTACACTGGCAGAAAATAGTCAAGAAGAAAAGTGAAGGAAGACCATGTAGCTACTGCAAAGCCAAGCTGATTTAGCTGGCAACAGTAATTTTTATTTGGAGGCTGAGAAGATGCTAGAACACTCAGTGAGAAAATAAATTGTTATTACTGTATTAATGACAGAAAGCAGTGCAAGGCAGCCGCTATAGACAGAACAGGGTCTGTGCTCACATGCTGTGAACTGCCAGGCTTGAAAAGAAATCTGAAATATCACCTCAGTAATTTTAGAAAGGTTTGATCCCAGAAAAAGAAGCATAAGTAGAAATGTAGCTCTTTATCTTTTCTAAGAGTTAAGATTTTATGTGTAGTCATAGAACCATTTTCTGACATGATGCTAAAAATTCCTGAAATCTGCACCATGATTGATGCAAAGTGACTGCAGTGTCTTCTCTAAAGGACTTCTCAGCACAAAGCACTCTACCTTCTAGGCAGAGTTCGTCTACATGGTCAATTGTTCAGCAATCTGCTCAGCTGAAAAAACACTTTTGAAATGAGGAAATACTCCATCAGATAGAGACAGAAATGTTCTAAGCATTGTGTAACAGCATCAGAAACCTAAAAAGCCATTCAGTCCTGAGTAAGTTCTTGATCAAAAGAGAAACTTCAGAACGTGGGTAGAAACATATTTCCTTAATTCAGGAGATCTGTCTATTGACAGCTAAAACAACCCATTTACTTTCTCTGTAAAAATTAGATAAAAACCTCTAAAAGAAAAAGGTTAAGTGATGTTGTCTAGATCTTTTATTATATGTTGTCTAAAAGATGGCTGATGATGTTTCTTCCAAGAAGCACTTGCTTTTATTCAAATCAGTATAATAATTTGCTGTCATACAGAAGTGGAATTTTTAATTAATCAAGAATATCAGATTTAAAAATCAAAAAATTTCATAGAATTTTTAGTCTGTCTCCAGTCTGAATGCTTGAACCATGCACACTGCTGAAAGGTGCCTTGGAACTCCTGGAATAGCACCTGGGGTTAAGCACATGTGTGTGATGAGCAGTGTGAAAGAGGCTCAGCCATTCTGTCACTGTTAACTAGGCAGAGCCCAGTAAGAGTGCCTGTATTACATCAAAATATGCATGTATAGCTCATGGCATAAACATGCATGTATGTGTATAGCAAAACACTGAGTTCATAAGCTTGCATGTACTTAGAGAGCTGTGGATCTTCCTTAACTGTGCTTGTAACATGTCTCTTTTCATTTGCCCAAAGTAGCAAAAGGAAAGTGGAGTGACTCAAAGTGATTGAGGCAAGTGCAGAGACACCAAATAGCTAAACTGAGGCATTAAGAAAACCAGAAATGTTGACAATCATTGTTTTATCGCTTCTGTGGCTCTTTCATACTGGCCTTGGAAAAAACATGCTCTTGGGCAAAGGTATGTGTTCAGCAGAACACTGATTTTCACATGACTGTATTTTGTGTATTTAATGGCATATGATGCAACTCCATATACTGATAAGGAGACACTATTTTTTCTGGTTTGGCATGGTTCAAAAAATGTGCGACAACCCAGGGCAGAAAGGAAAAGAAATCCAAACCCACCCTTGTTTCCTTTTGTAAGTATTTTACTGTGGGTTGCAGGCCACCACATACACTTTTGCACTGTTGCCCTGCTGAGATACCTCTTGGATTAAATCTGGCAGGTATTCATGGAACATCTTCATTGAGGCTGCTCATTGAATGGAGAGAGGAAGAAGAGTATTTTCCAGTATTGATAAGGATTTAACATTTTTGAGAGGAACAGCTACAGTAGGTATCTGTAGGATTTTTTTTTTCTTACAATCTTCTCTCAGTTGCTTTTTTCTTTCTCCAAATGGAGCTACCATATGTAAAATAGAGCTGTGTTTTACCTCAAAATGATCATCCTATCTGCAAAGTGGAAATGCTGTTTGCTTAATTAGCTCACTTGCACAACTATTCAGCTGAGGACTTGTCTGATTCTACACAGGAATGAAGGCTAGTAATATCTTTCTCTTGCCTCCAGTGCCTGCGAGAGGTCAAAGCACAGTAATTCTTCATCATGCCCAGTGAAATGCGACAGTAGAGAGAGCATGGTGTGGTTGGCATGTTCCTTGCTATGTAATTGCTATGAATAAAATATGTCCCGAGATGTGGTTTGTGCTGCAGAACATGAACTGGGAAGCAGCATCTCTGAAATAGCACAAATTGCAAGTGTGAGTTATAAAAAGCAGGAAGGAATGGAGGCAGCAGGTTGCAGCATTACCAGCTATCCCCTTTGACTGCTCCCTAACTTCTGACCTGTGTTTTTGAAAAGTAAATGAAGATATTATTTTTTGTGGCTGTGGTGCTAGCATTCAGGAGGGAACCAGTGGTAGAGGTCTCATGTTTGCAGACAATCTGAAGCTTTGGCATTTGGAAGTGAGTTGTTTTCCAGCCATCTCTTCAGATTGACAATGATGAAAGCTCACAGTGATACACAGCATTATTAGCTATGCAAATACCTGCTAAAGCTCCTAGGAAAAACAAAGAAATGTCAAGATCATTAATAGTGTTGCAGTGGCTCCCAAAATTTAGTGAAGCTCTGGAGGGTGCTACCACATTCCTCATTTTTCCTGTTTCCTGCTGCCTCCCACCTGGTGCTGTGAGCATGCCCAGAGGCAGTTGCCCCAGGAATCTGCATTTGTCTCACATGCAATTCCTCTACACTGGTCCTGCAGACTTCCTTCAGCTTGCATTGCTCAAGATGAGCTCTGAGGGTAACAGCTCCCTCAGTAGGGTACCTGTGCTGCTTTATTCTTCCCATTTGGTACAGAAGTCACTGATTCACTGGGGGAAATGTGTTCTTCCAGCTAAAATAACCATTTTGGTGCCCTTTGAAGTCAAGACTCTTCTCTGGGAGGAGGTCTAAGTTGTGTTAGGACTTGCTGACACAGGGAAGTTTGTGCCATCAAAATACTCACATAAACAAAGTGCTACAATGGCAGACTGCTGGGATTCTCCTTGCCCTCCAGGAATTCAAGCTATTTCTTAACGTTTTGAGGCACTCCGGAATCAAATTTGCTAGACTTTGCCAACTACAATATGGACAGCATTGAAGACTGTAATGATGCAGCCTAACTGGTGAAGGGCAAGGGAGGAAAGAGATACAGTGGCAGCAAGGAATTCCTCTGCTTTCTAGTAATGGGATTAAGGCTTCATAAATAACAGAGGGACCCTTGTGCCAGCAGTCTGGAACAGGTCCCCTACAAAGTTAAGAAATTTCTCAAGTCGAAAAGGATGGAGGCAGCTGATTTTTTTTAATTTTATTTTTATTATATCACACCTTGTGTATGAGGAAGCAAAATGGAGACAGTAATAATATCACCATGGACATAGGAAATGGTGGAAATGTTTCTACAGGAGCCTTCCTGTGGGGCTCACAGGGTCCTCAGCTCCAAAGGGTCTTCTTGTAAAATGTTCAGGGATGAGGTATGTAATTACTTTGTCCTATCTTGTTCCTGGAAGGGTTTTACAGCTACAAGCTTCTGAGGTATTGATGTTCTCACTTCTTATCAAGATACAATATGTTGAAATAGGATTAAACTGTTCCCATAGAGATAGGAGTTCACTGTGTATGCAGCTGTGCAAAGTGAAATTTTGCCAGGCATGTTAATCCATTTAATATTATAAAAGGTTGTCACAGAGCACAGGGAACCTCTGATTAAGCAAACAGTAGTCTTGCTTAGTTATGTTCTTTTTAGCCAGTTTTACTCCTTGTTGTGCTCTTGGAAACTTAAAAATCAGAATATCTTTGAAACAGTGTATTTTGTAGTATCAGAGCCCATCAAACCAGACTGGTATCTAAGCATGTGCTCCTGCTCAATGTCTTCCTGTGAGTAGCTTCACTGCTGTCAAGGAGACTGGAAATGTACTTTATGTGTGACTGTCAGCCAAATGCTCAGCACTCATAAGACACTGCATGTTTTCTAGCTGTTGCCATTAGTCTTTCACAGGATAATCTTGGCTGGATGGGAGCTCAGAATGTCTCTTGTTCAACTTCCATCTGAAAGCATGGCCAGCTATTAAGCCAGGTCAGGTTTCCTCAGCAATTTATCCAGTTGGGTCTTGAAAATCTTAGTGGTAAATATTTGTTATAGAATCATCTAGCCTCTCTACTGCATATTTGGAGAAAAAGACTTCTCATTTATGCCCTTGAGAGAA
Organism: Xenops minutus; assembly: GCA_035221455.1. Lineage (NCBI taxonomy): Eukaryota > Metazoa > Chordata > Aves > Passeriformes > Furnariidae > Xenops > Xenops minutus. The sequence continues at coordinate 17,323,023 of JAWWEE010000085.1, read as the reverse complement.
CTGTTACACAAGAGGTGGACCAATGTACAGAATATTTCTGCTTCTTTTTTTTTTTTTTTTTTTTTTTTTGGGTGGCTCAATTAACCCGCCAATTCAGTAACCTCCATAGACACACTATCTGTATGTTGCTTGCATTGTTTGAGATAGAATCATAGAATAGAATGGATTGGGTTGGAAGGGACCTTAAAGATCATCCATCTGGTTCCAAAGCCCCTGCCATGGGTAGGGATGCCACCTGCTAGATCATGTTGTCCATGGCCACATCATCTATTTGGATTAGTGCTTTTCTTCTTAATAGTTCAACAAACTGCAGGTTTCCTTCCTCAGAATTTTCTGATTGTCCATATAGGTCTCATTTCTCTTTTATGCTTAATTGTCGCTGACTATTCTTTGACTACCAGATATATTCCAAACACCCCTTGCCCTCAGCCCTCTCATTCAACACTTCTAGCATCATCTAGTCCCTCTCTCCAAACAGCTTTTTCTATGTAATTCTTCTATGTGGATAAACAAGGGTGTATATAATTATGCAGAAGAGTAATGGGAAAATATGATGACAAAGTCAAACAATTAAAAATTCAGTAAGGACTGCCAGCAGTCTCATTCTGTATTCCCACATACACATGGCTGATCAGGCTGCTGATATTTATATGATCAAGTTATTTTATTCACAAAACCCTTCCTCGTTCCTTGGACAGGATGTGATTCTGGGTGTGAGTCAGGACTGTGCATGGAAGGAAGCTGCTGTTGCAGGAGCTGAGACATTTGTAGCAAAAGGGCCCAACAATTGCAGGAAAAGCGAAAGGATAACCTTCTGGTTAAGGGGACTGACTGCTGCCCTGGCCAGTTGAATGACATGTGACTCTGTTACAGAAGTTTGATGATGCAAAGGAAGTGATTTCTGCCTAAATTCTCACAGTTACCCTTCCCTGGGCATTTCACATTTCCTAGGTGCTTACCTGTTTGATACCTGATGTTGGAAACTCTCTTATCTTCCCAGAGGCAGCTGAAGTAAATCAGAAATATTTGCTTTAAACATATAAGGAAATGTTTTTTGTATTTTGTAAAAATTTTCTCTATTCTTAAAAAATTTTCTCCTTCATATTTCAAATAGATCAGCAAAAACCTAGAAGAAAAGGTAGTACATCTTGTTTAGGACATATTAGAAATGTTTCTCAAGCTCTAAAATTAGAAGAAAGCCACAATCAGATACGATAGGCTTGCTCAGAGGACTATTCATTTTTAGTTTGTAAGGCTTGGGGCTTTTTATGTTCTGTGGTGACAGACTGGGAGGACAAGGTGTGAGCATGGATATTAGTGACTCTTAAATTCCCATTATTTTGGTATCATTAACCCTGTTGTTAGAGATACTTGAAGCCTTATGACAGAAATTTATTACTCAGGTCATATTTATGGAGATTTCAGCTAATTCTGAAATTGAGTGTAAGGAGAAACAAGACAGTATACCTGGACCCTTCTTGTACCAGATCTTGCACTGTCTGCCACGCACCTCCAACCTGCCCACACAACCCCTGAGTCCACTGCTTAACCTCCAGCCACAGAATATGAGGCATGACCTTTTTGGGGGCAGTGCCCTTCCACTGCATGAGGGGCACTTCAATGCTCAACTTTGTTGTGATTGTGTGGGGTGATCTGATGATGCAGGACAACTTGAGTTCCAGCTGGTGGAAAACCCTCTCCTTCAGATACTGCCCCATGTCCTTGTTCATATGAACTGAAAGGTATTTTGATAGAAAGTGTGCCATTTACTTTCAGCTTCCACCAAGGATGGAGAAATATGAAACAAACATGTCAACTGCCATGTGTCTGAGAAAGGGTAGGTCTTTACTGACTCTTGCTCCTGCACTCAATCTGACAAAGTGCACACTGAAGTGTGATTTAACCAGCTCTGTGAGATGAGTCAGAGAGGATTGCACAGATGTTGCACAACTTCCTTATAAAAGCTGTTAACCAGCTGGAGTACGACATCAAGCCTGTCATTTCAGGACAGAAATTTCAAGCATGCAAGTAACAGGTGTCCTTGCAAAATGCTGGACCCTTCAGGAAAGGCTGCTCTTTAAATATACAAATGATTGCATTTGTTTTGGTGACCCGTCACTAAGCAACCTGCACTGCACCAAGAAAATACAGTCTCAGCGGTGTTTCTCGTTATGCTGTCATCTTTGGCATTGAATCACCATACCATGAATTAGCACTGACAGTGGCTGCAGGGCTTTGTTCACAGCTAAATACTGGGGGTAGATGCACACGTTTCAGGTACAGTTTAAAAAGCAGGTATGCAGGTTTATAATAAAGTTGTGGTATTAAATTCTGATACAGTATTGTCAGTTTTGCTAGTTAGCATAAAAATGGGTTAATAGTTACAAAAGTTCATAATCAAATGTGGTTGTTGGAGCATAAAAATTGCTCTGATCTGAACACTGGCAAAGAGTGAATTTTTGCTGCAAAAATTGGAGGCAACTAAATTAGCTGAAAGAGTGTTGAAGAGAGGGAACAGGGACAAAATCTTTTAGAGGTTGGATGAATGTGAAATACAATAGTGCACACCTCTATGACTAAAACCCAAACAAACTAGGTGGCCTCACATAGTTGTCCCTCAGTAAGCTCAGCCTCAGCACCTTTCATACCTAATCACTGCAGTCATATGGAAGTTAGTCTAGTGAAGCAAACAAGTGGGTCATTTGTCATTAAGAATATACATTTTGTTTTCAACTTCTTGTAGAGTATTATATGACATGTGCCATAAGATAAGTATCTCCATAGCCTCTGCATTAGAGAGACCTGTCTGTAGATTGGGACAGGACATAGAGGATGTACTTACAGCTTTCCTTATATCTTACAAACACCTTCTTGATCAGTGAAACTTGTCGCTAGCTAATCAACGGCACAACTCAGTCCAGACCACAGGAGGAGACACAGGAGCACTGTCCTTCTCTTTGCTGTCCATAGAGGAGCCACCTTCTTGTGAAACCACTGGCTGTAGTGTGCTCTGGTATGCTGTAATACAGACTGGGGCATGCCCTTACTTTTGTTGATACAAATCTTGTTAGTGGTTCTAGCAAGCCAAGTAGCTGAGAAGTGTGAGGTTTGCATAACAGAAATTTCTAGCTTCCCTTTGCTGATGGGAGTGAGCTACCTTAGGACATGATCCTGCTTGAGGCTATATGAGAAACAGAAGGGAGTGAAGCATAACATTGAAAATTATCCTAGGAAACTAGGTGACAAAGCATTACAGAGCCACTAAATGGCACTTACGTAGTAAAATGAATTGGCATGAGTGGGAAGTCTGGGCGCAGGGACTGATTGTATGCCTGGTCATGGCCCCATGGTTTTCTTTTGTAACAGGGGGAGTGGCCTGTGTGTAATCCTTCATGCTGAATTTACTGCTTCACTTCCTCTCTGTCACAACTTCAGTGTTGCCATAGCATTTTAGGATGTCTGCATTTGCTAAAATGTAAGTTACTTTAACATGGAGACATTTGAATGTGAAATATTTACTTGATGCTCCCTGCTCCCCCTGGACAATGGCGGGACAGTGAAGTGTGTGACTGATGTGAAATGAGTGTGATGCTAATCTTGGCCAAAACCTTGTGAGGGAGCAACACCTGTTTCATTTCCAAGGAACACTAGTTTCTAAGGAGATTAAAATCAGATGTTAATGGAACTGACACAGCAATTCTATAAGAAAACTCCATAATAATCAATTTGTTAGACAACTATTTATCTTGCATTCACTGCATTTCAATAGTGTTTTAAAACCGGTTCCAAAAATGTATTTCTTCTAGCAACACAGTTAAAACTTGATAAGAGGGACTAACATTTTTGGGATGGTATAAGGGATCAAAGATGAATATAAACAACTTCTGACAGTGCAGCTGCTTAATTATGTCACCTGTCTCTCCTTCCTACCATGATTATGTTTGTACCAGCTCTGTGGTTTATGTGTCCATACATTTGTTACTAACAAGTATCTTAATACTGCCAGCAATCCACTTGGCTTTAGTCTCTGTGGGTTGTGTTGTACTTCATTTGTGTGGTCGTGACTGAATTGATACTCGTAATGTCCTCAGGAGGAAAGCAATGCAACTAAGTGCAATAGATACAGAACACAGAGAGGTTTTTCTCTGATACCTTCTCTTCCACTTCTCTCTCTCCTTTTCTAATTTCCTTAGTTTTAAAAGCCTTTGGGAACAAGGACTCACCAAGGCTAGGGAAAAAGCAAACATCTCTTGCTCTGGGACAGGCACATGCTGCTTATGGCATGACATATAAAGGGAATTTATCTCCCAGACTTGTCTGCTGCTATAGACTGCTGGCGAGCAGCCGCAGTGACTGAAGTGACTTGATGGAAGGTCTGGATGCCTCCTGCTTGCCACCTGCTCACCCAACAGGTCTGGTAGACCAGACAGATCAGCTGGGGCTGTTTTGAGGGGGGGGTTGTTTATTTGGGGGAGATGTGGGTAAAAGGAAGTGCTGGTGTACTCCTCTGGCAACTGCTCTGCAGTATGAGATGCCAAGTGGCAGCAGGACCACCACCAGTGAGTCCCCACTGATGCCTGCTGAAGTGCCTGGTGAAGTGTCAGGGCTTCTCCACTACTACGTAATGAAGAGAAATGAAATGGCACCTTCAGAGCAGCAGCAGCAGCTCAGCTGGGAGGATTTGACTAAGTAATGTGCATATGCATTCTGGCAGAACCTTTGCAACACACATTCTCTCACCTCCAGAAGCAAAGGCGGGAGCTGGTGGTCCCAGCTGCCCTTCTGGCAACTTCTCCCAGGGCTGCAATCTGTGAACTGCTGATTTAGCACGACATGGAGTGCTGAGGCCATGGGAGGGAACCACCCACCTTCTGAAAATATCATTTATGTTTACAATTATCTTTACTGGAATACCCAAGAGGCAGAGTGTATTAGCTTGCTAGCACTAGGACCCACCAGCTTCTGATAAGTAACTCAAGTCTGTTATTTCAAATGCATCTACTTATTTTTCATGTCTCAGTTTATGTATCCCCAGGTTGGAAAAGCAAAGCACTCAGGATGCAGCAGTGGAAACTCAGGTTGTTCTGTGCAACTAGAGTCTCAGGCATTGTAAGCTGAGCAGAGAGAAAAAAGACATCCTGAGAATGATGAACTGAGTTGATGCCTTGCAAAAACCTGAGGATATTAGGAGTTAGAAAAATTCTGGTGTTCACTTTGCTTACTCTTGATGCTATTCTTTGATTAATAGGGCTAAGGGTTAATAATCCTCGGGATCATTGTTCTTCATAAACAGAAATAAAATAGCTGACTTTTAAATAAATATGGTTCAATGTTCATTGACAAAGAAATTGAAACAGTGCTACATTTGCATCTTTTAAATTTAACATGATCTTTTCTTCACAATTCCTTGCAAATCTGTTTGCACTCCTTTAATAGAAGCGTTTGTTAGATGGCTTTGCAGGGAATAACACTGAGAACCAGATAAAACATTTGATTTCTTCAGTTCATATAAGCTTTCCCCTAAAGGAAAAATCCTGTCATTAATGCACATATGATGTTCTGCTAAGTGTAGCAAAGAGGCAAAATTAGGATGTGAAAGGGAAGGCAAGGCTTGGGATGGCAGCATCAACAAGGCAGAGCAGGAGCAGCCATGGACTGTGGGGATCAGTGACTGTTCCCCAGAGCAATCTGAGGTCCCTTTGCACAGCAACAGATGTGATTGCCCATTGCCAGAGATATTAATATAATTCTTACTGTTGGCTACCAGTTGTTTTAAGTGTGGTGTCTTGACAGAAATGAAATCTATTTGCTGCTCTTGTATAGTGTGTGTTCAAGGCTGTTATTGAAAATGAAGCTGAAGGCAAAACAGAAGGGAATTAATATATATATGGGATCAGTCCTTCTGTTTTCTCTGTAACTCTGCAATGTAGAGGATTTTCCACTTGGACATTCACTTCTGACAAGTCCTATTAATTTTCCTAAAGAAGTATTCTAGGGAATTACTTAATTTCTTGTTTAATTGGATAAAATATTGCATTGTAAAAACCTTTTCTGAAACATTTCTTAAACTTTAAGCAAGGTGTGATCTTGTAGAAACTAAAGGCTTTGCTTTTTTGGTTGAAATTTCCCACTCTGTCCTGGGGTGTAAATGAGTGGTGTAGACATGTTTTAACCCAGAGTAAGGTGGCCTTGGTAGCAGAAATCTTGGGTTTAGACCAGACACAGAAAGCAACTGATGTACAAAAGGAGATGAAATATTGCCAAGACTTCTTGTTACACTTCTACCAACAAAGCTTCTGAATACAGTCATTGCAGTGTGAAAAAACAAGGACAGCTCAGCAGACAGTACTAGCAAGTGTGGCACTACTTTGTCACGTTTTAGAAATTAACATCTTGGTTAAAAGAAAACAAACAAGCCAATCAAGAACCACCAAAGGGATTGTTGCATTTTTTTTCTGTTTAACACCCACTGACTATAAACCAAAAGCATTACCTCAAATAAATTAAGCAGTTGTGTTTAGGGGTTTCAGAATGAATAAACTAATTTGAAACTGAGGGCTACATTATTGAAAGATGACCATTTAGGTACACTGGTTCAGTACAAAAAAAGCTATTATCCTCTTCAGAGGAGATGAGTGTTGAAAACTCTCCAGGACCAAGATCAGACTGGGGTCCCTGCACTGGCTAGGGGAGAGGACGCTAAAGCTCTAGCTGAATGTGAACCATCACTAGTAAGGTCCCCCTGTATGCAGTACTGGTGCTGCCTATTAGTGCTGCACACCTCTGCTACTTTGCCTGCAGTTTGCACTTTTAATTGCATGTTTGCCACGGGACTGAAGTGATTAAAAGTACCAGTAGGTCTAGAAAGGGATTAGGTATAGTAAATTGACACTGAAGTGAAGGAAACACTGCATGGTCTGCATGCACCTGAGCCTCTAAACTGTTATTTCCAGATTGCATGTTAGGGAAAGGACTGCTTCATGCTTGTGTTGTCCTTTATGCTCTCTCCTTAAGCAGTTATTGCTAGTTGATGTCTGACTGAAATATGGAACCAGACTGGTCTCATGCTAGCAAGCTGTTTGTCTGTTTTGCTTCATCTTGCCTTGTACTGCTGAGTGCACACTGCCATTTCTGCAGCTATGCTTTTAGCATCAAGGATCCCAAACCTGCCACCTGTGTGTCCTTCTGCCCAACAGCAGGAGTCTGGCAGAGGTCTGACCCATGTCACTCTAGACACTGCTTGCTTAAGTGCCTGAGAAGGACTTTTTCACCCTATATTCCTTTTTGTAAAACCAGGACCAGTAAAATCACTCCCTGAGCCTGGACATTTTCTTCCTGCTGCACCTCTTGGAAAACAGTTTGCAGCTGTCTGCATTGGCACTGAAAAGTGATGATAACATCTGTGGATAATGAGCCCAGAGAAGAGCAGTTAATGAAGATCTTGTTTCAGAAGCTGTGCTCCTCTCAACCCTAGAATAGCCCGAGACATGTAATACATGAGCACAATGTTCATTGCACAGTGCTATTTTTGTCTCTTTCCCCTTCTAACCAGCTTTCAACAGCTCTCTGTGTGCATTCTCCACCTCATGTTGGTCTGGTAGGGTACAACTGTGCTCTCCCAAGTGGCAGGGCATTCACCCTAGGTGGTGTGCAATACAGCCCATTGAGGTGCAGGAAGAAAATATCTTTTCTATCATTAATATACAAGAAAAAGTTATAGGTTTAAAATAGTGTTTACTTAATCATTTTTATTTAATTTCTATTTTTGTGTATGTTTTATAACATACCTAATATATAGCTCAAAGATTTTTTTACTAGAAGGAGTTGAGCAACCAAAAATATTTGGAGGCCACAGGCTTAAAAGATGTCTTGGAAAGCTGACATCTGCAAACTCTCCTGTTTCATAAAGACCTAGCCTGGTTTTCCACTCCAAATCTGTCAGCCCTACTGGGGCTGTCATCTCCTTGATTGTCATCCACTCTGGTACTTCAAGACTTCCTGCTATGTAATTTTCAGTCCCACCTGAGGCCTGCACAAATGGCAGTATAATCACCAGTTAGGATGGGATGAATTTGTTGCATATCACCAGCAAAGGAGGAAGTCAAACCAACTAATCTGTCAAATTTATAAGCCTGTCAAATCCAGGCTTGAATGTGTAATCATTCTGTACAGAAAGAGCAACTACATTGCAAGCACCAATCTTCTAGCTGGAGATCTGGCTGGGAAATCAAAGTCTGTGTTAGAAAATGATACTGACAGCCAACTGGTAAAACCACCACAGTGCTAGAGCAGACCTGTTGTACTGTCTGTCCTCAGCCACTGGTTTGGATGGATGCATTCTCTCCTTTTTATTTTGTGCAATGCATATCCCCTTTCTTTTGCATGCTGTTTGTGGCAATCTCTAGGGCCTTTGTGACAGTAGCTGTAGTTTGCTGAGAGGTCACCTCACCCTCCTTAGGCAGGTGGCGGTCTTGGGTGGAAGGTTTAGACCCTGCGGCGATCCTCCCCTTGTGAGTGCAGCTCAGTGTAGCCACAGGCACATAACAAGGTTGGGTTTATACAAAAGGAGGGCAGTGACTAAATTCAGAATGACCTACTTAGACCCTGTGTATTGACTTAGTAGGTAGTAATGAAATTCAGTGTAAAGAGCTACGAGGCAGTAAGAAAAGAAAACTGTGATGACCTGTGTAGGGTCACCTTCAGCTGTACCCTTTTAGAGCAAGTGAGCTAATGGGGAAGGGTTTGGAATTTGGCCTAACTGAAACAGCAATCAAACCATGCATGTGAAATTTCAAATTGATTCATGCGGGGCTTATGCCTGCCTTTAAAAATCTGACAGTAAAAGTGCAGGAGAAAATCATCCTCAACTGGTACTAAAAAAAAGTTCTCCCCTGATGCCCATTTCAAAATGTCCATCTCTGCCAACTGAAGTACCAATGGGAACTGTGAAGAAGGAGTCTGTGAGGAAACTGAGTGAGGTTTAATGTCCTCCCCCTTAGTAACAAGTATGTGGGCTTGCATGTGGATTTTCTGAATATCATCTGGGATTTGATTCACTTTTACGTAACAACAGTCACACTTGGACACAAGCAGGTCTTCTCTGGAAGGAAATATGAAGTTTGGGCCTGTTGTCAAAAAAGTTCCTTCTCCAGCCCTTTGAGAACAGAAAATTTTGTGTCTGTGGGTGTTTAGTACCTAAAATGTGGCTGGCAAGGGCTGCTACGAATAGATGAGCTGAGCCCCAAGTAATATGACATGCCTTAAGCTATTGAGAGCTTTGCAGGTGAAGACCTTGATTGATTTTATGAGGTGAATATATAGAGGATGGGAGCCTGCAGGAAAGAGGGAATTCATGGTGATACAAGGACCTCTACATGTGAAACCTTAAACACCCAGGTTCCTGGAGCTGCTAGAAAGTTAGTTGCTGTGAAAAGGCAGAAGCATGAAAGCTAGAAAGTAACAAACAGGGTGAGGGGGATGGCAATAGAAGGTTTTTAAGTAACAAGTATGACCACAGCATTGTTGAATGACATTGATTAGTTTCAATAGTGTTTTTAAGCTTGAAATTGACAGCTCCTGGGGTGGATAGAGCCTGCCTCTCAGTAAAGGAGCTCCTGGCATTGCACAGATCCTTGGACCCTCAGCCCAGCACTAGGTGCTACACAGAGCAGTTCAGAGTCTGAGGACTGCTGTAAATATTTAGGACATCCTGAAGAAAGCCAAGAGTGCTGTCAAAATAAATTAAACTATCAGTAATAGGCAGGAATTTATTTATAATCAAAGATTTGTGTGTTCCCTAGTCTATTCCCAGCCTCCTGGTTCTTATCTATAACATCTAATCTAACTAGAAAGACCTCCCAAAATGAAATATTGCTGTCTCCCCGCTTGCTATGTGCCTTTGCAGCTCTTCAAAGACATTCCTTGCTGAGAAAACAACCCACCATTCTCTTTATGTAAGCCAGCACTTGATAGGACTTCTTTGAAGGGAGGTCACTGTGGGGAATTTTGGTCGTTCCTCCCTAATCTCAGACATCATCACCTCTAAAGGGAAGAGGCACTGGAGCAGCAGGCAGCCAGCTCACAGCAGCTGTTGTTAGTGATGCAGACTCTGTGGCTTGTTGGTAGCACTGGGGGTACAACTGCTGATCCCCTTTTTTCTCATTTTTCACCCATGCAACATCAAGTCAGTGGCAAACCCAGTGAATGCCAGGTGAGTCACTGTAGTCATGGATTTGCCATGAGGCAAAGGCAGCTCCTCGCCCCCACATCAGTGCCAGGCAGTGCAGTGTGTATATAGTACATCACAAGATGTGGAGACACAGATTTGCCCTGCACTGCGACCAGCACTGCACCTTACCAGTCTTCTGAGTTATCATTCTTTTGCAACTCATACAAAATAATATATTTAGGACCATATATATGATACCAAGCACAGCACTATTCAGAGCATTTATTTGAATGTTTCCAACTTGAATGCAATAAATTCTCAGGTCAAAAGCAGTGTGGCCAACAGATCATATGAGCTGATTCTACCACTCTGCTCTGATCTTTAAGGTCCCTTCCCACCAAAACCCTTCTGTGATTCTATGATTTTTCATTCTGTCCCTACGATGCACACTCTTCTCCATGACTGGATCACATTTTAAAGGAGGGGGTTTAAATTCATCTTCCCATGGCTGAATACCAAGCTAATGGTGATGTTTTATCCCAGAGCAAATGTTGGTAGATTTTGTTTGTGTCGATATTTTTATTTATAAGGCCAGGGGTGTGAAGAAAATTATTCACGTAGCTGTTAAGAGAAGTACTGCTTGTCTGGATTTCTCTCCAACAGGGGATGCAAGAAGAGACTGAAAGCTGAAGAAAACTTCACAGGAGCAAAATCATGCTATTTTATTGACAGAGAAATTTCAAAAAGGTGTGCAAAGAACATCTGCCAGCTTCTGGTTTATATTTTTTCTTCCCTAAATAATTGGAACACTTTAATTAAATTGAAGTCTTGACTGTATTTATCACTGGACTTTCATGGAGCCTTTCATCCTAGGGCCTGAAAGGAAATTATTTAAGTCACAAAGCATCCCCAAGAGATTGTACTGGTAGGCAAACAAACAGAAAGAACAGAAACAGTCCACTGACAAGACAACACAGGAAACTTATAGCAGAGGGAGGAAGGAAGTCTGGGGTCTCTTGGGGTCTCAGGCAATGTGCTGTCAGCTGCAGCTTCTTTATGGAAACCAAACTTGACTCTAAGATACTGTCTCTGCTTTCTATTATTTCAAAACCTTTTTTACAGGAAAAGATGGTTTCTAATGTAGGGACTAACAGCTAAAATAAGCATGCACCTTTCCAAGGGCAAAAATACTTCTCTAAGCTTCTGCAAATGTAGTGCTTGTATGTGGCAAGGTCACTGCACAGTGCCTTCTGCTCTGCTTAAAAATATCTCACAGTTACAGTCAAAGTAAACATATTTCTAGGCCCCAGAATAGGCCTCTTGAGTGCTCAACTTGACATCACAAATAAAGTTGCCTCTAAATAAATAAATAACTTACATCATGTTGACCCTCCTGAATATTAAAAGCTTGCATTTTCCCCCTCCTTGAAATTACCATAATTTTATTTCAGCAGTTTTCAGAACTTCTCTTCCTAACAATGCCCCCAGTGAACCTACCTGCATGAGAAACTGTAAAAGTCATCCTACTCTTGTTCTGAGTGCCCCCCTACCCTTCTCAACTCCACAGAACTGTCTAATTGCTTTTTTTTGTGACTAGCATTTTCCTGCCTTAGAACAATTTCATGCAGATAAACTCCTGCATTTCAAATGGCATGACTGTACTATTACTTTGCAAACATCATATCCCCGTTTGATTAAGGTTGCGCTGAATTTTAATGTAAGTGGTGTCTAAAGCAGGCTTGTTCTTATCCAAAGTGAAACTTTTCCAAAATGGAAGGTCAACAGCTTCCTCAGATGCACATCCAAAGTATTTTTCTTAATGAAAGTGAAAAAATATGTCCCCTTCCTGCCTAGAACTCGATTATACTTCGTATAAAAAGGGTAAAAAAAAAACAAACAAAAAACAAAACAAAAAACCAAAACAAAACAAAAAACCAAACAAACAAACGAAAAAAACAAACACCAGCCATTCCTCACCTGCCTTCCCATGAAAGATAAATAATCCATGTAGCATGCAAAATAGTCCTGAGCATAGAATTGTATCTGCTATTGAGCCTCATGCATCATTTCATGACTAACATGATTATAGTAGTAGGGAGGGGGTCAAGTATTGTTAATACAACCTCATGGAAGAGCTATTCCAGCAGATATTTCAGGGACTTACTATGCACTTTTGACTAACTTAGCTCTCACCTATCCACTGATTCCTCTCTCAGGAGACTTTTCAAACTTGAAATAGAAAGCCAACTGAAGAAATGTTATGCTTGTCTCCTTCAAAGTACGTACTTCTGTTTATTTGTTGTGGTACCACAGCTAATAACAAGAGTCCTCCCAAGGGATATTACCCCTGAATATTACAGCCGGAGTAGTGGTGTGGTTGTTGTGACAGTACTGTCACCTTTGGAGCACTGGTGATGGTGGCAGTGGTAGCCTCTGGCAGTGGAGACTCTGGGCCCTCTCTGAGGATCAAAACCTTTTCCAGCCCCGATCAGTGATGTTGCCATGACATCTTGTTCCCAGAAAAAGCCATTTAAAAGTTCTCTTGCCCCTTTTAAACTTCAACTTAAAAAGCAAGTGATGAAAATCTGGAATTGTGTCTTCTTTCCTGCCTTCTCTTTCCCCAAGGACTTTGGCACTTTTCTGTACTTGTTGTTGATTTATGGTTGACTTTTCCCTCTGGGTTCTCATCATCTGAACTCAATTTGGGTTGTGTGTTTCAGCAGTTTTTTCTGGGTGAGGAATTAACATCCAGGGTATGGCTGACATGTTGAAGCCATCAGGTGGCTTTGGTGTATGTGATTAACAGGATACAGAATACTGAGTGTGTGCAGTCTCTTTCTGCTCATAGTCTGAACAAAGCAATGATCTCAAATGTCTGGAGTGGGAAATCTGAGCTGTAACACACTTGATTGCATGTGCGTAAGCACAGAACATATCTAGACAGATAGATAGATAAATGCACATGCACACATATGTACATGCAGCACTTCATTGGTGTGAAAGAAGCCTTTATCTATAGGGAAGTCACTGAACACACAAAAGGTGAACTTACTGTTGTGTGTAACATCAGTTGTGCTATGAACTGTAGCCCAGAAAGGTTTTTTAGACTGCTGGAAACTGCCACAGAGTGACTTACAAGGGAAGAGACGTATTCTATAAGTGGCTTTGTAAGAAATGAAACACAAAAAACCCCCAAAAACTTTAGAAAGAAGCATATTTTATTCTGTAATTTCACATAATAGCACAGCAACAGGTTTTTCAAGGCAAGCAGCAGTAAAGGGCTTCAATAAAACAACCTGAGAGCATGATTGATGAAATGTAACACTTTCATTCATAAATTAATCCCAAATAGGGGAATTATGTGTGCCTTAGAGAGGAAAAGCAATGGAATAATAAGAGTCGAGAAAAGAGGTTGGTGTTGTTAGACTGACATCAAACACTCTTTTTTTCCCGTTCCTCTTAATTGGCTGAGCCAGTGTCAAAAACCTAAATGAAACCAAGAACAATTTCAACAATAGGGTCTATATCTGAATAAGTATAACTTGCATCTGGGCTGTTCCAGGAATACTTAACATAACTTGATGAACACATATGGAAAAGCAGCAGTGAGGAGCATGAATGTGAAATGGCTCTGTTGTCTGTGATGGACGCAGGGGTGAGGGAGTGGCAGTGCCATCCCACAGCTTTCACCTCCATGCCACTACCTGAGTTCTGCTATGATAAACAGTAATCACTGCTTTATCCTTTTCAAAGTATAGCCAGGGACATATGTGAAATCACGTAGTTGCTAATGAGGGGTACTTTAATGCCTGGTCAATTTAAGCCCCAGTGGAGCATTTATATTTTCTGTCACATGCTGTCACTGCTGGTTGGTGGTCTCAGTAGAAAGGCTGCTTTCTCAGCAGAGGAGAGCTGACTCAGGCTCTGAGCCTGTCTCCATCACTGCTGGTCAGAGCTAGAAGGAGCAGGGGTTGACCCTCATGCCTTATAGCTTCTGTCTGCCCCTACTGTAATGGAGCAGGATGCCAGTGAGCTGCTGGCATTGCTTCTCCAAGTCAATTCTGAGCAGTCACCTCTACCACAGTGCCTGGCTGGGAAGCCCAGCTCATCCAGATATGGATGTGACAGGGCAGCAGCAGCCAATCCTGTGTGTTGGCATCCACAGCAACCCATCGGTGATGGGTGAAGAGACAAAGCAGTCTCTGTTCCCCTCCTGGGAGCCTGCCATGCTCTGTGCTGAGCTGTCACTGCTGAGTGCCAGAGAGTGTCCAGAGAGTGAAGCTGGAGAGGGGACATTGCATCCAGGGACAGCATGGGGTGCGAGGCTTGCAGAGGTGGCTATAAGGCCCAGCTCTTCTCTCACTTAAACTACTGGGATCTAAAATATGAGAAACAAATCCAGAACAAGCCCTCTATTCACACTCATGTTAGCAAGGAAGTATCACCCAGAGGGGCCTTGACAGGCTTGAGGAATGGGCCCATATGATGCTCATGAAGTTTAGAAGGCCAAGTGCAATGTGCTGTAACTGAGTCAGGGCAGCCTCAGTATCAGTATAAGCTAGGAGATGAAGGGATTGAGAGCAGAGGACTTGAGGGTACTGAGGGAGGGGAAGCTGAGCATATCTCAGCAATGTGCACTTGTAGCCCAGAAAGCAAATCATATCCTGGGCTGCACTGAAAGTAGGGTGGCCAGCAGGGTGAGGAACGTGATTCTGCCCCTCTACTCTGCTCTGCTGAGACCCCACCTGTGTCCAGCTCTTGGGTCCCCAACAAAAGAAGGATGTGGTCTTTCTGGAGTGAGTCCAGAGGAGGGCCACAAAGATCATTGGGGTCTGGAGCACCTTCCTATGAGAAAACGCTTGAGAGAGCTGGCATTTTTCATTCTGGAGAAGAGAATGAAAGGTCTGGGGAAACCTTACAGCACCTCCCAGTACCTAAAGGGGGCCTACAAGACAGCTGGAGAGGAATGTTTTACAACGGATTATAGTGATGGGACAAGGGGGAATGGCTTTAAACTGAAAGAGGGTGGAGTTAGATTAGAAATTAGGAAGAAATTCCTTCCTGTGAGGGTGGTGAGGCACTGGAACCAGTTGCCCAGAGAAGCTATCAATGCACACCTCTGGAAGTGTCCGTGGTCAGGCTGGATGTGAGTCTGAGTAAACCAGCCTAGGGAAAGATGTCCCTGCCCATGGAAGGGGGCTTGGACTACATGGTCTTTAAAAGTCTTTTCTAATCTGAACCATTCTGTGATTCAGGCTGAAGACTGCCTTAAGTGCTGGCTCTATTCAATATATGGTTTTGAGGTGCATGGATAGATTTCTTTCTCCTGCTCGTGCCTAGTGTAGCAGCTTCCTTCTGCTAATGCATGTAGTACCTTTATATGAACACTACAGGGGTGCCCTGTCCAGATTGCACAAACCACCCCATCAGCTCTCACTGGATTTGTTTCAGATTAAAGCTGACTTTTCCATGGCCAGCAGTGATCTGCGACAACCTCTCATGAGCAAAGTACACTGACAAGCACGGGAAGTTTGGTATGACACAGACTGTGAAAAAGCTTTGTTGGCAGTGGGCCTCTGTCTGAGCTGGTGATAATTCCATTCCTTTAGTTCTCCTTCGTGCAACTTAAAGCATTACAAACAAATTTGCAAATTGGTAAAAGGTAGCTTCTCTCAGTTGCTATGCAAAGACAGCAAGGATAGCTGTAATAATTATTTCAGTAAGCAATGGAAGTGTCAGCAACTTTCTCTTGACCATTAAGAGCTCAACTGAACTTCTGGTCAGTTCAGGACAGTGTGTTCTCCTTCCTGGGACAGTGGCTGATTGTTGACGATGATTTCAGCTCTCCAAAGTTGCTAAACTGCTGGTGTAGAGCACAAAATGCTATAACACCATTCACTATCTGTGATAGCAGAGGTGAAGTTCTGCATGGACAAGCAGAAAGCACACAGCAAAGACACAGGTGGTGCTTGGCAGGTGCCTGGGGCTTCTGTGGGTGGGTGTCACAGGCCTGAGATACCCCTTGCACTGGGTAGGTAGTGCTGACACATGGACGGAGGGCAGCTAATGCTGTGCTTGTTTACTGCAAGCATGCTGCTATTTCCAACTACATGACTCCGTCCATGTTCCTCAGGGAGATTAAGGCTGCCCTTCTTTCTGCGAATCCTCAGCTGAGATCATCTGCAGCTTTAGTATCTGTGCTTCAGCAGGGCTGAATCCCATCTTTCAAACAGGTTTATACTCAGTGCCACCATGCTGACTCCATCTATGGCAAGGGTGCCCATGGATGTGTGGGGACCAACACAGACAAAAAACATGTTTCTTCTCCAACAACTTTGCAGAAGAGAAGTAGAAGCACTGCTCAGAGCATTCTTCTCTAGGCAGTCATCAAAGGGACCCCTGTCTATTGCTCCCAGAGGATAAATCCCAGTAATCACACAGGTGTGATTACCTTGCTCTCTGCCCGCAGTCCCAGCTTGCTTGGAGGTCCCAGCCAAGGCTCCCCTGCATGGTGGTATCATGCATGCAAAAGGCTTGGTGGCCTCCTTGATGGTGCTGTCACTGGGGTGACACATGACATGGAAATGGCTGGTCCTGATCCAGCTGGAAAATTACATATAAATATGAAACATTTTAGTTACCTTTGTAAGCCTGGAGGATGACCCTCAGGAGTCTTCAGAACACAGGACTGCAATGCCTGGGGTGGCGTGCGAATGGCTGTTCAGTGTGTAATGGCCACGTCAGCCCTCAGACCCAGCCGGGTCTGGCTGTCAGGGCCTCTTGTGCTCAGAGCACAGCGCCTGCCTGAGGTGCCAGAGTCCTCTCAGCCGGGCACGTGTGGAAAGGGATGCTGTGGAAAGAGCTGCAGGTCTTCCTTGTTTAACACTCCTGTGGAGCAAAAATATAACAACAACATGTGTATCTGCTCTTTTCTGCTGGCCTTTAATAGGGCATTGTCTTTGTGCTTTCAAAACCATCCTCTGCAGCACTCTGAAAATACTGTCCTCCTCTACACAAAGCCCAGCAATACCAGCATTATCCAGTGTGGCTGGAGAAGTACACTTGCTAAGCCAGATTGGTTTTGACATGGATGGCAAGCTCCTGCTTGCCTGTCTGGCTTGGTTTCTAACAAGTCAGCTCCCATCGTTTGGGCAGCTGCTGTAACCCCCTTTCACCAGAAGGACATTAAGCACTTAGGTGAAATCTAGGTCAGCCAAACCCAGGGGAAAAACAATAAAATCAAAACTTGTGTCAGAATAGAAATATGGAAAAACTGCATTTAAAAATGAAATTTCTCTGTTTAAGAAGTACCTGTCATGACAATTCTGTTAGAGTGGCATTGAAATTACTTCCAAATTTCAGAGATTGTTTAAATATCCTAAATTGTTTTCTGAGAATTAACTAAGCAGTTCTCCAAGCTATAGTTACCAGATCCAAATGTGATGCCATCCAGAGCTAATAAGTGTTGCTTGTGTCTATTAAACTTTATTTTCCTGCTGCTTTACCTTCCCATTTCCAGTAGTTCACAGTTTGAGATTTCAAGAGGATAAGTAGTTTTTGGAGAGTCCTTCAAAGAGGAAATGCACAAAGTGCTCTTCTTGATGACTTGTGGATATTTTTTTAATTGCCTTACACAGACTGCAAAAAAATAATTTTCCATTAATATTTTACTTATTTGTCCAGGTATAGAAAAATAGTACTATCAATTCTTCATATAGACCATGTTTCCTTGTTGCTCCGTTTTTTTTTTGTAAATAATATTACTTTTATAAAAACACAGGACAAGTCTTCTGGGTATGTTTCAGTGATGCTAAAACAGAAAACAATGAAGATTTCAATGGACTCAGTGTCTCAGCATCTTAGCATAATTTAACCAACAGGATATGTCAAGAAGATGCAGCTGACTTCTTTCAATGTGTAGCATCTTTAAGCCTGCAGCTGATTTGTCTAAACACTTATTTTCTCAACAATCTCTTATATGAGGAGACTTCCTGTGAATTGCGTAATTTTAGGCAGAAAAAACACAGTGAGCAAAAATATTGCTGTGAGAGCCTAGAGCATAAAAAGGAAAACAATAGGCACTTTTCTCTCCTCTGATCGCCAGCAGCAATGTGTGTTGAGAACATTCACCATGTTGGTTTGGTTTCCCAAGGCTGTGGCTGCAAATTCAGTTCCTTTCTCACTGCTGCCTCTAAGCTTAATTCAGTGTGAGGTGTACACAGAAACTGGGACAGGTGATTGGGAAAGGCAGCAGTGACAAGTGACAGGGATGGAGCTGTTAACTGTGCACATTTCTGAGCAGTAGAGAAAGAGCCTGAAAGCAAAGGAGGGAAGAAAGGTGAAGGAGGAAATAAGAAAGTGTCTGAAAAAGGAAAGAAATATCAGAAGAAGTTGTCTGAAAAAGAAAACTGGTTGAGGAGTCACTAGTAAAGATTGATGAGATAGGGAGTATGTCACTCCCCTAAGGAGCATTTCCCTGGTTACAGGGAAATTAGGTGTGTTTTCTCCTTAACCTGGAAGATATATATATTTTTTTTTTCTTTGAGTGCATGCATTCATTTGCTATCAGATCTCTGATAAGGGGAAGAAGAGGGGGATGAAGAGGTTTCTCTGTCTTATTATGACCCCAAATCCTCTCATTTCTACAGAGGGAATGAATCAGTAATGTGTAGCATCATCACTACATTTCTCACATTGTAAGCATTGGATTTCACAGTAATGTAGTCATGTAGATGAAAAATACCTCTCATCTGGAGAAAAGCTATCAGATGGGAAACAAAAAGCTCACAGATAAACCCCCCAACTGAAAGGGTGCCAGGAAGGCTCTTCACCTCTCCATTGTAAGAAGGGCCATTACTGGGGCTGGTTCTCCATACCTCCCACCCCACCACAGCACTGTGAGCAGGTGCACTCCCAGGTGATACAGCAAGTCTTGTGTCCTTCAGAAAGACAAGGCAGTTCTTAAAAAAATATGTTAGTGAGAATGTCTGCGAGTTTAACATTAACCTGTAATTCAGATACACCAGCTTGCTAAGGGGTGCTGTCTGCCTCCACTCTGAAGCCTTGCAGCACTGAGTGGCATGCTGTACTCTGGTGATGCCTAGCACAACTGTACACAGGTCATACTGCAAACAGTTCAGCAGCTAAACAACAGCTAAAGAGCAGCTAAACAGCAGCGAAAATGGTTTTCCAGATTCCTGGCCCTGTCTCACACTCTGCTAAGGGAAGGATCTTTCTCTGAGTTGTATGCCTGCTTCCAGTGACTCTCCTCTGCCTGAAGTCCTCTGTCCTATGAGCATGTGCTTTACCGAAGGCATTGGTTGTGGCCCAGACACAACATCTTTGGAGAAGTGACCCAACTGGGTCTTTTTTTTTTTTTTTTTTTTTTTCAGTTTTCTACTCCTACCTGCTAGCTGTACACTTGCTCCCAGCTTGTTAAACCTTCATACTGGTTGCAAAGAGCTTCATAAGTTTAGAGGATCCATTTCTTTACACTCCTACATAACTTCAAAGATGAGGTTGATAGGGGATATTCCAAACAATAAGAAATCCCCACATTGGTTGTATGTGATGCCTTCTATTTTTGAGCTGTGCTATAAAATCATCTTAGCTACAGGTCAGCACAATCAGAGTTGTGCATTTCATTGGACTGGCAAGTTAGGCTGTGTTTAAGAAGAAGGCATGCTGTGCGTTTTGCCAATACCATATTCGGGTTTCCTCCCAAGGGTCTCTTTCAGTTCACTGATAGCTATTCTCTCCAGTAAGGCAAGCACTAAGACACAAAAACTCAGGGTTGTGTTCATATCACACTTTGGCTTCCCTTACACATCCTTGTGGGAAATGGTTTAGGTTTAGGCGCTGCAGACCAGCTTATAACCACCTCTAAAATGATGAGATTTAATTGAATCAAAGGCGAGCTGGTGTAGAAATGTGTGGGTGAAACAGAAAGAGGAGGCACCATACAGATGTTCATGAAACAAATAGATACAGTCAGCAGATGTCACCTTAAGAACTCCACAGTGAGGAATTAAAAAAATGTTTCAACATGCTAATGCTGTGGCAAGGTAGTGTGTAGCTCAAACACATCAGAAAAGAATAATAATAAGATATTAGAGTATTGGTAAGTTTTAAGAACAGCCTGGAGGGGGTGGGGGTTTGGCAGTATTAAGGCCCTGGCCATCTAATTTGTTTTATAGATCCAAGTTTCAAAATTATTATCTTCTGACAAAAATGGTAGATAAGCAATTAGCAGATACCTTGCACAGAACAAGCTACTTGTTTTGCAGTAGTGCTCAGAGGCCCAGAGTGTATCACCATATTTCCAGAGAGTCAGTGTGTTTAATTGGTATCCCCTAAAGATGACAGACTCTAGTGGTTGCCTTTTCTTTCTTGCTCACCCTTTTCTCACAGTATTTGATATTTCCACTCTAAGCCTCCAGAACTACTAAAAAGGAGGCAGTATTCTCTGCCCACAGCCTGCTTGTCTCTGCAGTAAGTCTCTTGGGTTTAACCAAATGTGTGATGAGGTGTGAAACTGTGATACTCATAAATGAATACTATCTTATGTCAGAAGTATCCTAAGTGAAAAAAAGGAGTAGTTTTTATGGAGACTGTCATCACCTTTTATTTTTCTTCCTGAAAAACAGACTGAATTCCCCCTTTCAACTCCACTCCATGTCCTGAGAGGTGCTTATGCAGTTTGCCCTGACGCTCCAGGTGAGGGAGTGCCGGTGGATCCATGGCGATGCAGAGGGTCTGTTATTAGCACCGTGTTTCTGTGGTCAGATTCTGATTCACCACAGGGTTGGGAACTGCTTTGTGCTGCTCAACATCTTTCTACCTCCCTCTGATAATTGCTGGGTAAGCGAGGACAGTGCCCATGCTGTACCAATGCACAATGCAATCTCAGTAAGGCAACCTGCTTCTTGCTACTGCCTCCAAATTCCTGCTTTGAGGCATGTTATTTCTGCGTATGAAAGGGGCAGCTGTGTCATGGTGCCTTTGACCTGCTTCTGACCAGGGCAGCTGGATTGCCAGCCACAATTTGGAGACAACTACAGAGAGGACAGAGTCCTGATTTGGACTCAGAAGTCTCTTTTCTGCACCATAAGGAGTGCAGAGAGCTGCCAAGTCCCCTATGAGGGAAAAAAATAAATAAATCAGTGAATGAGAGGAAAAAATCATTTCAGGTCATTGTTCTGTTTCAGACATACCCCTCATTTACAAAATCTTCTACTTATAAATAGGATGCTTCACAATCCATGCTGTGTTTCTTTGTCTCCTAATTAAAGGCTCAGGCAAGACAAACTAACTACTTCGATTTTTGTGGAAGCTCTTGTGAAACACCAAATGCCTGTGTCCAAGTCACTCCACATCATTCTAGGGACTGGGTTCTGAGAGTTATCTTATGTACTTTTCAGCAGTTCTGTATAGGATCCTGCATTTTGTTTGATTTGGACTTAAAAAGAATCTGAACTCTTATAAATATTTTGACCTGCCGCTGGGCTATAAAAATCTATTCTTAGAGCAAAGGATGCTATGGCAACTGTCCCTGCAATATGACACAGTAGCAAGAATTCTATCTTCTTTTAATCTGTAGCTCCCAAAATACCTTTTACACATCCCAAGCCACCTGGCTTTCCCCACCCTCTTCGGAGCTTGGGAAGCAGCTCCTTCCCAATTTATTTTTCTAGTTCAGTCTGAGGCAAAACCATCTTAAGGCAATTTAAGTAGATCAGAAATAACATACTCAGTCCCAGCTGTCATAACCTATATTGTAGGATATTCCCCTTGCTTTTCTGTGACACTTTCCAGTGGCTCATATGATCTCATGTCCCCTCAGGACTTGCTAAATAATCCTTTGACATAGGCTCTATCATACACTGTATTCTTTTTTGTAAATCCTACCAGAGGTGAGTTTTCAACTTGAAATCTTCTGTTTGCACATTTTTCAATCAATATGACATAGCATTTATTCGGAACTTAGCGTTCCTATATAAAGCCTCCTCTGACATGACTAGCTTGTGTTTCATGAATCAATCGATGTCCATTACAATAAGTAGATTTTTGGGAGTCCATATGCATCATTTGATTGGGATGTACCTGTGCCCTTGATGAGAGCTGGGCTCTGCCTTAAAGACATGGTATTACAACACGCTCAGAACTAGCCATTACACATTCCGATCTGTTAGCAACAGGCCTATAGAAAAATCTGAAACACTTCAACTCTTCTGATCTATGCTAATTATCTACTAATTTCTCAAGTACACTGTGGGCTTGTACATGGCATCCTGCTAGTAATTGGGAGCTGCCAGTGCTATTTGCTTGAGTACTGAGCCACCTACAAGTTTCACAGCATTTGGTGAATAATTGAAGAATTTGTGTGTTCAGTACATCCCATATGCCATGACTGTCTTCAAGTGGCAACACAGTGATAACAACAATATGGATATTGAAAAGTTCTGCAGATAAGAGATAAATTCATCCCTGATGTAACCCCACTGACAACTGACCTGCAGGTGAAAAAGCAATACACAAGGCTGTATGGTGTAAAGTGGTTCTTCCTGCTATCCTGCTTAGGCTGTCTTTGTGCTCTGCCCTGCCAGCATGCCACTCGTGTGTGTGTGGTACCAATTTGCTGAGGCATGGCTGATAATACCACTTACAACTCTTCAGCGGGGTCCTATGGGCATTAGAAAAATAAATTGTCATTGCTAAAACGTGGCCATGAATAAAAATACTTGCCCTGATTTCTCTGCCATAATAATCATAATTTCTGATAAAAATTATATTAACCTTCTTCCTCTCATAAACTGTGTTTTAACCCTTTAAGGATAAAGAACAGGGTGACAGACTAAGTGCAATGCATTGTGGTTTAAAATTTAGCTCTGTTTCTCAAATTTCTTCTTTTTACTTTATTTTACTGATGCTGAAAGAATTTTAAGGTCACTATCCTCCTTTTATGAAATGCAATGTACTGATACTTTTGTATCTGATGCAAGATTTTCTTACTGGAATGCAAGTCCTCTAAAGTACATGCCATTCACATTATGACTGTATCTTCCAGCTTTCTGGTAGTCTTTCTGCACCACAGGAGGATGAATAAACACCCCTTAGCAGGGCAAAGGGAGGGAAAGGCAAGTGGATGATAGTGCAGAAAAGGACTCTGCATCAGTTGCAAGATGAGGGATCTGAGCTTCACCCTCAGGTCCCAGAGCGGAGCAGTTTTGCTCCGTCTTGGCACCTGTTAATTGGAGCGCAGGTTTGAACTCAGTGCTTGTGCCTCAGGTGAACACCTGAGCCATCTGTCTACTCAACCTGCCGTGCTGCCATCCAGCGGGTACTGAATCTTTCACTCAGCAAGGAACACCTCCAGGAGGAAAGGAAGAAATAGCCTGACACAGTGCAAGAATTTGGACCTTCAGCCCGTAAGGCCAGCAGTCTGTCTGCTGGGATCTGGGACAAGTCTCTTTGCTTGGGCAGCTTTGTTGGTACAATAAATGTAATGGTTATACATTTATTTATCTTTTTTATTTGTTTATTTTTATTTTTCCCCAAAGAAAAAGCTACATCCCTGGCAGCAAATACACCCTCCTGCTTTAGCATGTCCTGGGCTCATATTTTTGGCAAAAACACTTTGGGCAGACTGCAATGCCCCTGTGCATGATATGGCTGTGCCCTGGCAACCCTCACTCTGACAATGACACTTGTGTCATTGCAAAAACTCCCTTCTGCTGCACCTGTATAAATAATTCTCTGTTGTGTGTGTACATTTATGTAGTCAGTCCAAGCTTTCTGAAATTTCTAGAGGTGAAGGAGGGGGAAGAAGCATAAGCCCCACTGGGATTAACCCTGTCTGGCTGTGCATGGCTCTGGCTTTATGTGTTTTCCCAATCCACTCCTCCCTTCCCTCCTCTTGTACCCACTGAGAGAGATGAGTTGTCCCAGCAGTGACTAATTGTCCCAGCTCAATGGCAGGGCAGCAGCTTCCTCCCCTCCACTCTCCAGGCACTTTTTGGAGGAGGCACTCAAAGCTGCATGGGTTTTGATTTTTTTTGGATGGGCTCCTGCATGCCCATCAGAGATGTGGGTAGCCAGCTTCCTGGGCACTGGGCACCGGCACTCTGCCATGTGCCAGCAACTTGTGGGACCTGGATGTTCATAAATGAGGTGAAAGCCACAGAGGTAGTCCACATCACTGGTTCCCTGGGACTTACATTTCATCAATCCTTGATGCTTTGCATCAGTCCTTTTTGTTGTTACCATCTATCATGCACGTGTTTTTAACTGGGTAATTATTCCTCCTTAGGCGAAGCATGTACTCCAGCATCTGTCATTAGCAGCACCATGTGTTCAGTTCATGCTGTACGTCTTTGAGTACTATATTTGGATGCCTTTGTCATAAAATACCTCAGGTGCCCTGTGGAAGCCTCAGACAGCCCTTTGATGGGCTCCAGACATCCTCTGCATTGTCCAATTATCTGGTTGTTTACCAGTTGGACTCTCAATCACCTTATTATATTAATTGCAACATTTCAATAATTAGATTTCCTGTTTTTCAGGCCTATATGCTATTACTGCAGCCTGCCACCACACACAGGCCAGGAATGAATGCTGCCAATTTGCATTGCATACCAACCAAAAGCAAACAGAGTGAATTTCCCAAGAAGATGGGGAGTACATTGATGTCTGTAAGGACACTGGGCACCATGGGGCAGTTCAGGCTCCAAACTTCACCCTCTTTGCACAGGCTTTCCTACTGAAATTTTACCTCCAGTTCCACTTTAACCTGCAAGAATTGCCATTTCCTGAGGCACTAGCCAACTGTATCAGGAGTATGGTTTTGTCCCATTCTTTACCATATTTAGCATTTATTTTCTAAATACAGTAAGATACTGTCTTTTTCATGCAAGATCTCATGAAAACTTCTTTTTTTCTATTTTTTTTTTTTTTACCAGTAAATCTTTCCATTCAAAACCAGCTGCTCCATATTTGATTCCTAACAGGAAATATTTGTGATACCATTTTATTCCTACAGAAATGAATTTATTTCCCATAAGAATAATATGCATTAGACACATTTTATTCCAATGCAATTGTCACATTGAAAAGATCTTCTTGGGCTTAAGTATTTTCCTGCCATTCTACAAAAATGCATAAACTTGTTTAGGTTCTGAAAATATTGAAGGATCAGCTAAATAAAGACTATTTACTTCCAGACACCAACTCCCCCCTCCAGTTCCACTTTGCCAGCCCAGCCCGCCTTCCTTACCCTCTCCATTACAAGGTTTCCTACCCCTTGAGTGTTTATGCCAATGAAGTTGGTGTCGGAATCCTTTCTGCCAAATGAAGTCTTACTCATTAAGCAACAATTTGTTGTTATATTTAGCACTGCTTTCCTCACTGAGCAGACTCTACAGTCCCAGAAAGCACCTGTGGTTTCTGTGGGAGCTTTGTGTAGGTTGCTTATGAAATTCTACCTGTTGTGCATGTTCTCCACTGAGGACCAAGCTGCAGTAAAGATATTTCCAGTGAAGCTTTTGGGTCAGATAAGACTGAAATTATTCCAGCTCTGGAAAATAAATAGCAGCATGGTAAGCAGTCTGGGAAATGCAACACAGCTGACACTAGAAAACACCAAGGATACTGCAATGGGAGCGGGAGCTGGGGAGCACATGGCTCTCACTGGGTACACTGGGAGTAATGATGTGCTGTGGTCTGAACAAGACTGTGAGAGCTAAAGATATGTCTAGGATCCCCCACATCCAAGGCAGTTTAGCTGGGGCTAATCATCAGCCAGTCCAGAAAAGTCCTTTTTCTGGCCTGGTGTGGGCTAGTGTCTCAATGAGAATCTGCGTTTTGGCACAAGAAGGAATGTGACCACAACATATGCTGGGGGGTCAGAGGGCTGAGATTGGCATGGAGCATCGGTGAGCGAAGGAGGGGTAAAAGGGGCTGTGGTTGCACACTGAAGTCATTGCTCATAGGAAATGACAGTTTTATAATTACTTCAGTCTTTAGAAATACATGTTCAGCACTAACAAGAGTTAAACAAAAACATTTTAAAATAATAGTGTCTGATTTAGTTCAGAGTAAATGAACGATTGGTTGGTTTTTTTAAGCTGAGTACACTCCCTGTTCTTATCAAATATGCAGCACATTTCCTACTCTTCTTATCTTCTCATGCATCTTTTAGTTCCTTTTTAAATACTCCTCCTGTTAAGTGCAGAGAGATGCAACTGATTGATTTTATCACGGTAACGTTCCTCAATGGCTACACAAACTGTTCATTCTTCTCCTTCTCCTTCTCCTACTTTCCCAACCTAAGTGACATTTATTTTTATGCATTGCTGGATTTGAAGCCCAGGTATTACTGAGGGCTCTGCTGAGACCTAATGCCACATCTGCCCTCTCCTGAGAAACTGGGAGTGAGACTTTTGTGTTTCTCCTTTGTTCCACAGTGGCCAACTCTAAGTGGAGGGAACCTACCAGCTATAAACCACACCTTGCCTGCAATATGAGTCATGTTTCTAAGCAGACTTTTTTTCTTAGTAAAAGATAATAGAGCGAGTCTTCAATGTCAGTAGAAAATCCCATGCATTTCTATTCTTACTAACCAGAACAACTCTTTACCTTTTTCCTGCAGTGCAGCTTGCACCCAATATTGTCACATGGTTGAGGGAAGACTCAGTTGGTGGAATGATAGAAAGACCACAGCAGAAAACAGAAAATGATCACAGCTACTTGAGAACAGCACTGAACACAGAACTGTTCCTTATTTCAAAAAGACATTCATGTACAAAATACCAGAATAAGTATTTTATTAATGCATTTCTTTTTAGTATAGCAATTTTACAGCCTAATTGCACTCCAGAAGCAATTATCTCTTGTAATATAAGCTCTGGATGTAATGGAGACATTAAAAATATCTCTGTAATTAATGGCAACTTAAAATCTTCAGCATCAAAAGCCATTTGCATGCAAGACTTTTGACACACAGCTGTGTCTGTGAGGCTAATGCATTTTCCATGTTTTCACATGCCACAGTGCAGGTTTGGCAAATGGGGTGCATGGCTGATGGCTTTCAGCGCTGAATTCCAGGACTGTTGTGGCAGGACCAGTGGCTGAGTCGTCTCCTCTTCCTGCAGGTTGGGTGCTTTGCAAATCTAAGCAATACTGCATGCTTTTCCACCAGAATCTGGATGCTAGCACAAAGCCACTGGTGCCTTTGTCCCCAGAAATGCTCTTGACCAGTAAAGCTTTTATTTCAAGCCCCACTCGCACCCTTCCAAGACAGGAACCATCAAAATTATGTTTTTGTCAATGTGATCTTGTTACTGAACCCTTGTCCAAATGGGTTCTAAAACCACAATATTAATTGCACACTGCATTTTAATCACACATTCTTATGATGATTACTTTGTTCTTTAGGCAAGAGGCCCTGTCTCTGCTGGGATACAGAGCTGGTGAGAATAAGTTTCTCTGCTTTAAGACCAATATAAAGCATGTGGGGATACCTAGGCCCTTTATGGCCAGCTACCATGCATCAAGCATTCCATCTTCCTAACAAACTTATAGTAAGCATTAGGTTAGGACTGCTTCTGCCATAATTTCACAGAGCAAGAATGGCTGGAAAAACACACCCTTTTTGGCCATCACAGGAACATATCTAGGGAATCACAGTATTCTGGAGCCATAGAATGGTTTGGGCTGAAATGGACTTTAAAGATCATCCAGTTCCAAACCCCCTGCCATGGACAGGGACACCTTCCACCAGCCCAGGTTTCTCAAAGCTTCATCCAACCTGGTCTTGAACCCTTTCAGTGATGGGTCATCCACAGCTTGTCTGGGCAACTTGTTCCAATGTCTCACCACTTTCTGAGTAAACAATTTCTTCCTACTATCCAATCTAAATCTGTTTAATCTAAAACTGTCCCCCCTTGTTCTATCATTATCTGCCCTTGTGAAAACTGTCTCTCCTTTTCATAACCCCCTTTAAATACTGAAAGGCCACAAGGGAAATGGAGAACCTACACTGATCAACTAAATTTTTATTTATTTTTTTTTTTAAATTGTGGCTCCACATGTACTAACTCTCTATTCCCACACCCAGTTTAAAACCAGTGAATCTTTTCCCTTTGTGAACCAGACAAAAGGTATGAACTTTCCTTAGGTGACACAGGTAGGGCTCCTAAGTCTGCTGAACACCACCAAGAGCTTGCTAGCTAACACATTTGTATATTCCAGTTTGGAAACACTACCTGTGCCTACTGCCCAGTACACATGTTGATCAGAGTTCAAAGCCAGATGCCTGTTTGATCATCCTTCAGAATCTCTGGGTAACTCAGGCTGATGAATTACATCCAGGCAACCTTTCACTGAATTCACTATTGCTTATTTGCGTAGAACGTATCTAGCAAAAACTGTTGTGGTACATTTGGGGGCTGCACAGAGACAATATCTCCAACTCAGCGCATAGTTGGACAGCTGCATGTACATACATCTGTCACACAGGGTGTGCAAAGAGTCATCAACCAATTTTGAGGATTGTTAGGCATACACAAATTTTCTTTCAAGAAGGGTGTATAAACTGATAATTCTGGGTTTGTCTTACTAAAGCTGTTGATTGTTGGGAAGTTATTTTATACAAACAAGTGCATCAAGAGCCTGCTTTTGCAAAAGCACAATGTTACTCTTCCAGCTATTTTATGTCAGAGCATAGCTTGTTCACCAGAGTAGTGGTTGCAAGCACAAGGAATGCAATCACTCTAATATAACAAAAATCCACTACAGCTGGAACAATCTGCTTTGATCTACAATATTCCTACAATGAAGTTTTAAAAGTCATAAAGCTCCCAGACCTACTTACTGAGGTAAGTACTGGGTCACTATATATTTAGCAATGATAACACAAACCTCAGAAAATACAGTGTATGAAAAAATTTCCTTCAAGTAACTATAGAGGGTGAAATAGGAAGGGGTTTGCCTGAGTGTGTTCTTAGTCACTTTTCTTTGTACAGAGAAATCAGTGAATACTCTTTTATATTTTCTGTGTTCTAGGAGGAAAGAATGCTCAGAGAAGGTCTGTAATTATTTCGCTCAGACTTCCCTTTCTAGGGGAAGCTGAAAAACAACTGCAGCAATCCCGCTGAAAAGCTGGACTTTGGGGAAAAAAAATAAAAATATGTCGTCTTCTATCTTCCTCTGCCAGCTGGATGGTGGAAAAGTATTTTGCGGTTTACAGGCACCTGTAAATTAACAAGGAGGTAGTCTAAAATAAGATTAAGCGGGCATTTACCTGGTAGCAGCATAATGTAGTCATGAGGTAAAATCAGAACAGATGCCTCTTGGAGATTTCGTTAGGGCTCCTTTGACAATGGCATAGTCTCCCTTTATCCACAGAGCAAGGAAGGTCCAGGCCCGGAGCTTCCTGAAGGCAAACAAATGGCTCTGACTGTTATCCTGCCTGCTTTGTGCCACACAGATATGAACCCGAGTTCCATGCACAGAGCAGTTCATGGCTGGTATCTCTGTAGATATTTTCGCATGGTAAACAAGGGTCCAAGTCTTTGGGTAGCCTAAGAGTCAAATGCCTCAGGCACTTCCATTAGCTGCTCACATAACTGGAGATGATTTCTAGTTGATTGGCAGGTTGCCTTCTTGCTACTTTAGAAAGATGTGGTGGTTTTGTTGTTGTTTTTTGGTTTGTTTTGTTTTCTTAAAGAAGTTGCCTGCTACACACAGTTTAGGCTGTGTGTTTTTTATTATGATAATCATAGTGCACCACCATAGCCGAGCTCATCTGACAGGTATCAGTGAAGCTTTTTTCAGATAGCATGTAAGACTTCTTGAAACCCATCTAGTACTAGTATTGCAACCAGCAATGAAAAGAACATCAGAGGCAAATAATAAATGAGAAAAAACCTCAGGTTTTGCTGAGCATCATGGTTTGAGCAGGAACACCAGCCAGAGCTCACCTAAAATCTTCATTCAGGAGGCAGCTCACCAAAACCAAGGGACAACCAGGGAGTTCACATGAAACATGCAAATCTGGTGAGTCATGATGTACCCCCTGACACCCAAAACATTGGCTTATCAGTGTCCTGAATACGTTCCTGCTGGACAGAGATGAAGTTGTCTGAGCAGAGGTAGGTATTTCCATACTCCACTAGTTTTGGCTGGAATAGAGTTAAATTTCTTCACAGTAGCTAGCATGGGACTGTGGTTTGGATTTGTGCTGAACACAGTGTTGATATCACAGGGGTGTTTTTATTGCTGCTGAGCAGTGCTTACAATAGCCAAGGCCGTTTCTGCTCCTCACCCCACACCACCAGCAAACAGGCTATAGGGGGGCACAAGGAGCTGGGAAGGGACACAGCTGGGACAGCTGAGCCCAGCTGAACCAAGGGATATTCCAGACTGTATGACATCATGCTCTGAACATAAAATAGGGGAAGAAGGGAAAGGGGGGGATATTTGGGGTGGCAGCATTTGTGTTCCCAAGTCACCGTTACATGTGATGGGGCCCTGGTCTCTCAGAGATGGCTGAACACCTTCCTGCCCATTTACAGCCATGAATTAATTCTTTGGTTTGCTTTGCTTATGTGTGTACCTTTTGATTTTCCTGTTAAACGCAGCCCACAGGTTTTCTAGCTTTTACCCTTCTGATTCTCTCCACCATCCTGTTGGTGGGGAGTGATCAAGCAGCTCCATGGGGCTTAGCTGCCACGTGGAGTTAAACCACAGCACATACTTTTGGATGGTTTCTCTTAAATACTTGGCCTTTCTTCATCACATCACAGGGTTAGAATTGCAATGCTCAACCTTGTATTATTTTCTCTCAGCTACTTACTAACTTTTTAACCTGTAGATTTATTCTTTTCTGACTGTGTTTAATTTCCTCTAATTATTGTTTGGAGTTTTGTTGTTATTGCTGTTGTTGTGATGTGGCACTCTTCACTGATAGAGTTCTCCACACAGTCTTCCTATAGAGTTTCTTCCCTCAGAAATTCTAGCACCTCTCTCTCACTGTTTTGGCACTTCAGCTCTATTCTTTTTCAATCCCTTTGTTTGTTTGATTGTTAATATTGCCAAGCATGGTAGCACAGCAATTAAAGCTTTTCCAGCTCTCATATTCCTCTCAGTTGTGACACTTGCTGTTTGAGTTTGAAAGATCTGATGTTGTCTTTACCCATTCCACTGAGCTTGATCTTCAATCACTGTTGTGTCAAAACATGTCCTAAAGCTTATACAGTGAAAATCTTTATATTCTTTTCCTTTGAAATAGCTTTGGCTTTTTCCTAAATTTATAAACCCCAAATCATTAGAGTAATAGTTCTGCTTATTATATCTACACTAACTTTGGTATTCCTCCCTTGTTTATGCTCAGTGATTTCAATACTTTCTGCACCATGGAAGGCATATTTTGCAGAAGCTGGAGGTAAAAAGTTTCCTGACCAGCGATCCACTCTCATGCTCAGAACTGCATCTGATGACCAGCTGTGTCAGCACACTCTAACTTCCTCTGCTATTCCCTTATTCTAGTTCTGTAAGGAGCTCCATCAAGTAAACATCTCCTATAAATGTGCCTTTGTATCTGGGGCAAAATATCACAGTCCTTACTGTCTTTGCACTGCTGTACCAGTGTGCAGTTTCATCCAAAGAGCACTAATATCCATTACAGTCTGGAGGTTGCCCATTGCACAGACCATCCTGAGCACAGCAATCACTTGCAAGAAATGAAGCAAGAGTGAAGAGCTATTCCAGCTGGAAAGACTCCCTCTTCAGCTGTTGAGTTCTGATTCAGCCTTGCTGTGATGCTCATGCTGGGCACTTCTCAAGGTGTCACTCAATGAAGATGTTCTCCTTGATGCAGTTTTGCTTTCTTCAGTCTGCTGATGGATTTCTTTTGCAAGGTGGGTTGATTTCTAGATGCACTGTATATTAGGGAGCTGCTGAATTTAAACACTGACCTTTAGCTTTCTGACTGCCTCCAT
The DNA here is from genome assembly GCA_035221455.1 of Xenops minutus. Taxonomy (NCBI): domain Eukaryota; kingdom Metazoa; phylum Chordata; class Aves; order Passeriformes; family Furnariidae; genus Xenops; species Xenops minutus. The sequence goes on along the minus strand of JAWWEE010000085.1, from coordinate 17,290,860 downwards.
TGATGATCAATTTTGGATTATTCGTAGTGAAATTTGCAGGATTACTCTAGGTAAGAACAGAAAACATTTCCATCCATCAGTAAGGGATGCAAAGAGCCTGATTTGATCAGTTTCACTTGATTTATTTTAATAAGAATAAAGCTCACTGCAGCCAGTGTAGAGAAATTTTGTCAGCTACTCTTTTTTGATAAAAATTACTCCCCAAGAAGCTTGATCAATTTGAGTTACTAAATATATTTGTTGAGGTTCACATTATTTCTCCTCCTGTTATGCAAAATGATAAGAATGTTGCAACAGAATGTTTTGATCTAACTTTCTGTAGATCACAAGAAGAGACATATTTAGGCTGTAACTAAGCTCAATCTATTTCATGTGGTATAACTGAAAGAGGGTAAATTACAGGTGAAGTAAACATTTGACTAGTTAGAATTGCCAAAGATTAGTCAGTACTTTAGTGCTGTGATATTTCTCCTCTGAGAATTTGTGTATGAATGATAACTAGAGGTTCAGATCTGACTTTAAAAAGCCTCATTAATATGTGGCTGGACAAATTTCTAGCATATGACAGGACAGTAAGTTACTAATACTTTGTGAATAAGTGTGGTGAGTTTATCAGCTTCACTGACTTGAACACCTATTACTTGCTTTTTGACAATAATTTCTTCCAAACACCAATATTTGCGCATCAAAGTATGGAAACTCCGTGTAGTTGTTCATCTGCAGAGTGATGTTCAACCAGTGCTGTTGGCTTGTTGCCATTCATTCCTTCTCTACTGTGTGGGTGTCAAGCTGGCAGTCCCTGATCACAGGTCATAGCAAGCCTTGGGGAAGCAGTGCCATGGGAAAAAGGATAGCCAAAGGGACAACTGAAGACACTACTCAAGGACAACACCACTGGATAAATCAGCTTTAATGAATGCACCAAGAATAGAATTAATTCCTACATACTGGATCTCAATAGCATGTCAGTTCATTAGACAAGATATAAACAAGTAAGTAATTCAAACAGGATGTGTCTATTAGTGGGGGAAAAAAATCCAGCATTAATTTCATGGCCAAGCAGTCAGGAGGGGATTGCCGAAATCCATTGTGCCTCTCTCCTGAACTGCTCCGATATCTGCAATTTTTATATTTGTTAACTTCCTCCACACAAGATCAACCCTAACGTTATTTGTCATCTGAACTCTATATAGTATTGTAGGGTTGTTTCATCAACTGTTTAAAAATAAGGATGAGCTATTACATTTAAGTAAATATCTTAATTATATCCAGTAACCACCTGTTGAACTTCTCATTGCTTTGAAATGCTTTTCATCTTGTAGATCAAAGCCTTATGGCTGGATGTGACTTCTATTCCATCTTTCCTAGGGAAAATGTGTAACTGACATCATATATTTCCCTCAACTCCTTACACACAGTGGATACACAAATCTCAAAGTTGCAGAAACACTGCTTTTCATGTTACAGCAAACTAAAACCTGTCTCCCTTCCCATTAGCTATGCCACAGAGGTCCGCACTTAATGTCCCACAGGGCTGATGCTTGCAATGCCTTGCACCTGGAAATGAGCCCGTGGTCACTGGAGGGTGTGCTGTGCAGCACCCTTGGATTTCAGCTATGGGGAGCAACATGGGAATATCATCCAGGTGCTCTGATTTTTCGTGCTCTTTAAAACTAAAGCACAAATCTAGATTCCCTGGGCCCGTCTGGTTTGTCTTGAGGTGGTGAAGGGGCTGATAATGACAATCACAATATCCAATCTCCTAGGTTTTGGTTAAAAGCCTTCTCCTGCTTATTGGTCAGCAGGCAGGCCTTATTCTTTCATGGAAGAGTATTCCCATAAAACAGCTTCTGAATCCCTGTTGTGCATGAGAGCCAAACTAACCAAGTGGTCTTATGGTAACTTGACTGGTTGTGAGATGGAGTTGATGTCTTGGGATTTGCCACATGGTACAACCTGGCTGTGGCTGCAGGTTCCTATGCACTGGGACAGGACTGAAAAGCAAGAGAATCCAAATCTTCTCACTGTATTTCTTCCTGTCCAGCTACTGTAAAATGCATCCCTCCTATTAGATCTGTCTGCTGTACTTTTATCAGAGTTAGATTTTTCCAGCTGAGAGTGCAATAAACTTCAAAAACAACTGTCAGCCTAGAAGCACAGTTTATAAATAAATACATACATAAACAGACAAATAAATAGATAAATAAATAAATAAATAAATAAATAAGGAAGCATGTCTTTGTTACTACTTTAGAAGAGCTCTGGGACCACATTAGCCTCGATGAAGTATAAAAGAGCAAACAAAGCTGAAAAGTAAGACAATGTATTAGGTGGCGAAATGGAATTAAATGTATAATTATGTGATGGGGGGTATGGTTATGAATCACAAACCATGCTGCCATTTTTAAAATGAGTGCTGAGGTGAAATAGACCATGTTATCATTTTAAATGACACAAATGGGTCTTAACCTTGTTTCTTTCTATCAATCTTGATTGACTATAAGTTTTTTAAAGTAGTGTGCAATTGTCAGGAATGCATTTTGTTCTGTTTTTCAGAGCGTGCTCCTGCTGAAGTGTATCATGAGTCACCTAATTGAACAGGGATGTGTGTCATTATATAAGGAGAAAAACAGATTAAAAGTACCACCCAAATGCCAATTCATATTCTGATTTTGATTACAGTAAACAGATTTAGAAATATTTTATTGATAAAAAAATTAAATATGTTGAAAATTGGTTGAGGATGAAAGTTTTGGTAACACTAGTTTAAAAAAAAATAGACAAAAAAGCCTCAGAAAATATATTTTTGCATCTACTGACCAACCAAAAATTTCAATGTCTTCTGGTATTTTTGAGAAAGAAGAAAATTCTCCTCTTTTCTCAGTCACGAAAGAATCTTGTATTTTCATAACACCATGAAGAAGAAGATATTTAGAGAGGAAGGGATGTTTCCAATACAAGACACAGACACTAGAGCAGAAGATGGTTTATAAAATATGGACTGTAGCCTTAAGGTAAAGATGGAGGCTGTGTAATCACTTATATTATGTGACTGGGTGTGCCCACACCACGGGGTTAGTGCTAAAGGCAGTGGCAAACAACAGCCGATTATCTTTTTGGCAAATCCCTGACTGATAATGACGTCAGAGCTATTAAAAATAATGAGTTGCTCATATCTCACAAAGCACTTTACGTAGATGTAAATCCCTTATGCAGCATTTCCCAGGGTGGTGGGAGGAGCAAGAAAACCTTTCCCCACCTGGGGATGGTGAGCGCTCTGGTGTGGGCACCTGGCACAGGGACTTAGCCCTGCCTTCCACTGCTCCAAGCACGGCCTTATGGCTGCATTAGGAGCTGTTAAGACCACCAGCACTACCAAGGTTAACAATTTCCCTCCGTGAAAGCTTAGCCTGGTGTTACTTAAGCCTGAACTTTCTGTGCTGAACTGCAGTGCCATGGTATTGCCCGGTACATGCCTGATGCAGATAGAAAGCAACCAGAGGTTTACGACTGACTATCTGTATGGCTTAGTTTGGAGCTAGGTCTGTATATGGTGGGCTAAAACCATCACTCATGCTGACCTTCCTAATCAGACCTTTCTCAGGGTGACTCCTCACTCTCTAGCAGCAACTCCTCAGGATAAAAAAACTCTTGTAAAACCTCAAAGTAGCATTAGTGACTTTTTTAGGTTTTTGAGGCTGCTTTACACACTGGTGGCACTCAAAACCCCTAAATCTTTCCAGGAACCAGCTGGAACACAACCAAATAAGTGGTGGTATGCTGCTCTGATAGGATGTTGGGGTCTGGATGCCAGATAGGGTAAGCAGGAAGGGTGGGCATCATGGTGGGCAGGCAAACAGGTTAGAAGAAAAAAGGAGATGTCTCCATCTGCCATCCCACTCCCCTGGCTGGTCTCGGGGCTCTGGAGGAGATCTCCCCCAAGTCTCTCAGCCCCACTGGCTGGTGATGGGTGCTTCCCTCCCATGGGGGTATGGACTGATTCTTCATAGCCTCAGGAGCCTTCTGGACTGTGAAAGGCCAGAGAAAACAAAAACAAATGGTAAACAAGTCTGGTGTGTGGGTCTAGTTTTTTGTCTCCTATGCCTGCTTCTCAAGAATTTGTTTTCCTTCTGACAAGGGATCCAGTCCTGCTGCTCCTTCAACTGTTCTTTCCTCCATACGAATAAATCTTTCAGTGCATTTCCACTTGTCAGGCTTCAGGTGGACATGAACCTGGTGTGATGTGGCTTGGCTGCTATAGACCACCCTACCGCTAATAACTCTTCAGTTTCTCCAGGACTTAAGGTCTCCCATACTTCTCAGTAAGTTATGTTGACGTGGTACTGCTATGACACAGCAGGTTTGTAAAAAGCCATAGCTGCAAAAAACATTCTGTTTAGATCAGCAAATTGAGTTCGGTTGAGCCCCTCACTCTGATTTCAAATCAAGCCATACCTGTTGAAACAGATGGGCCTTAAAGCAGACCTTGCCTTAAAGTGTTCTACATTTAATGAACAGATTTAATAAACAGATACATGCATTCCTGGGGATAGCTACACCCAGCTTGATTTATACTTACATTCAGAAAAGACATCAGCTGAAAGCCTTACTAAAAAGGGCATGTAAGATTCGGGGGCGGTGCGTGTGGTGTGTGCAGATTGGCATGTATCACCGTGAAGGCATTTGCATACAAACACTTGAATGTAAACAGGGATGGACGGTCTGTGGTGCACAGGCTTTGTACGGCTCTGTAGAGCTTGCCTTTTATTTTAGCTGAGCTTAACATATAAATGCTAGGATCTAACTTTTATATTAAGGATAAACAGTTGCTTGTTTTAGAATGAGCTTAGGTGGATGAGTTAATTAAAAATAATAACAGTTTGCTGGCTGCTAATTAGGAAATTAATTAGTCATACAGTAAAGTGTCACTTCTGCATGTGAAGGAGCTGACTTCAAGTTGTCTTGGAGGAGACTGGCTTTCTGCCAGCACCAGTAAGTATATTCACAGAAAAAAAAATAAACACTGATTATTGATGAGTACTTTTTCTTTGAATAACAGGAGATTTGTTCCCTTAATAAAATAATGAACAACATCCTCTTCACCAAAGAAATGCATCCTCTCTCTTTCAGTAGAAAAGAGCTTCTGCAAGCTTCCAATGATCAAAACTGAAAAAGAAATGCATTGATGTAAAATGTTGGTTTAAACTACTTGGTTGTCTGGTGTAGTAAGTTACAGGAAACCACTGCTCTTTGCATGGCAAATTAAACACTAAAATGAAAGGTAACTTCCCACTTTCATCATCACAACATCAAGCTGCATTTAACAATGTCAACACCCTTGAAGTCAACGTTCCTAGAAGTCTTTCTCTAGTTCCCCAAAAAGCATGGTAATCATGGTATAATGAGGAAAGCAACCACTGAACTTGCAAGTAAGTTAAAAACTGCGTGTGAAGATGGTTCAGTCAGAAACAGACTGTTTCAATATCCATATCATTTTAGGCAGCCCCAAGCTAATTTCCTAGCTAAGAACGAACACAACCTCATAAAAACCCCACGGTATCATAAAGAAAATAGCTCTTGACAGTTGTGGGGTGCAAGATGCAAAGAACAGCCTATGTGTAAAAATAGGTGTGTTAATTATAATACTGGGAACAAAACTTCACATCATGTTGAAGGCCCAGGAAAGCAGGTGAAATATTGTGATTCCTGAACTGATTAATGAGATTTCATTGGGGTAAAAGATGGCCTCCGGAATTCAGATAGAGGTATATATTACTCACTGCACCAGGAGCTCACCACCAGAACAGAGGTGAAGCTCTGCCTCTGTGAGGATATGAGTGCACTGTGATGCCAATACACCTGAAAGAGCAATAACTGTGTCCAAGGGAACACTTCAGAGCAGCTGCTGGGCCTGATGCAGTACCTGTGATTACCTCTGTGTGAAATGCTGCATCTGCATCACTGCAGACAGTAACCCCAGCTTAAGTACTGAAGCAGGAGAAGGAATATCATATCTAATTAGAATCATGGAGAACAGGATTTAGGGAGGCATCTTTCAGACTGTAATCTTTCAGTCCAATATTAGAGATAAAAGTGATGGCTTATTCTCCATCTTCATGTAGAATCTCAAGGGATAGTCATATGGCCAGCATTTCCCATACCACCTGTCAGATGATAGTCTCTGCTAGAGAGTTTTGTGGTGGGTGAATAACCAGGACTGGATGGGAGAGAAATACACAGTTTGTTGTAGCTCCTGGCTGTTTTTCAAGCACACATGCTTAACCACACAAACGCAGTCCTGGCTTTGGATGGTGCATGCTAAGTAAGACTGTTGATCCATATAGGCATCAAGACAGACCTCTTTGACAACAAATCTGTTTAAAAGTCATGGTTATCAAATATGAAGGGACTACAGAATATTACATTTACTACACTGATTCCAGCCATGATTAAAAGAATGTTGCTTCTTAAATAATATTTAGGAACGTTCTGGGAATAAGTTTCAAATAACTACCCTACTCAATAATTCAAAGAAATATCCTACTATTGCTGCAGGGACTGAAAACCTTTGTCAGTCAGGGAACAAAATGTTAATTGTACCAGCAGTTTGATACCTGGCATTGGCATATTCCTGTGCTTTGAACATGCAAGTGTGTACTGGGAAAGCATCAGCCAATGCCACCTGCCCTTCTCTTCTATTCCTGGCATACAGTCTTGAGCAGTGGTGAGAGATTAACAAGTATTTTAGCCACTTTTAGTTATTTTAGGATGATAACAGAAAATGGTTCATCATGGCATTTCAATTGGAGAAGGAGCAATTTTAACAAAAGAAGCTAGATAATCTCAAGCAAAATGGATTGTATTTCATTTGATATCTTCTTTAAGGTAACCAGTGTGGACAAAAACATGCCCCCACACATTATTGCAGCTGAAAGGAATTGTTTCTTTTCCAAGTTGTTACCCAGTGCTGCCACTATTTCATTTATTTGAGTTGTCTTAGCTTTCATACTCTAGTAAAAGAAGAAGAGAACCTGTATTAAAACAAAAAGGAGATCAGATTTCCAGCTATCCAAACCAGAAGTGACAATAGTGGTTCCATGAATAGGAATAGAGACAGTGCCAAGACAGGTGTGGGTTCACACTAGCCTGACACATTCCTGCCATGTGAGATGCACCACTCCTTGCAGTGGCAGGCAGAGAGCAGCTTGCTGCAAAGTGCTTGTTTTACGGTGAGCAGTTTTCTGTCCCTGGAGTGATAAAAGTTTAGGTCATCATATCCATCAGTGGGGTGGCAGCAGGTGCTTGCTGTGCCCATGAAGCAAAATGGCAAAATTAGATGTCGGAGTGTTTGCATAGCAATTCTGAACGTTTTGTACCATCTTTGCCAATCAGGCACTGCCTGAACTGGTGTAGTAACACAGTGATAGGAGACAAGATGTTTGAAAGTCAGTGATGGAAGATCAAAATGAGGAAGTATAAAGTAATAGCAGTCTCAAGGCTGAGAGGATTATGAGATTTTGTTTTGTAACTGGCTAATTTTTCATTCTCAGTTGTGACTGAGTCCTGGGAGGTTGTGAAACAGAGCTTAGAGGGTCTCTTCCATGAACAGACCTCCGCCTTCGTTTAGACAGCATGGTGCTCTCATGAATATGTGTGATTTTTGGATGATATGCCAATTTCAGATGCAGAAAATTAGAACTAAGGATCTTCAAAAAGCCTTGCTGAAGTAGAGAGAGAAGCTGTGTTGGCCTCATTAATTCTGTCAGGCTAACTTGGCACCTTATGCAGGTAAAGGAACCAAATACTTAGTAGAACTAAGAGAGATAGACAGGATCTTCTCAGACATGCAACAGCTTCAAGAGCCCCAGGTCCAAGGCAGGTTCCCCAGAAGAACAGCATGAGCAACCTCTGGGGAAAGCGAGGAATGGAAACTGGTGACTTCTCTATCTGAAGGCCTGTAACTATGACATAAGTTTATAAAATCATAGAATTATAGAATGATGAAATAACTTGCATTGGAAGGGACCTTGAAGATCATTTAGTTCCAGTCCCCTTATCATGGGCAGAGACACTTTCCACTACACCAGGTTGTTCTGAGCCCCATCTAATGTGGCCTTGAACACTTCCAGAGATGGAACATCCACAGCTTCTCTGGGCAACCTGTTCACTGCCCTCAAGGCTGAGGAAACTGGTCATGCTTTCAAGTGAAGTATCTGGGTAAATTGACCTTGAACCATGCAAGACCACCATGAGGAAGCAGGGAGTGACAGCAGTAGATGACTCCCTATGCAGGGGACATGCCACCTTGACCTGTTGTCTGCAGAAATTTGCTGCTTGCTGGGAACCTGGATCTGGGAAGTTTTGTGTTGACGGCCAAAGCCTGCTTAACTCTCTGACTAGTACCCCCTGACAGTCTTACATGTGGGCATCGGTGATAATGTTGGCCAACCTGGACAGTATCACAGGTGATGATAGAGCTCTGGGAGTGACAGTCAGGGGCCTGGGGATCCAGGTGGTGTTCTCAGTCCTGTCAGAGAGGGTAGAAGTTGTAAGAAGAAGGAGGGCAAAGGTACTGTCTGTCAACATCTGTTTGAGGGGCAGGATATGGTTTTGGACCATGGGTATTGTTTTGGACCATGGGACACTGTTTGAAGGCCAGCATTTTTTTGGGAAAGATGGGATCTGCACACTAAGTGGGGAAAATGTATCTGTGCCAGGAGAATGGCTGCCTAAGTAAGGAGAAAATATTAAAAAAAGAGATACAGCTAAAATCTTTGGTCAAATCCATAAATATATATTTAAACTCACAAACATTATTTCAGAGAAAGAAGAAAAATACTTTTTTGCAGGACAGAGGGCTGAATGCTAAACTAATCACCATGAGAAACAGAGTCTACTGTTATTAAATCTGGTGGAAGCTCCCCAGACAGCAGTGGAACATGTATCATGTGGTGTGACAGGGGAATTGATCATATGATTTGACCTAGTGTTTCAAAGGCTGGAGTCTGAGGGCCAGAAAAATTATCCCTGGCATTTCCCAGATGTTTCTGCTTGCAGCTTCTGGTACTGCCCCTATGGGTGCCTGTGGGTGGGTGCCTAAGGGATTCCTGCCTAGGGCAGACACCTTGTCTTCAGGCACAGGACATCTCACTGCTGGAGTAATGTGTACCAAACCAGAGTTTGTCTCTGTCTCCTTCCCCATGGCACAGGTCCTGCACTGAGGCCTTCCCAACATGCCAAAAAACAACATGAGTGGGTAAATGAAGGTACATCCCACAGGGTACTCTTGCAGAGTGGCATTCACCTCCGACAGCCTCAGCCCTTATTCCAAGGCACCTTGACAAGTAAGGAATAAAACCTCTGCTTCTGTGACAGCTCCAAACAGCAACTGTGCCTTTGACAAAGGGCACAGGCATCCAAACCACCCAAGGACTTGCTGGCATCTCTGTCCTGTCCAGCACACTGCAACAGCTTCCTCATGCCTGCTCAGGAAGACAGCACACCCAAGGAGCCAGCCGTGCCAGCTGGCACCTTCTCCCAGTGCAACAGGTTTCCAACCCAACATCACCACCCTTCCTGCAGCTAAACAGGTTGAGTCCTGAATAATGAAGACAACAGCTAGTCTAAGTCCTGTCCTTTTTCAGGAGTCAGCATCAATAAAGGTACTTGCAAATAAACATCTTTGAGAAAACACCAGCTTCCATGCTCAGTGATCTCCAGCCAGTGTGGGGTCCTCACGTGGCATCTTGATTCCTTACAGGATTTCTGCTCCTTCCTGCTCCTCTAACATGGGTACACCAACACCTTCACATAAGAGAAGTAAAAAAAAACCAACCAAAAAACAAAGAGAGTTTACATATTAATCTATTGTTTGGTGAAATTGTGGTCTACTTATAAAAGAGAAAAGATGAGGACACAACTGATATCTAGTATCAGTGTAATACTAATAACACAGCATAACCCAAGTAATGCTATTATTGTTCTCAAGTGTGACTAATCAGATACGTAAAAATAGCTTTTCTGATCTCTAGAATATATTTTTCTTTCTAAAATACTGCTTTTATTTAAGGTTTTTAATTTTGAGTATGAACATGTGAGGCAGAGTTTGACAGCTCTGACAAGGACTGCTTGTCAGTGAAGACTGGATAATTTTTGCAGAGCAGTGGGCATGACAGAAAAGGTTATTTTGCAACTGGAGTCCCCAGTCCATGTTTGTGCAGGGCCCAGGGTACTGAACCCTCCTGGCTTAAGGTTTGTTGCTGCTGTCAAAATGCAAATATGAGATCATTAATCTACATTAACCCCTCAGGAACAACAGCCTCAGGGCCCCTGTAGCATAAGGGCACTTTACTAGCAGGCAGCGACACCATCACCAACAGTTGCAGCTCTCTCGTATTGTGCCTCTGTTTGGGTTTTTCGTGCTTGGTTTTGCTCACTGTGGGAGGTATGAAATCAGAGGGTTATTTCTAGAGAAGAGAAAGGGTCAGCAGGTGTGAACTGAAACAGGTCCATTGGTTTGAACAGAACTGCACCAGTTTGTACCAGTAGACCAATTCTCTCATTGTCTCATCCAATTTAGCCCTGCCAAGCTGATGTCACTGGCAGTGTTCTTGAAATGTCTGATAAGAGACAGAAAAAGTACATATTTTAAAATATGTGCCTATATTTCTAGAAAGTGATGGGGGAGGGTTGGGGTGTGGGGGCGTGGAAAAGAAAGAAGGCCTAACAAAAACTCCCAAGCTTCAAACTCCCTCCTCTTACTTGCTCAGTTTTACTGACAGGGTTTTTTGGATGTCTTTCTTTTTAAAGTGGCAGTAAAATTATCACGGCTGTCACTACAGCAGGTAAGTGGTGTGCTGTACATACTGGGGAAAGTGGTGGGTGAAAAAATTGCACTACTGTGAATAACTGTGGACTGGAGCAGAGCACACTGCTGGAGAGCTGCCTCTTCCCATCCCCTCTCGTCTTCTTCTAGTCCTCATGTTATTTTTGGGGTGCTTCAGGATTCTCCCAACCTCTCATCAAAGCTCTGCCTAAAAAGTCACTTTCACATCATAACTTTCACAGTGTAAAAATAAAAACCCTCCTAAAACCATGGGCTTACAGGTGCAATTATTTCCTTGGTGCATAATGGTAATTATTAATGACAAACCCACTCAGCACTTTGGATAAGCTGAGCACAGGTATCAATTTCTGTTCCTTTCTGCAGGAGGTATGAACTCTTTCCCATTGCATCCGCTAATTTTATTCAGAGGAGTTATCACATGCTGTGACAGAGTGAAAAATCAATAAGGGTTTGGGTTTTTTTCCCCTCTTTTCTTGTTTGTCAGTGCAGGGTAAAGTTTTCTTTCCCCAGATGAACAACACATTGTTATTGGTTGACTCAGCCTGACTGCAATAGCTGTTAGAAAGTTTTTAAACTTTCAGATTTTAAAGTTCTGTCAAAAGCACTCAGTGTAACTAAAGTCACTGCAATTTCATATAAAAAATAGCAGCCTGTTTTGTATATTTCATGAGCATGGAATATCACTTCTTATCTCTCTCTCCTTTTAGTGTACAAAAATTATTTTATTGAATGGGAGGTAGCAAAAGATTATTTAAAGTTAACTTTATCTGCCAGTCTTTTCCTGTATGAGGGTAAAGTTTATTCTTGCAAGGTGTCACGCTGACTCCAGTAATATTATTTGCCTGGGCAAAAAGCACGCAGTTCCATAAGGCTGATCAGGACTGTGTCCATGGCTTGTGGCCTCTTTGCAGCTTCTGGACATCTGAAGGACATGTTACAGGATCAGGACCTAGGCATTTAATAGTTACCTTTTCTTAATTTTCTCCACAACCATGTGCAAAATAATAGGACTTATTTTCACTTGGTATATAAAAAAAAAAAAATGAAGGACCACCATGACTTGGCAGTGCTGACCTTTCCACATCTGTTGCATTAAAGAAATGGATTTTGGCTTTATGCAGTAGTTTTTTCTGCTCTTTTTATAAAATGTTAATAAATGTTAATAGGTAAGTCCAGCACAATGGCTCTCGAGATGAAAAGGAGGTAAACACTGTGTGCTTGATACTGTTTACACTCAATAGGGTGATGCAAGCTGTTTCACTGAATAGGGCAAAGTTGGCTGAAAGACAGCATACTCTTGTAACAAAATCAAGAATTATCAGCCTTCATGATGCTTCTTACTATGGGCTTCTTTCCCTACTGCCACAGAGGTCACATAATCTGGAGTGCTGTGTGCCAACAGGAGAGAGCACTGTGAGACCCGCAGCTCCACTCTCCTTTCACATGGGCAGTCTGCTGTGCAGAGGAAAAGGGAGTATTTTCTGTTTCTTATCCAAAATCATGACAAAATGAATGGCCTGCACTGCCTTCTTTATAGCACTTAGACAGGGCTGGACTACTCTCTGGGCTTAAACCTGGACCTGGAGATGAGGACAGTGCATTCTCCACCCTACAGAGGGTCTCTGGTGTTGGCCCCAGCTGCATCCTCCTAAAGCTTTGCTCTGCTCTGTGGGCTGCCAATGAGCCAACATCTAGTGTTGCTCAGCTGGCATGCTGCCTGGGACAAAACAAGCTTATGCAAGCATCAGCTAGTTCCTTTTTATTTCCATCATACTGATGTAATGTCCTTCTCCTGCCTACAGTGCAGGTACAGGCTGGTCCTGGGCCAAGAGCTCCCCATCCTGTAAACCCTCTGTTGCTGAAGCTGTCTGGACAAATCTTCTTGTCAACTGAAAATAGCTATTCCTGTATCCATGATGCCAGATGTTGCCACAGCTTTGGAAGCCCCTCTTGCTTAGCTAGCTCTCACGTCCACCAAACCCGGCCTCCAGTTCAGTATCTTTGTAAACACCTATGCTGTGACACGTCTTGTCGCAATAACCACTGCCCTAAGACTTTCAGCACAGCATGCCATCAAGCAGGAATAGGACAGACACATTTCTCTTTGGTCCACAAACTTCTCTGGCAGATTCAGTAATGCCAAATTACAATGCCAGTAAAGCAAGTATTTCTCTCCCTGAGACAGCCACAGTATGTAGCATCAGTGCCGCTCACAATGCCTGGTTCTGCAGTGGAGGAGACCCTACTAAATTCTACAGAGTTGTTTGAAACCTAAAAAAGCATGGTTTTCAGTGAAATGCTACAAGACTTCCCTAAACCTATAATTTCTCCTGTGCTTGACATGTCTCAGTATGGCCCTCAGACTTGAGGGTGGATAACATCATTGAGTGGAACATGTGGTAGTTTTATTTTTGTTGGCCTTAATCGTTACTGCTTTAAATACATTGAGCAGCCTATAAGGATGATGTTCATAAGCAAGGTGCAGTTCTCTGAGATTGAGAACACATTTGCCTCACTACACATCTTAATGGGGTGTTCTGTAATGAAGCCTTGGCACAAAAGGTCAGCAAATAAGTGCACAGCTCAGGAAAATCACACATTATAATCCCAGCACTTCAACTTCCCTCTTCCTCATGCTGTGAACTGTTCGTCCCTAGACAGGAGCATGTTTAGCTCTCTGCCTCCAGTTCTCTTCCTGCTGTTCTCAAATAAGAGCAAAACAGCCTCCCTCTTGCTTAATTAAACTTGGCTCATATGATGCTGAGCAAGTCACATTTTATCAGAGAGCTTATAGTTATTGACATTAATTTTCTTAGAAAGAAACTAAAATCAATGCATTCTTTGTGCAAGATGCAGCAAAGTCCCTTTGGACAGTGAGATGGTTTGTCTGCAGCCCACACATCTTTCCAACTGTGAAAGCTCATCTGGATGTTTGCAGACTCTTGGAGTGGTCAGTGACGAGTGGGAACAGAGGAAAATAAAAAACCTCTGCAGGAAATGGACTTGGGGATCCTGATCAAAAGCAAGTTGAATATGAGTCATCAGTGTGCCCTGTCAGCCAGGACTTAGGGTGTCCTGGGATGCATCAGGCACAACAGATGGGGGGAGGTGATTGTCCTGCTCTGCTCTGTGCTAGTATGGCCTCATCTTGAGTCCTCTATGGAGTTTTGGGCATCACAATATAAGAAGGATATAAAACTATTAGAGAACATTCAAAGGAGGGCTACAAGGTTGGTGATGGGTCTGGAGGTGAGGCCATACAAGGAGCGGCTGGGGCCACTTGGTTTGTTCAGCCTGGAGGAGGGCAGACTGAGGGGAGACCTCATTGCAATTACAGCTTCCCCATAAGGGGAAGAGGAGGAGCTGGCACTGATTTCTGCTCTGTGGTGACCAGTGACAGAACCAACCTGAGGGAATGGCTTGAAGATGTGTCAAGGGAGGTTTAGGTTGGATATTAGGAATATGTTCCTCACCCAGAGGGTGGTTGGACACTGGAACAGGCTTCCCAGCAAAGTAACCACAGCACCAAGTCTGATGGAGTTCAAAAAGCATTTGAGCAACACTCTCAGGCACATGGTGTGACTGTTGGGGATGTACTGTGTAGGGCCAGGAGAAGGATTTTGACAATCCTTGTGGGTCCCTTCCAGCTCATGATATTCTAAGGTGTTATGATCATAAAATATAAGATGAGAAATGTTTCTCTTCCGTTGCATGGATTGCTCATCATCTCAGTTTGTGAGAGCACAGTGCAGGTACCTGGCTTTTTACTTGGAAAGGTGAGAAATTGTAGGAAGAGTGTGAGGGCACAGGAGACAGTGCTCAGCTGCAATGGTGGCCTGCAGGTGTGTCAGGTGAAAAGGGCATTTCCTATCCCACTCAGAATTTGATTCTGAATCTCACCTTATTCGTGATCAAGCAGAGGATTAAATAATGGCTGTGTAGTTGTCTCTCTCTCTGTCTCTCTCTTTTTTTTTTTTTTTTTTTTTTTTTTTTTTTTTTTTTTTTTTTTTTTAGGGAAGAGTATATTTCTACTTGTTAGAGATGTGGATAAAGCTAGAAAATGCAACATAAGTGCTTGTCAAAAAAATAAAACAGCAACTAAAAAGAGCCCAAGCTTTATTTTAATCTTATGGTAATTTTTCTAGCTAATTTTACTATTCTTCTGAGTTCTGCAATTTTTAAAAATCTGGGATTAGCAGTGCTCTCTTGCACCAATCACAATGCTATGACACTGTTCATGCCCCTCCTATGAGCTCTGCTCAGGAGCCAGCTCCCGTGAAGATGCTCACATCAGAAAGTGAGGCAACCCAGTTCACAAGCAGCCTCTGTCTCTGCTCACACCTCTTGAGGCACCAGGTAAGGAGAGATGTGGCAAGAAGCATAACATAGAAGGAATCCTGACTCTGTCTTCTTCTCTCCTGCTGCCACAGGAAGAGCCTTGAAGGAGTACTGATGCTGTGTCTTTGCACTGTGGAAATATTCCTGACAGGACCCTCAGAGGCATTTCTGTGTGGTTTTCTTCTGGGTTTCTATGGTTAACAGCTGACAGTCAAATATTTTGGGTGCTAATGGGCTGCACTTCACACCAAAGTCTCATAACACACCCTGGACTATACCATCAGATGTGGTAAACTGTACAGATGGATAAATGATAACATAGTTGAGACCACCCTTAATTCATTTGTCCTTTCTCCTGGCTGCAGAAATTATAGAACCAGCTGAATGATGAAAAGAAATAGTTGGAAACACTCTGAAAATGAGGGAAATACTCTTTGAGAGAGGTGAGGCTTCCTGCTGTATCTATTCAAAGTGTTCTGGGACACAGAAAGCAATGCCCCAGGTCATGAAACCGCTCACTTGGAGAAGAGTGCCAGAATGGTACTGCCAGAACCTGATGCTCTTCTCAGAAACAAACGACCTCTTCTCTGCAACACAGTAAACATTAACAGGAATTTCTCAGACATGCCATTCCTTGGGTATTATTGTTTGAAAAGTAGAGGTTGCCCAGGAGCAGAATTGGCTTCAGCACAGGCTGTAAAAGTGCATCTTCACAACAGGTAATATTTTAACTCTAAGTCATACAGTGACTATATCAAGTAAATTCCCCAGGGTATTAATTTGTTCTGTATACTTGCACATTTTCGTGCTACTGTTAGGTGTCACTGTCCATGGCTGCTGGAAATGGTTGCTAGTCTGAGTACTGACCAAGGAAGTCCTGACTATGCAGTTAGACTCCTGTTTTACTCTTTTGTAAGTATGTAGAACCTAGCTTAGATTGGCAAAAAACAATCAATTAGACAACTCCTTGTCCCAGAATAATGAGATTCACTTTGAAGTCATTAAAATTGCACAGATTTATTATGTCTCCCTGTGAATTTGCATAATTCTGTAGATGCTTAGGTTTCCCTTACACCAGGGAGGTCTAGAAATTAATTGCCTTAACTTGCAAGCAAAGAGTCAGACTTTTACTTGATCACCAGCTATGGTTTCTCTCTAAGGCTGCAGTCTTCCTACTGGTCTGCATGGCTCCTCACAGTCTGGATGGACTGTGCACTCCTCCAGTGCCATTTTTAAGGGGCTTTGATCTCCTTCCTGTGAAAGGACAGTGCAATTTTTATCCCTATATAGAGACTACATTTATATTCAGATCCATTTAGCCTTGTCTTCTGGTCTCTGCTTGAGAGAAGAATATGCTTATAAGTGCATATACAGATATATAGATTCATTTAGACTTGCTGAGACTGTCTGGGCCCGAGACTGGGAAGCTCTGCTGTGTCCCCTTTTCACCCAGTAGATGATACAACAAAAAGTCCTGATGAATTTGGGCAATTTGGACTCTCAGTAGACTATAATCTCTCCCCTGGATTTGAAAATCTATGGCAAATATGAACTTTCTAGTGCAACCTCAGGCAGGCCATCAAGATCATGAGTGTGTGTAAGCAGTCCTACACACCATGGGGCAAAAAAATGGCCCAACACTTTAGTACAAAAACACTCTTGCACTGATTATCATTAAGATCTTACATTTGGTTGTTTCCTTTTTTTTCCTGACTCTAAAAACAAGCCATGAAAACAGCTTCTGTGCCCCATGTTGGCCTCTTTCCATTATGCCTATGGGTTTGTCTGCGCCTGGTTATTCATTGAAATAGCAGTTCTGGATAATGATACTGCCTTTATACCTACATATCTATCTAAAAGCAAGCAACAGAACAAAAGGTGTCACATGGCCTTTGGCTGGCTACACAAAACAGATCAAAAGGAGCCAGTTATCCATATTACTTGCCTTAAAAATTTCTCCTCATTTTCACTTATAATGTGAGTGCCCCCTTGCAATGGAAAGCTCCAGGCAGAACCAGTTTTTCCAGTACTTCAGTAGTTCTCATTTCTGGGAAGCAGCAGATAAACTGTAGTGAATACACTAGGGGACATTTTCCTTTTGTGATCTTTTCAAGATAAGTGGATACTATTTCAGTATTTTCCAGTACATCTCATTTTTTGCCTAATCACCTCATTACTCTATCCTTCTTATTACAGGCAGGCACGAACTACCAAACTGTGAGAAAATATGTCCAGTTTCAAGCTGTCTGCAATCAGCATCTCATCTTGAGAGATGATACAAGGTTTTGGAGACAAATAATTGATCTGTGATTCATCTTTGTGATGCTAATAGGCCAAAATTACACCCACTGATGAAAACCCTTTTAAGAACTAGGGTGCTTGAGACTAGGATCTATATTTTGCAGTGTGGGTTCCATTTTGACATTTAAAATATTCTTACACTGGCTTATTTGAGTGACATAATAAGTCTCTTGGACAAGTAAAATGATACAGATAATTTGGTTTAACTTTTCACAAGATGAATTGCTCATGTGTGTTCTCTGTTTCCTTGGATACTGGAGATTTTATGTCACAGTTCAGCCACTCGTACATTTTCAGCATTTACAGCACCTGGAGCATGAATGAAAAATCCACAGAAACTGTTAAGACATGAACAAGACTGCAGGAGTAACCTGAAGTGGGAACATCCTAGTCAGGGTCAGATAGAGGTGGACAGGGAAAGCAGAAACTCATCATCTGCATAAGCTTCTTGATGGTTGGTCTCTCTTCTTGCATGAAAATATTTTCTTCCTTCCCCATTCTGAGGCTGCAGTTGCTTTTACATCTACCTGACTAACAGTTCAAAAGATAATGAATTCGACTGTGTGTGTAGCTTGGACCGAAGGCCAGTGCAGTGCATTTTTAAAACTAGTTATCATAAGCCTCTGCACAATCCTAAGTACGTGACAATAATCAGAAGTTTCACCCTCAAAGCTACACTTAGGTGTGCAGATTGATTTACTAATCTTACCAACCAGTCTGCCAACAAATTCAAATTCTTTCTGTTTATATTTCTGTGAATATTTGCCTACCATTTTTAAGTCATGAATATTTTCTCAGAAATGAACAGATTACTGACTAATTCTAAGGCTGTGGATATCATTAGCAGCAAAGCTGGTTTAAACAGTCTTATAAAATTTGACCAGATAACTTTTAATGAGACTTCTTTAGTCTGGATCAAAGAGCAGGGAAGACCTAGAAAAACCTGTCGAGTTCTTCTAATTTTAGGTGATGGTTTCTTTGTCTTTAGCAAACGTAGGTGGACTTTTCCCTTCAATGTGTTATTTTGAAAATTCAAACAATGTTTATCATTTACAATGTCTTGCAGCAAGGAGTGATACAAGTTAATTATGTGTTTGGTGAGGAGCCACCTCCTTGTGTTTGCCTGGAACCTGCCTATATATATTTCAGTTGATGTTCCTGAGGTTTTGTGTAGGAAGAGAGCATGAAAAATAGCCAAATCCTTTAAGTCTCTCAAAATTTAAGATCATCAAGTTCTGCCCCTTTCCAGTCTGAAGAGTCTTAAATTATTCAAATTTCTATCATAGGAAAAGTGTCCTCTATCTTCCCAAATATTACCTTTTTTTCTGTAACTTCTCAATTCTTTGACTTTTTCTAGGCCATTTCAAACAAAATGCAGTGTCCAAGATGCAGATATATCATAGCTAAACATACAGTGGCATAATGGCATTCACTGTTTAGTCCTTTACCATTTTGTGAATAACTCAGATCTTCCTTCCATTTTCTAAACATTGCTGAGAACCGAGTTAATATTTTTCATTGTATGCAGCTCTTCTTCTACAAGACTTTTACTGTTGCCAAGAAAGATGAGACAGTTCTTAATTTAACTGCCTCACTTCAGTCTCTAAATTAATGTGAGGAATTAGATATTTAAACATTGTCTGAGAGAAACTGTAAAGAGAATTTTAGGCAGAATACAGTAAACATCATTATTTACTCTGAAATCCTGGCAAGGCACTGAATAATTTATGCTGTCCTCTGAACACTTTTTTCTCTTCCTGCTAGTTCAAATGTACAAAACTTTCTCTCCACCTCTGCATTTTCAGCTTCCTTCAGAGAGAGGGGAACACGTTTGTACTACAGGTGCCAAGGCTCTGCAGTGGTGACTGAATGAGGAATGCAAAATGCCATCATAGGTGACACAGGATGCCACCAAGTGCTGAGGTTTATCTCATCACCTTCATATCAGTGAAGGTTAGTGTTTAGTGCCAACACTTTTACTGAGAGTAAAAATGACACCTGCATGCCCCTTAAGCCATCTGAGGATTTCACTTACACTGGGTGATATCCCCTTCAAAGCAATCTGGCAGATTTGGAGCCCTTTTGCAATGCTAACATCTGTCTAGTGGGAAAAAAACTCAGTATGAATCAAGTTAGCATAATGTAAGGCAGTGGCAAAACTTCCTATCTGGATTCCCAGGTGTGTTTTTCCCCATGATGTAGGAAGGTGGGCTAGAAGGGACCTACCATCCACCAGGGAAAGTCTTTTCTTTCCAAAAGGCATCAAGGGATATTAATATCCCAAGGTTTGTGGAGTAGTAGTATCTTAGAAAATGCATTAGAAATCACTTTTCAACTAGGCTTACAAACTTTATTTTTATTGGATACACCACAGAAGAAGTCCTAACAAGGTTGATGACCCTTGCTGTAACAGAAGACTTAGAGGCTTGTGGTTGAAGAAGGTTTGTGCATTGTGAATCCTCTTTAAAGGCAGGATCATTAACTCCAATTACCTCCCAGGAGGGTGGTTTGTTTCATGACTAATGCTCAGCACAGTTAAGTGGCACAGCTAGAGTTCTTGGCAAAGCAACATATGGTGTTTTCAAGAGTTGTAGATGTTTCATTGCATATGCTTCCCACTCTGTTACCTCGCGACACTTCAGGGCACTGCTTTGCTCTGTTTATTATTGCTGTGCTAATCTTTTATGCTTTTGTTTTCAAATGTTAATTATTTACAGTATTGACAACAGAAATTCATAATACAATGATAGACATACCCGTAAACACACCTTTTTGAGGGTTTCTTGTAATTGAGACCCCAAACTATGCAAAAGCTTTTTAATGTGTCTGCTTTCCATCATATTGTGCACTCATGAGTTGGGAACTCTTTGTGCAAAGCACCGAGGCCTTGATTTTCTGCCAACTAGAAACTCAGTACACTGACTGCTTGCCTTGTGTTCTTTGAAACAACAGCATTTTCATTTGCACAAGTAGTCTTTACATAAATAAGCTTGGCTTAGAGGCAGGCAGAAAGATATATAGGCACAGAGAGCAATAAAGCCCAGCCATGTCAAGTGGGGCTTACCAATTAGTACAGTGTATTTATTCAGGGAATCATATTTGCCCTCTCTGGAAAAGCCATCATGATATTTTCTGCAGAGTCTAATGAGCCAGTCCCAGAACAATCCTGAGTCATCAGTTTCCATTTGCACAAACCTGGTGTTAAAAGAAATGATAGGGAAGCAGATAATGATTAGTCCAGAAAAAACACAAAACCTATCAGATTACATTAAACAGTGGGCAAATTCAGATGGAAAATGTCTCCTCTCCACTTCATAATAAAGGAAGAGGGTAGTGAATTCCTTACTACTAAAACTCTTTGTCATGGCTTATTTTCCTACAAATACATGTTGTAACACATTCAGTTAAAAGTAATGGGATAAATATAGCAGGTTAGAAGTGAAATTGCCTGCCTTGTCTTATCTGAAAATATAACCTGAAATCAAAGTGAAATAGCATAATTTTAAGTCTAAAATCTAGGAATTGTACAGGTAAAGAATGTGGATTGTGTGTTACCTCTGTGAGTAACATACGCCTATCACTGGGTGGTGAGACACTGGAAGAGGTCACCCAGGGAAGCTGTGGCTGCTCCACCCCTGAAAATGTTCACGATCATGCTGGATGGACGTTGAACCAACTTGTCTAGTGGAAGGTGTTCCTGCCCATGGTCTTTAAGGTCCCTTCCAACACAAACCATTCTATGACTCTTGCTCACATTCACAGGACTGATGCTGGAATGAAATGGAATGCCTCAGAGAACATCTGCAGAGGGCAAATTGCACTAGGCCGGACTGCTGAAAATGGAGGTGGACTTGCCAAAGAATCCAGGTGCAAGTCAGGGTAGTGACTGTCCTAAGTCCCAAATGCCATGGCATGTAAGGATATGGGGTCCTCTCTAACCTCTCTAGGGGATTGGCAGGACATGATCCCAACCCATGGAAATCCAGGTGGTTTTCAACCTTCCTTCTGAAGAGTTTTAAATCCCTTGGGATAAAAAAAAAAGCAAGCAGACACCCACAATCCAACTAAATGAAAAAAAAAATAAATTAAAAAAAATTACATGTTGTAATCAGCCACCCAATCCACATACATATCTATGAATGGGAGAACATCTGAAGAGTAAATCACAGCCAGTGAAAGGAAATGGAACAAATGTAGTAAGATAGGGCTATTGCTGGTTCAAAATTAAACTGATCTATAACTTTTGACTGCTCAAAAAATGTCCTACAGGCCTATTTCATTCACACTTCTGACGTTCTTTCCAACAACCACTTTTTTTGAATTTTGAAGTACAGAAAAGGCATAATCCAGAGTGCTCAGACATGGCAGTACATATTTCTGAAGTTTATTTTTCTTGATTTATGTCCATGTTTACAATGACTTGTGGGTTTAAAAAACCCCATATCTCTTAACTTGAGTTTGATATTGACTGTGTCAGGTCCCCATAGAACAAATAAAATCTAGATAATTTATTTTACTTTAAGGTGATATGAACAAATCCAGTAACCTGCTTGTGTTCCCTGATAATTGACCGAAGTTCATTTTCTGTTTGGGCAACACTTTATGTCAACTGCTTGTTTCACTCACTAGATAAGCTTGGTAAATGATGTGATATGATCAAAGCAAGGTAAATTGAGCAATGATGCTGGTAAGGGAACATTATATCTGATAAACATGTTTTTGTACTTATACAAAACTTATTTGCTGCAAAGCTGAGCTTTGTAGCCTAATGGTACTTCACTCTCCCACCTGACAAGACACAGGACTTTCTTCTGTCCTGCCTTTTTAATATGTAAATAAGGAATACATATGTGATGTAAACAAATTCAGGAATCATGTCAAGAGCCCTGTCATTTGGACCAAATGGTGCCCACTGTTTTGGCTTTGGAGTAGGAAACTTAGAGTAGCAGGTCTGCAGGGAGCGTATTGATTAGCTGAGGGTATTCCCTTCTTAAACCATAAATGCATCTATGGTTTACTGGATATCAGATGTTGGAATATTACCCTGTAATAATAATACCATAATTATAATAATACTACCATATTAATAACAGTAAGAACATATAATGAATAGTAATGCCATATAAATAACAGATCCTGGGAAAAAATCAATACCAAACTGGATCCCCATGAAAAAGGAACTGACACTGACAGAATGTGTAGCACATAGGTCAAGTAGAAAGAAAATTAGAGAGGCAAAGGCACAATTTGAAGTTAATCTGACCACTTCTGTTACGAATAACAAATAGTCTTTCTACAAATACATCAATAGCAAAGGGGGAGCAAGGAAAACTTTCATTCCCTGTTGTTCATGGTGGGGAACATAGGTACCATAGGTTGTCCTTCAGACAATTGGCCTCTGAAACTGATACAGAGGGACTGGGAGCAGAATGGCCCCCCTGCAATCCAGGAGGAACCAGTTAGAGACCTGCTGAGCCACCTAGTTCCTCACAAATCTATGGGGCCAGAGGGGATCCCTCCTAGGGTGATGAAGGAGCTGGCAGAAATGCTTACCAGGCCTCTCTTCCTCATCTCCCAACAGTCCTGGCTCTCTGGAGGGGTCCCAGATAATTGAAATTTGGTGAATGTCACGCCAACCCACAAAAAGGGCTACAAGGACAACCCTGGCAACTAAAGGCCTGTCAGCCTGACCTTGGTGCCTGGCAAGGTTATGAAACAGATCATCCTGAGTGCAATCACGCAGCACCTACAGGATGGACAAGGGACCAGACCCAGTCAGAACGGGTTTAGAACGGGAGGTCCTGTCTGACCAACCTGATCTCCTTTTATGATCAGGTGACCCACCTGGTGGATGAGGGGAAGGCTGTGGATGTAGTCTGTCTGGACTTCACCAAAGCCTTTAAAACCATCTCCCATAACACACTCCTGGAAAAGCTGCAGCCCACGGCTTGGGCAGGGGCACTCTGTGCTGGGTTAGGAACTGGCTGGATGGCCGGGCTGGTGAATGATGCTGCATCCAGCTGGCATCTGGTCACCAGTGTGTCCCCCGGGGGTCAGTGTTGAGATCAGTCCTGTTTAATATCTTTACTGATGATTTAGATGAGGGGATTGAGTCCATCATTAGCAAATTTGCAGATGACACCAAGTTGGGAGGGAGTGTTGATCTGCTGGAGGGCAGGAGGGCTCTACAGAGGGATCTGGACAGGCTGGAAGGATGGGCTGATTCCAATGGGATGAAGTTCAACAAGGCCAAGTGCTGAGTCCTGCTCTTTGGCCACAACCACCCCACGGAGCACTACAGGCTGGGGACAGAGCAGGTGGAGAGCAGCCAGGCAGGAAGGGACCTGGGAGTTTGGATTGACAGGACAAACAGAACATGAGCCAGCAGAGTGCCCAGGTGGCCAAGAAGGCCAATGGCATCCTGGCCTGTATCAGGAACAGTGTGGCCAGCAGGACTAGGGAAGTGATCCTTCCCCTGTACTCAGGACTGGTGAGGCCACACCTTGAGTATTGTGTTCATTTCTGGGCCACTCAGTTCAGGAAAGATATTGAGGTGCTGGAGCAGGTCCAGAGAAGAGCAACGTGGCTGGTGAAGGGACTGGAGAACAGGCCCTGTAAGGAGAGGCTGAGGGAGCTGAGGTTGTTTATTCTGGAGAAGAGGAGGCCCTCTACAACTCCCTGAAAGGAGGTTGTAGCCAGGTGTGTGTTGGTCTCTTCTCCCAGGTGACCAGGACAAGAGAGCACAGCCTTAGGCTGTGCCAGGGGAGGTTCATAGATATTAGGAAGAAAATTTTGACAGAGAGAGTAATCAGGCATTGGAATGGCCTGCCCAGAGAGGTAGGTGATTCATCGTCCCTGGAGGTTAAGGTGAGACTGGATGTAGCACTTAGTGCCACATGATGGTTGGATTAAGGGTTGGATTTGATGATCTTGAAGGCATTTTCCAACCTATTTAATGCTATTCTATTCTATTCTATTCTATTCTATTCTATTCTATTCTATTCTAATTTGCACATGCACACATTCACCTTATGTGGGCTTTGCCTAGCTGGTCTGTTTATTATATTAATATCATGACTGACCTTCTCATTCATCATTCAGCCCAAACTTCTATTGTTCTCCCATACCAACCTCCCCTCTAACAAAACCCTCATAACCACAAAAATTACCCTTTGAACCTGACTATGAACTTAAAATTCTGCCACCAATTCACAAGTCCATCCGTCTTAGGAATCCCCTAATCCTTTCAATGTTATTGTCTGCCCTGCTACTTCCCACACCTGACAACCAATGAATTGTCAACCACTTTTCCAACCCCTGACTATGATTCTTCCACCTAATTCCAAAACAGCTAATGATCTCACTAAAAAAGTGGGGCCACAAATGAGTTTTAATCCTAACATCACTAATAACACTCCTTCTGATAATTCACCTAGGTCTACTATCGCCTTTTCACCCCCACCTCTCAATCACACTGCATGTGTGTTTTTCATTGTCAAAGTCAACAGCTCTGTGGTGCACAAGTTACCTATGAGACTCCTAAATTGCCTTTTTTGTTTTTTTTTCCAGATAAGACTATCAGCCTTCCAGTCTGCCCAAACCACACAGAGCAACTTCTACACTGTTTTAGAAAAAGCCCTCTTCTGGACAGAGACATAGGAAAGCACTTATTTTAAACACTAAATACATGCTTGAGATCTCCTCTTGTGGCAAGTCTTCATGGTTTCCCCATTAGCTGAGGATGTTTCTTTTGCTGGAAAATTAGGTTTTAATTCTTTCCGTTTCCTATATGGAATAAATATATTTAACAATGAGTAAATATGTAGCCACCTTGGATAGGCTTGCAAAATGTTCTCTGTGGTAAGCCTTTTCAGCACAGGTAAAAGTTAGACTGCAGTACCGATCAACTTGTTCTCCTGGGCATGGCCTGTGGGGCTTTCAGAGGAAAACTGTGCCCTGCCAGACCCTTGCCAGTCATGCAGTCAAAACTTCCGGGGACAGCAATCAGCCAGCAAGCATCTACAGCTTAACTACCAAGAAGTTTCAGAATTGATGGCTTCTTTCTACCTCTGTGACTTTTTCCCTGGTGGACATTAATTTTAGAGTATTTACAATGAAAAAGGTATAAAAGCTCTATGGGAAACACAACATGTGCATCTTCTATTTTAAGATGTAAGATGGTCACCCTTCATTGTCAAAGAGACATTTCAGCAGAGTCTGGAGCTTCACAGGCAGCTCTAACTGGAGAGACTCTGTCTCTAGCACTGTCAGCTTGGCTGTGTGTCATTTCAAAGGTACATCATGAAAATGCCTTTCTAAAGAGGTGTCAACATTCAGCCTGTAGAAATGTTGCAAGACTAAAGTCCCAATGCAGTTATAGTCTTAGCAATTGCAAATTTATTGGCAAATATTTTCAGACTCATTTTAAAGTGTTCTCCCATTACAGACAGGATAGAACAATATGCTGCCTTGCATTTAGGTCCAAGGATCTGAAGAAAAACTTCACTTGTATTTATGTTGTCTTCTCCCATTCTAATAAATGAAATATCCACACACTTTTTGTGAAGCAGTGAAATTTTCTAAGAGGAAAGTATCATGTAAAATCAAGAAAAATTACTCTAACAGTATACATTTGCATTTGCAGATATCTTTCATTTCAAGTGGCTTTACAAATCCTAGCTTTTGCTCAGGCTTAGCCTTTGTATGGGCATGTCTAAAGCTCATGTACATATTTCCAGTAATGTCCCATGAAATTATTTGGACAGGAGATGCAAAATCACAGGTACTTTTAGTGAGCAATGAAAACACAACTGTATAAAGGAAAGCCTGCTATGGAAATGAGGGGATTATATTATTATTGTTGTTTGCCCAAGTAATGCTTGTCAAACACTTTCCAGCTACTACTTGTATGCAAGGTTCTGATGCAGTAAAACCATAGAAGGGATGTCACTGACTCCAGAGGGTGTTGGATGAGGCCTTCCTGGTATATTCTCCCACACCATAACATTTGAGGCACCACTTGAACAGTTCTGGCTCCTTTTTTTTGGTCACACTACCATAGAATCTGCCTATATAATCACCTGCTCGCTTTGTGGCAGCAGTCTATTCATTCCCCAGCTAACATTAAACTAACTCTAACTAACCAGAAAGAAATTGATTACTGTAACACCTCAGGCTGCAGCAGCTGGGTCTTTAAATAGGATTCCTGGCAGATCTGTGCTTGTCTGAAACACATTCTACTGCAAATGCACTGCTGTAAGTAGTAGGGCTCTTAATGGCACAATTCCCAGCTGAGTCTATCAGATCAGCTGTGTGGAAGTCAACAGGAGAACACCAGCCAAAAAAGGTGCTGATCAGAATTAGCCCACTACATGCAGAAAAGGTTGGGAGACAAAAGAAGTTAAATACACACCCAAAAGTTAAAACTCTGATATTAGCTGGTCAAGCTGGAGGAAGATACTCAGCATATTTGCAGGTTTCTAAGCTAGCAGAAAGACTGAGCTGAAGTTAATCATTTTATATCTGCTGTGGACTGCACTCAATCTAAGGAAATAAAAATTATCCATAACAAATTAATGACCTCTTTTGTTTGCCAAAAGTAATTTTATCTTTTACTTAGGAAAGTCGGGTTTGGCCTCTGATATGTAACAGTTTTTGCCTCTAATGGCAAAGGTAAATAAAAACAAAACAAAACAAAAAATACATAGGTAAGATAAAAGCTAAATCCTCTTTTGTTAAAGAGATCAATAAGCTAGATTTAAAGGATGCCGTTCATAGCAGAAGTTACACAGTCCAGGGAACAACAACAGAGGCCTTTTCTGCAAATATCTGCCAGATGCCTATATGGGGATACCTGGCAAGAACATGTCCTTAGCATGTCTGCAGTCTGTTGATCAGCTTTTGAAGGTATTTTAGGACAGCCATGTGTCTCCACGTGGTCACCATGCCAAGAGCAGATTCCCACCACAACCCCAGCACAGCAGCCCTTCAGCTGCTTCTGGAGACAGCTTCTGGATTTGTTCTGATTGTAGCCTCCAGGTGAAGGTGGGCACTCTGCTGTATGGTGGTTGTTGCCCTGCGAGCTTTGGCTGTGGTTTACCAGCAGCCTTTTCCTTTCTTATTTCCCTCTCAGGTAGTTCCTCAGGAGCTCATTCATTACCTCAAAGGGATTTGACACATGCAAGACCAGAAGGCAAGTCTTTGTCTTCTCCTGTGAACTGCCTCACATGACACTGATGTCATTGTTCTGCTGGGACACTAACTTCTGTTGTTGACTCACTTAATGCTTTTAACATTTTAATGTATATTTAAATATACTTTCAAACTGCAGCAGTAAAAACAAATCAAAACTATAAAACAGAGGTCTGTATATTTATTCGGATAATTTGAGCTGCTCCTCAGGCATTGTGACATCTGGTGCATTTTACAGCAGATATTATAGCATCACATTGATTTTTTTAGATATTGTGGCAGTGTGCTAACATTCTTCCTTAAGATAGGTTTCTGGAAGACATTTAATATATTGATAAAAGGCAAGAAAAAAGAAAATGTCCTTCAGATTAATAAAAGACACACTTTGGACTGCAGAATTAATGTTTCCCTTCCTGGTTCACATTGTAATAGTCCACATGTTACATTCTTACTTTACTACAGACAGATCTTTAAAATGCATTTAAAAATCAAACTTTAACCAATATCAGCAAAAGTGAGAGGCCTGTACATTTCTTAATTGTGCATAAAACTCTCAAAAGGTGAACATGCATTCTATAGGACCAGTTCAATATTAAATTATTTGATTAATTTCTCTATCAATATTAGATTACTTAATTTTCCAAAAGGCAGTTAAAACTTTTTTCAGCCTAAATTTATATGTTAATCTTTATATTGGATTGTAGTTTATTGAGAACATAAACACAATTATGCTCTGGTTTGCTAACAGTTTAGGCACTTATGAAGATAATAGTAGTTTAAACCCTCTAATTCTGCATCCACCAAAAATGTTTACCACCAGGTTTCTGGCTATGTCATTAATATTTCCAGAGTGTGCAGTTTTCTGGAGCAGTTCTGCAAGCAATGCATAAAATTTGTAATACTGATCCACATTTGGCTTTTAGACAACTGGCTTTTGCTTAGCCAGTTTAAATTAAAATGTAACAGTAACCACTTTAAACCAGCTTTTCAATTGTATCCACGGGGAGTACTAATGCAAATGCAGGTAACCAATATTGCTGTTACTAGCCTTTATTATAAGGGAAACATCTGCTTTTGTTCAAATTGGGAGCAGTTTGCTTTGGAACAAAAGAGCCCAAGGTGGGTCTACCCTCTATGGTGCAGGTTTTTGTAGAAACGATATCTATGATTTAGCCCCAGATTAACATAGATTTTATGCATGACAGTATGTCCAAACCCACTTAGACACTGTATTTCTGTATTGATAAGGTATTAATTGCTTGAGAAAAAAAATAAAATTTGATCCTCATAGACTCTCGGCATAGTACAGCATATCTGTGACTCAGTGGGCATTGTCTCCATTCTGAAAGTCAACAGTGAATACTTATGTTTCAAGTAAAACATAAGATTTTATTGCCCATTAGTTCTTAATCACTGTAATAAAAGATATTTTAATTTAATTATGTCTTACATTCAGCAGTAGGCCAGTTCTATAAAATCATGCAACACACTAAAACATAGATCAATATAATGCATATAGAGGTTTGCAAAGACAGAGGTTACTGCCATTACAGAGATACATGCACAGATAACTTGCGGAAGGGCAGATTCTGAAACTCCAGATAAATACTGAGTCTGGTGATAACACTTGACAAAAAGGGCAGTTTAACAATCTGTCCATTTTTTTGAGTGCTTTGAGCCCACTTTTACAAGCTGGTACAGGAAATGTGTCCGAATATTTAGGGCATCCATCTCTCTGCATCCAGCAGTCATGTCACCACATCAATTGTGTACAAAGTTGCCCCAAGACAGGGCAGCATAGGGAAGATACATAGGCAGTGCCTATGCTTCCTAGTCAATACCTAACACACATGTGCAGTCAGAATAAAAATGTCCTCAGGACTGGATGGAGCACGAAGGAAAATGGCCTTTACTGAGACAAAACAGGTAGGTTTGATGGTTTTTCATGAGCTCTGACAGCTGCTGTCATCTCAGGTGCTTCTCACAGAAAGCTTTCCACACATCAGGAGGAATGCTTAGACATCTCAGATGTAAGCCTGGGGTTTGGTCATCCAGTACAATTTTGTATCACATTTACTTGTGGACACATGTTATATGCAGTGTTTTTTTTTGTGATGGAGTCTAACTAAGAAGTGCGTATGGAGAGCCATGGCCTGACTCACTAAAAAGCACACTGAACCACACTATGATTGAAATGTTCAAAGCTTTACTATTATAAATAAAAAGCATCTGGAAGAATTTGATGTTTGTGTTTTGGATTAACATTGGTTCCTGTGCATTAAGTGTCAGTAGTTCAGCTGTGGTTACACAAGCATCTGTAAATTCCCTTGTCATTGTTCTTTCCTCTATTTGCTGATTGTGACCCAAGCAGTTGTCTTTCTTTTCATTACCTTGCTCTTCTGGGAGCTTTACAAACAGAGTTTTAACCTTTCTGGCACACCAGACATAGCAATATAAAGAAACCATTTTGATAATGTACAATAAAGTGAGGTAAAATAAAGATGTTAGATAAGAACTGATAGTTAGGTGTATTTTTAGAAGTGTTTTAAACCAGAACATGTATATGTATGAGTAGGTTCCCAGAAGAATGTGTCCTGAGGCTACTAATCAAGAACTGGGATGGGGATTGTGTAACATCTTCCTCAGTACCTTGGAATCTTAGGCCACAAGTATTTACTTTATGGGGGACCTACTTAACCATATCAAGCTATCTGTGCATGTACCTGGTTATGGGACTTGGCACTTGGACTAGGACTTAATACCAACAGGCATGGGAAGTGACATGATAGAGCAGACAGGCACAGGCTCCGCCTGAATGGGTGTCTCCAAGGCCAAAAAGTAGCTCTTTTTTCCTGCAGATGGTCCAGCAGCAGTATTAGGGAGGGCGCTGTCAGCATCTACTTCTTCTTCCAACCAAGCACAATCTCATCTGATAAAAACAGAGCTTTGTAAGAACTGTAGGAAATGAAAGCATTAAAACATATTTTGCCCATTTCCCATTTGCATATTCCTGCAAGTAAGTTGTGACATGACACTTAAGAGTCAAATTTGAAAGGCTCAGCATTTCCTTTTGACTTCACGGCTGTGGACACACCATTGTGCCTTTCCCCTTACCTTTGCAGGACCCTTTATTAGTGCAAATGCAATAGGAGGAACTATGATGTGAAAAATTATCTGGCAGTCAGATCCTCACATTATATTGATTGCACCCATAATGAGACTTAGGGCAGAAGGGAAAGGAGAACTGGAAATGCAGATCTCTAGGTAAACTGTGTTCCCCATGGTGGTAACTCATTATGCCAGATCCCCATCAAACACAGGTCTTTGCAGGTACACCAGCACACATCCATTTGGCTTTGTGAGCACACTGCTCCCACCAGCATTAAAAACACTTGTAATCTCAGCCTGACCTTTAGATTTTGGGCCATGTTCACACACAGCTAAAACTGTCTAATTATACTGGCCTGTCTGCTGATGAATTATCATTGCAAGTTTCCCTACTAACACTCCCATCTGTTTGTATTAGTCTATAAATAAAAAAATATACCACACTACATATTTTTTCCCCAATCTGACAGAAAGTTCTGTAACATATAGTTAAGCCTCTCACATTTCTCATGCATCCCATCTTCCACGAGTATGTATGGCAGGGTGCTTCCTCTCAGAGGTGTAATCAGCATCATTACCCTTTCTTAGAGACTTCATTAAGGGAAAAGATCTCCTTGTATGACTTCCTGCATTTCCTTATCAGAGCCTGAAACATGGCTCCGCCTGATAAAGGACCTTGTTTCTGAAGGGAAATCAAGCATGTGTCCCTCACTTTCTCTGTTATGCCACACAATTCTATTTTTTTTCCAACCAAATATATTTCTGTGCATTATCTAACTGAAGACTGGTGTGACCTGCAGGCTTGTAGTCCATGTTAACAAGATAACATACTATACACACACTCTATGTGTTTACTTATGTTTGCATGTTTGTTTTTTTCCTAAATCACGTATTTTACAGTTGGGTCTAACAGCAGGTCCAGCGCAAATGCAGATGTGATTATTTGACCTTGTACACTGCAAAATGAATGATTGAACAAATTCTGACATGCAATTCTCAACACAGTCATTACTATGGTGTGTGGCAATGCCTTAGTACTACCCACACAAGCTCCCAAGCACTACACACTGGATGCATGTTCCATGTAGGGGACAGTGCTGCCTCTATGACCTGCCTCTGGCCCCATGAGCAGCTGTGCTGGAGGTAGGAGTGACAGTCTCTGAATTCCTGTCTGTTCCAGACTCACTGCATCACTGTACCTCCACCATGAGCTATTTCACTCCAGCTGTCTCCAGCACCTTGCATATTTGATATCACATTACTCATGTAAAAATTTTCTTCACCTACATGCAAATAACTGTGTTTCGTACATCTTGATAGTCCATTCATTTTCACTGAAAAGAACAGCTTGATATTTGGCAGTTCTGCCAACACACAGGAACTAATCAAAAGTGCTCTGCTTTCATTTTCTACTTCAAAAGGGACAGAAATCTGATATCCCCAGAAAAGCAAAACACACAAATAGGAAAGAATAAAAAAAATAAGAACACAGTGTAATTACTGATCTCAGTTAGACCCAGGATCACTTACTGATTATACTGTTTTCAAGCCTGGTTAGCACAATGCTTGTCTGACATTGGAGGTTTCAAAAAAAAAAAAAAAAAAAAAAAAAGAGTAAAAGAAACAGAAAAAAAGAAAAAAACATTCATTGGAGTTAAAATTTCATTAGATTTATTTTCACTTTTGGCTCATTTCAACTCTGTTCTAGTTTCTGGCTACTGCAGACAGGAATCAGTAATGACTATGCAAATCCTTATAAGGCAGTATGCAGTAGTAGCAATCCAAGAGGAAAACAAAATGTTTATGTCATGTTATGTTTCTTGTTGGCCAAATATGTAAGAGGTCAGGGTCTTCAAACGCATCTGCAAATCATCTACACAGAGTATTTTTTGTGTTTTTATCACAGTCTCAGTTTCCAGGAGCTATGCTGGGAACCACGAGACTGGTGTCAATGGCATTCAGGCTACCAGATCACTCCCTGCATATGTAACAGGTAATGTCCCTGTTGCCTATCTATTTATGCTTTCAAGTTTTTTCACTGGGTGTATTCTCATTCTAAGTACTCCTTTAAAAATAAGTTTAAAAGGAAAATTAAAAATTAAGACAATAAATTAAAAGAAGGGCTCTAAAGCCTCCTGTGTTCTATGTTTCCACTCTCACTGCTCATCAATGCTGTGTGTGTGGTATTTGGCATTGAAAAACCTGTCAAAAACCTTAGGAAAAAGCAACAAATTAGACACAAATGCTTTTTGTGTCAACTTGTCCATATAGAAATATTCCTGCTGACTTCACTGGGGCATGATCAGGACATAAACCAGGAGTACTTACCCCAGCATCACATGAGTTTGAAACTGTATACTACCCATGAGAGATACCAGGACAGATCAAGGGAGCAGCACAATGTGTTGAAGGTTTCACCATATCCTTTCTACTCAAATAGTACCAAGATGTCAAAAAATTTTACTTCATCTTTTGCCGAAACATTTACTTGACTTAATATTGGCACAGACTGGTACTGTAGCATTTTACAATGAACTCTTCTGAGGCCAGGTGTACAATTAGAGACAATATTTAATATGGTCTGAAAGTTATTTCTCTTTGATAAATAGGTACAGTCAAAGAAAACACAGTGAATGTGAAACCTGCTAGCAGAGAGCTTGTTTTCATTGCAAGAGTATATCTGTGAAACCCACAATGTTTAACTGTGCTACTGAAATATTTGGAAAAAAATGCCTTATGGTGGCCATGAAAATGGTATATGTTGTCCCCATTTCAAGTTTAATTTTTAAACTGCATTTGGACAATATTACTTTTTTTTTTCTTCTATAAATGGACTTTTTGTTTATGTGTTCCCTTTTTAAACCACAAACACTTGTTTCCATGTCAACTAGCAGTGACTGTGTCTTGCATCTTTCAGACATATATCCAGAAAAATGAAGGGCAAAAATTATGACTGTAATTGACACATGTGTGTTGTTGTACTGATTGTGCAGTTACAGTCCCAAGTCACACATGCTTATTCAGCTGCTTAAGCATAAGGACTTATGGTAACTACAAATAAAACCATGGAAGTGCAACATTCTAAACCATAGCTTTTTAATTCTGACTAAGAATTTAATTCTGTTTACTAATTTAATCACTTAAGTCTCACAGCTACCAAAGCAAGCCACAGGGACCAGAACTGAGACAAATAAAGGTAATCACAAAAATTAGGAGTTTTAATGTGCCCATTATGAAATCAATGCAGAAACTCTTAAGCTCTTCCAATTGCAGCAATGCTAGGCCATACACTTGTGACAGACCAGATGGTTCTTTTTATTTGTGTATATCAGTTTTGCTTTTCTGCACAAATATCCTTGCATTTTCTCCTAGTGTAGATCAGCTTTGCCAGCCAGTCATTTTCCTCATGCACCTAGGATCTCTTTCTTCTTTTTTTGCAGGACATGCTTCCCTAGAGAAGCTTCATTATACTGGTAATGTATTTTCATTTACCTGCCTCTGACATATTTGAGGTCTTTGGAATGCTGCTGAGCATGGCTTGAGTTAGCAGACTCTTGGCCTTTAAGTGACAGGAGGAAAAAGAGCTCCCAACAGCCCAAAGCAGGCAGCCAGGTTTTTGCAGAAGCCACAGAAAAGGGCAATGAAAGGCCACAGAAAGTCCATCACACTTCACTGCATTAATAACCAATTACAGAAAAGCAGCATAGAAGCTGATAAACTAAAAACTCATGATGAAACAGAAGTGGCAGAGACAGCTGCTGAGTGAGGTCTTAAAGCCCCAGCATGACTGATGTAGTAGTGTGACCCATACAGTGTGCCAGTTTCAAACACAAGCAGCTGCTAATGTTGTTGATTGAAAGTACAAATGTGTACCAGGGACTGCATCCAACATTTTTGCTGTGTTGAGGTTTGGCCAAGCCTAAAATTTTCTGTAATTTTGCCAGAACACATTTCTGTCCTTTGCTTGACAGATCTAAGGACAGTATTTTGGAACACTGGGACTTGAACTTAGAACCAGCACCTTCATCACATTCAGAATGATTTTCAAGAAAACCTTTGAGACTTAGGCAACACCATTAGGAACTGTTTGTTTACTGGCACACCTGCAATCTCTATTTGTTTGTTTCGAGTACAGTTGTGGGAAACATTTTCTTTCTTCTCTTATAGCAGGAAAGGGAGACCAACATGGAGATAATTACAAAAGAGGAAAGAATAGGAGATAATGTGAAAGTATATTAAAAAGCTCTCAAGAATGGGGAAAAAAAGAAAGAATTGGAGTAAAAAAGGAATGAATAAGATTGACAATTATTCAGTTTTTATTTACATAGTTATAAATCAGAAGAAAGTGAAGAACATTAAAATTTTGTGCTCCTGTTCATTTGGGACCCCTTGGGCTTGTCCAGGTTTCTTTCATTTCCTGTTTGGTCTTCCATTTCAATTTAAGTGTGAGATCTAGATTTCAATCAGGGTTCAAACACAGTGGGGAAGGGACAGGAGTAGAGCAGAGAGATTTCAGTGGATTTTAAGAATACAGCTTTTTTTATTATCATTCCTATCACCTATATTCTTCTACAAAACTAAAACTTACTAAAACTAAGCCACTTGACTCCAGGCCTCTTTTTATATCTTGTGATTTTAGTTTCTTTGGAAAATCTACAGGGAACAAAACATGAAAGCCAAGCTACTGTTCCTTGCCATCATGCTACCAACTACATACCTAAAGCACATCTTTATGTAAAAATGAGTTAGGGTGAGTGGAACAAGCACTCATCTGAGGAACAGCAAAGGAATCTTCTATAATGCCACTGTCTAGTCTGGAACTCCTCAACTACTGGGGCAAGTTAGGCACCAGCAGGAGAACATACTGGGGGGCACTGGCACTGGGCTGCAGCCCCAGAGCAACAAACCTTAGTGTATCCAGGTTGTCAGGTCTGTTAGTCACAGGGAGAACTGTGAGTACTCTGTCCTTATCAAATAAAGGGGAACTGATGGTGTCAAAATACAGCCAGGTCATCCCATAAAGAGGGATAGAGACGGCCAAAGGTCTGAATCCAAGCTTTTCTACCTAAAGACACTAAAAGCTTGCTGCTGGTTTCTGGGAAAAAAACACACAAACAAACAAACAACAAAAAAAACACAAACGAAAAAACCCTAAAGCTATGCCTTTAGTAGCTATCAGGTGCTTCTCAGATGACACCTGGTGGACAAAAACTACACAGATCAGCCTGCCTTCGTAGCGCAGAACTGTAGGATTCTCACTCACATCTCCACTACTGCACTTACTGCTGGTGCACTTATCAAGTCCCCTCCCTACTCTGCTTATCCACCTCTCACCCCACAATTCCATTATTACAGTTCCCCAGAATAAGCACATATCATCCATGTACCAGCAATAGATTTTTTTTTTTTTAGTGCTTCCTTCCATTTTTAATTGTTTTGAGGCTTTTTTGTTAATTATGACTGATGTCTTCCATTTGTTTATTCTGATCTGCAAGTTTGAGGCTAGGATAGCCTATTTCTCCTGGAGAGATAGACGGTTTCCTCAAGGATCTCATGGACGAGTATATGAAGTTCTAGTGTAGTCTTTTTTCTCTGTTTGGCTTGAAGGATTTCAAAAAAATATCAGATACTGCTGAACCAATACTCTGACAGAAGGCTTCTTCCATAAATAAAATGTGATCAATTGTCTGATTTCTGGCATTGCATCTTCAAGGTTAAGGGCTTTTTTTAATTTGGCCTATTTTTTAATTTTTTTTTTTCTGTTTTATATATGTTCCATTTCTTTAAATTTTAACAGCTTTATTTTTTCTTGATGTATTTCTATGCTTTATTTTTGTGCAAAATTTTGAAACATTTTATGAAGCAAAACACACAGAGAGTTCAGGGATTCACTGACTTCAAACACCAAACAAAGCAGAGAAAGAATGTGGGAGAGGTCAGGAGGCAATTACGTAATTATCTAGCTTGTTCCTTCTGTATTTAAATTACCTGCTTACAAAGAGAGCACAGAGGACATCCAAGGCTTTGTGGCATTGTATTTGGTCTGACCGGGATGGAATTGACACAGAGCCGTGCTTTGTGTTTGTAACCATAACAGTGTTGAGACCACTCCACTGTCTGGGCTACTGCTGAGCAGTGCTCAGGTAGCATCAGGGCTGTCTCTCCAACATCTCCGCTAAAGGCCAGCAGGCTTGGAGTGGGCAAGAGGCTGGGACACACCTGGGACAGCTGACCCAAAATGGCCAAAGAGACACTCCATATCATATGATGTTTTAAAAATAAAAGCTAAGGTGTGGTGCATTTTTTTATTAAAGTGTTTGTCTTCCAAAGCAATTGGTATATATACTGGGGCCATACTCCACAGGAACTGCCTGGACATCACCTACTAAGAGCAAGTAGAAAATAAATCTTTTTGCTTCCCTTTGTTTCTGAGCACAGCCTTTGCCTTTACCTTAACCAATGAGGTTTTCATCTTATTTCTGCCCCTGTCCTGCTGAACAGAGTGAGCAATAGAGCAGCTTAGTGGGCACCTGTTGCGAAGAGTCTTCGGAGTCAGTGACACATTTTCATAGAGATACAGTCAGTGCTCAACTTTATTGCTAAATTACACAGATTATATAGGGTTTTACAGTGTCTACGTGCAACAGTTCTCTATAACTTATTGGCTAAAAGTTACTCACCTTATTACATTTCTATAGTTTATTGGCTAAAATCTGTCTGCTTATTGTATCAACTGTCTATCTTGTAGCTAACCTTGCAATAAGCAATTTTACTGCTTTTCCCATATGTTTTCTTGGTTTCTCATCCGTCTTCTGATTTTACTTGTTACCATCTTCTTCATGTCCATTGTTTATGGATACATTATTGCTTATGGATACATTGCCTCTGCTTCCCAGCTCGTAGACCAAATCACTGTCCTTGATTTCCAGCACGTAGGCTGGATTGTGCAAACAGGCCTGTATTAGGATTTCATGCCCTATACCTGAGAGCATATCCTCAACAGGCACCTGGTGCTCAGTCAGTGTTAACCCAGTACAGGCATATCCTGGCTATGAGTCCTGCTCCACCAAGAGAATGAAATAATGTCCTTGCACAGCTGAAGGCCAGGGTTCGTCTTTATACCAGCACCACAACTTGCTGTCTCACTCCCTGGTGTTCAAAGACAGAAGTAACCATCCCTTAACTCTGACTCCTGAAACATCCCTGCATATGCTTTCCAGCACAACTATGGAAGTTCCCAGGATTCTGAGTAACTCACAAATAAAGTGTGTGGCAAACAATAATAGAGATTGTTCATCCAAAAAACGGTGAACTCCTGCAGAGTATCCGAATTCCCCTGTGAGAGGGGACACCTTACCAAAACGCTTGCTGAGAACAGGCGATTCCTGCGGAGTGAGCAGTGCCCAATTTGCTGATCACAGTAACACAGCTTGGAAGGACTGACAGTCACCGAGACAAAGCACATACTAACACCGCTTTTTTTTCTTACATCCAATAGTGAAGGCCAGGACCGGGAAGACTTTGAATCACTGCTGTGGAGAGAATACTTTTACAAGCCATTCCAGGTAACAACCCGTGAGAACAATGCTCTTTAATTTACGCTGGTGACTATTTCCAGGTCTTGAAACGTTCTCCTTTGCTTTTTAATTCCGATTCAGCAAATACAAAGGGAACAAATATAAATACAGCCACAAAATAGGAAGAAGAAAAACATATCAGGAAAATGCTGATAAAAACATCAATTATGAAATAAAAATGCCTTTCAGCTTAGGCCATTCTGTGCCTGCTTTTGCGTCCTGCGGCTGAAGAAACACCAGTCCCCAAAATCTATTTAGCTAGGAAAGCCAGCGTGGGAATAATTATTTCTATTCCTCGGAAACGTCAAAGGGCACCTCGCTCCAAACTCCAGAGAGCTCACAGGGCCAACAAACAGCACCTCCAGCGTCCCCCAAACTTATCGAACGGCGTGGAGCCCTTTGCATTCCGACGGGGCAGTGAGGGCACCTCCCGAAGGAAGGGATGAGGGCACCTCCCGAAGGAAGGGATGAGGGCACAGCGCCAAATCCCGGGGCGAGGAGGGGAAGGGGTTAAAGCGGGATGGGCCGCGCTGGGCCGAGCCGGGCCCGCGGCAACATGGCGGCGGCGGCGGCGGTGCGGAGGGGGCCGGTGAGGGGACACCGGGACACGGGGATACCGGGGTACAGGGATACCGGGACACGGGGACACAGGGACACCGGGACACGGGGACACAGGGATACCGGGACACGGGGATACCGGGACACGGGGATACCGGGATACAGGGATACCGGGATATCGGGATACAGGGATACCGGGACACAGGGATACCGGGACACGGGGATACCGGGATACAGGGATACCGGGATACCGGGACACAGGGATACAGGGATATCGGGACACGGGGACACAGGGATATCGGGACACAGGGGTACCGGGATATCGGGACACAGGGATACCGGGATATCGGGACACAGGGATACCGGGATATCGGGATATAGGGATACAGGGATATGGGGACGGAGCACCGCGGACCTGGGGCGCTGGCTGCGGTGTGGCAGCCCCAGCCCCATCCCCAGCCCCATCCCCATCCCCATCCCGAGCCCCATCCCCAGCCCGAGCCCCATCCCCATCCCCATCCCCATCCCGAGCCCCATCCCCATCCCGAGCCCCATCCCCAGCCCCATCCCGAGCCCCAGCCCCATCCCCAGCCCCATCCCCAGCCCC